>PYUH01000062.1:514005-530362 GCA_016808085.1 Suaeda aralocaspica | reverse complement strand
AAAAAAAAAAAAAAAAGGCGTCATTCTATCCATATAAAGCAATAAGACTAAACGAATTACGGATTGAGTAATACTCAGCTACTAAAAATCTATCAAGCCATTGATGTTTGTGTTTTACTCCTAAACTATGTACCACCTACATAAATTTAATATCAAAGGGTCACTTTGAGATACACAAAATTAACCTAAAGTAGGCTCTTAAGTCCAATGATTTTAAACCATTGATTGATTGATGCTTGTGTTTTTCTCCTAAACAAAAAAATTCCAAGCACAGAGTAAACAACTATTATGGGCCTCTTCCATACATTAAGTACCCTCTATATGATGGCTATACATTGACTTCCCATTTCCCATATCGCTATAAATGCAACAAATTCCAACCTTTTTTTTTTTTGCCTAATACATTTTTCACACCTCATTCCCTCAATCAATTGTTCTACACCTACATTTATATTTGTCTGACATGACAATTAGTCAATGCAATCTAAACCAACCGTCAAAATATTAACGACAAGACATTGTGATTTTGAACCGAAATATCTGGCACTTCGGTTCATCACAATAGAGTTCAGTTTAGTTTAGCTCCTTTCATTTCGGTTTATCTTGTCTCCCTTGATCGATACGGATTACTTCATTTCAGCCCACTTGGTTGAGTTCAGCTCTATTCAACACGTGACCTCATAAAACTACAAATACAATACATTCATCTTCAACCCCAATTGTTAAATTCATTATACATCCACTAATCAACTCGATAACAAATATATCAAACAACTTTTTTTTAAAAAAAAATCTTAAATTCGAATTCAAGACAACCCAAAATCAATCAATTACCCACAAAAGAGTACAGCAATCCCAATAAAACCCATAAATTAATTTTATGAATTTCCAAGGAAAAAAAATGAGGGAAAAATAATTAAGAAAAAGGAAAAATAAATGACCTTGAATAAGCAATGGTCAATTGAGAGTTGAATATCTTTGAAAGCTTCACGAGCACGACGACGAGCAGGGGCGTCATCCATATTAGCGTCGAGAATGGTCTTAAGGTCGTCGGAAATGCCATTGAATTTTGAAGATTGAAGTGAAGCCATTTTTGACGTTTTTTGCTTCTTCCTTTCGACGCTTTTGTTGTTGATGATGCTTCTGTTTTCTCCTCGCACGACGAAATTACAGCAATTAATCCCACTTCGTCGCTTTTTGTCTAAATCAAAGAATGAAACAATCAATTTAAGTTAATTAATTGATGTTAGTGCTTAAATTAGAAAACATAATTATGAAAAAAAAAACTAATAAATCCAGAATAGTCATAGATTAAGAATATTCAACCTCCTTTTTCTAGTGGTATTTTACTATTTTTTACATATTTTATCTCATAAAAAAAATACATAAAAATTACAACTAAAGAGAACGTCTTTTCGTTTTTTAATTACTAGAAATGAATATTTTATAACCCATAAAATAAATATTCATTTATTGCCACTAAAAAAGCAACGGTAATTTTAATAATATAAAATACCATGATAGAGGATGGGATGGTCATTGTTGGTGGAAAATGATGTTCTAGTACAAGTCAATGCCATGTAATAATAAAATAGGAAGTGTGGTTTATTATTATATTATTATTATTATTATAATATACAAAGAGAAGACTTTAGGATCAAGTATTTTGACTTGAGGATGAGGATTATGAAATTGGGGTTTTTGTGGTTTAGAGTTTAGACTTGTGGAGGATAGAGATGGAAAAAGGTGTAACATGATAGATTGAATGAAAGGACTATACGAAGGTAAAGGTGTGATTTGGTCCATGAAAACTTTGTGGATATCCAAGTTTTTATTCTTTGTTTTGGTTTGTTTTGTTAGTATTAGGGTCACCTTCTATCATATTATTGGTTCATGATTGTGCAAGGCTTTGTGATCAGTCACTTGAAATGGGGTTGATTGCGGTAGGAGGTGATGGTTAGGTTGTGGTCGAGGAGGAAGCAAAAATGATATAGTAAGATAAATTGAATTGGAGAGTAAAGCTTCACACCAAAAAATCAAACGATGTGAAGTTATTAGAGTAATGGATAAGCATTAGAAAAAAAGTTAGACATACTATATGAGTTGGCATTGCAGTTATATACTCTCGTATTATATTTTGGTTATTCTTCTCCAACTTGTTTTTATTGTTTCGATAAAAACAATTTCAATTCAATATTTATACCAATAAAATAAGTTAATCAAAAAAAATAATTTCAACAAAAAATAAAACGGCCATAAAAAGCACAACAACTTAGACCGTTGGATGCGGCACCTTTGTTATAAAGGGCCTTCATCTTAAAGGCCCAGAGGACATAGCAACAAGCAAACAGGGCCTTTCAAAACAATAACCAAACTTCCAATAAAGTTATAGCTGGTCTGTTTCGTTTATTAAGTATTGCCTTTTTTTTTTCAAATGGATAGTTCCAAGTCTCCAATAAGGCAATAATTGGACTTTAATATCATTACAAAAACTTATATAAAAACAGTCTTATTTCTTATTATTTATCTTATATACTATCTCCGTAAACAAAAAGAGGTACCGGAGTATTATCTGCAAGTGTTACAAAAATAATTTATTACCAGTAAATGTTTGCAAAGGTAGTATAGCTTGAACAACCTTCATTATCAATGTATAAGAAAAAAAATCCTCCATTGATTTTTCTTTTATGCTAAAAATATATCATAGTACTTCATATTAATGTTGAATGATTTAGAGTATATGTATGATGCATCCAAGTTTGATCTTTGATAATTTACATGGAAAAGGTGAGTTAAATTGTCAAAGAAAAGTATAGCATACAAGAGTCGTATCTCACGACTAAGGAGCAAAAAGCCTCCGCTGATGCGGGCGCATAAGAGTTTTGTGCGCCCGCATCAGACCTCCAGAAGCCCTCTTCAGACAGAATTTTAATAAAATGCGGGCGCATAGAGGCTTCAGAAATGGTTTTTGGGCTTTATCCGTTGCTGCAACGGTAGTTATTTGCTTGTGTCTCTTCATGCTTATAACATATATGTTATATATGTGTTGGATGGTAGAAAAGAAGTTAAGAACTTCATAATTTTCTTATAATCAAAGATTGAAGAGTTAGTTTCTTAAAAAATTCATCATCATTTTTCACTTTATTCAACTTTCTAGTGATATACTTGTTCTTCATTGTTCTTTGTTGATTAGAGCATCACCAAAGAAGTTTTTCTTCATTGTATCTCAAAAACTTATTTCATAAAACCCATGCTCTTGTGAAAGGGGTGAAATATAGTTTTTAGGAAAGTGAGTACACGCCTCAAAGGTTCTCAATTGTTGTCATTTTGTGTTTTAAAGAGCAATTTCCCTAACAATTAATACTTATTTAAATTTAATTGGTTCAATAACTGATGAAAATAAGTTGAAGATAACGAGCGATGAGCCACAAACTGAACCTATCCGGGTGATGGTCAATTGGGCCATAATTTAGCTTATTTTATTCATAATAAAATAAAATTATCTCCTTATCATATACCCTAAAATTATGGGGTTTGATTGAAATGATTTTTATTGCATCTTTCAAATTAAGGCTAGTATTTTAACAAAAGTGGGCCCCAAGTAGGAACAAAGTGAGATAGTACGTAATAAAGAGAAAGATAGTAGCCTCGTCATTAACAGCAAGGATACACCGGTCAGATCACGCGCCGAATCTAACCTTTTGACTTTGTTTTTAATCACTGGGAGGGAACCACCCAATTAACATGGGTCCCACTTATGTTCCCTATGTCAGTCAGTCTCACTGAAATACAGCGCGTGTATTTCAGAGTCATTATTATTGTATTCAATTATTATTCAATACACTTGTATTGAGATCTACGATTTGTATCATAGTTACGTGGCCTTACTTGATTCGTGGGATTTTTTCTACGGTATTATTCGGTGTATTTAACTATTTATTTATGAGAGAGCACTTTGACTCCCACTATGCTTTACTGATTCAGTCTCACCTTCGTCCTTCCTTCGTATTTCCTCACTTTAATTTAATGTCTATCATAACAATGAAGGTATTTCCTCCGCATTGTATTGATTTCTTATTTCAATTTTCTCTTAAAGAATAACAAAATAAGGGTGATGTTTACTACAACGTAACCGAAAACAATTGAACTGAACTGAAATAAAATGAACTGAGTTAAACTGAACTAAACTAAACTGAAAGTTTTTTTATGAAAGATTAATGAGTGGCAAAATAAAAGAAGAGCTGAACTGAACTGATTTTAAGGTGAAGTAAACAGGTTCCAAGAGAAGAGCTGAACTAAACTGAACTGAATGGATTTTAAGCTAAAATAAACATGCCCTACGTAGATGTTGCATTGGGAGAAAATATTTGTGCATTGCGAGAAAGAGCGATAACTCAATTGATTAGAGGTTTTTTCTTGAGTATAGAAGGTCTCGTGATCGAATCTCATTACTCGCTTTTATAACTCCTTAGTACTACAGAAATATATACTCCCTCCGTTCCCTATTTTTCTTTACATTTCTCCTCTTTACATTTGTCAATGTAAATCTAATATCGATAATATTTACAATTGTGTATTTTGATAAGTTGATATTTTATATGTATTTTACCCCGATCCCGATTGATTTTTAGCTCTAAGACGGCTCTTTTGAGTCATTTCTACTAACTTTTGTTATTTCGAGTGTTTGTTGTGCTTTTTATTAGATTTTACAGGAATCGATGATTTATCGTTGTTTTCCGAGCCTTTTGAAGCACTTGAAGAAGTTAGTGAAGAGTTGAAGTCATTTGGGAAGCTTAACCAAAGACTAGAAATGTTAAAACGAAGAATTAAAGAAGTAATTAAGGAAGAACAATCAAAAACCGAGAAACGAAGGCAAACAAGCTGCCCGCCTGGACCGAAGTTGTGCGCCCAGGTGAAGGCTGCACGCCCGGACCCTCCGGGCGGGTGGCTCTGAAGGCTAATTTCCGCGTGTTTTCCCTTGTTTATCCTAAGTACTTAAGTGTTTAGTCTCCTAATTAGTCATTCACGCCTCTTTTACTTTAGAACCCTAGTTTTATTCTAAATTTCTCTCAAAGTGTAGAATTCCTTTCAATCTTTCAACCAATAATATTCAGGTTTTATTTCAATCTCAATTCTTGTTCTTAATTAATGTCTATTGTTATTTTCAATTTATGTTCTTAGTTTTAATAGTTTTGTGTTTAGATTTAACTTCTTGATTGTTGTTGGTTTTGTTTAGTTTAATCATGTTTAGGATTTTAATTGCTTTTATTGATTTAGTTTTTGTTCTTTTAATTATGAGTGAGTAGTTCCTTTTCTAGGACTAGGGGATCCATGGATTAATTGGTGAAGTTTTGCACATAAATATTAGTTTAACTATTAATGTGCTTGAATTCTTATTGTCAATTGTTATTGCTTTCAATTAAATACTGGCCAGGTTTAGTTGTTAGTTTGATATTGTTAAAATCGATGCCGAAAGGTAAGATTACCATAATTAGATCATAAGGATAACAGGCTAAACGAGACTAAGTGAGCGAGAGCCATTAGAGGAGTTTTGAAGGGGACTAGATTCGAGAGAATTAGTGGACCTTAATTCAAGGAAATTGATAATCTAATTATTTATTTGTGTGCAATTTGTTGGTTAATCTGTGGTGAACCGATGTCCTAGGTTTAGTCATTCATTAATTAAATTCCATAATCAATTTAGTTCTGATTCTAGTTAATTTTTTGGTCACAATTGTTACTCAAAGACCCTTTGCACAGTCTAGACTTTTTAGAACTAATAGGTTTAATTGCTTCCCTGTGGATTCGATCTCAACTTCCCTAGCTATATTAGTTAGAGTGGTCAGGTTTATTTTTGATAGGTGTGCGATAGCCTCGTCAAATTTGTAAAAATTATAAAAACTTTATATCTTTATAGAATACATTGAGACAAATTCAACAAGACCCCATATAAATATATTTTGACTTATATATAAATTGTATACTTTGGTCAAAGTATAACATATGAATAATGTCAACAGTCAAAATGACAAGAAAAATAGGAAACGGATGGAGTATATATATATATATATATATGTCCATTGTTGTTTTTCAGAGAAATAGTATAATTGAAATATAAATACATACAAAAATGACATGTGAAGTTAAATAATGATTTTAGTAGTTTTTGGGAAAACCTACTCCTATAGATTAGTTTTTGAGAAACATTACGTGAAAATCTATAAGATACCTTTTACTGCTATTTTATCGGACACTAATAATCAATTTAAGTAATACTCCATATAATGTTTTTACTTTGTCAAAAAAAACAGTTTTTATCGGGCAGTCTTTAATAATTGTTCCTTTGCTTTTTAATGTAAGTCAAAATTGGTCAAAAGTGTAGACAATAATCTCCACAGGGAGCCTCACTCATATGTTGAGTTTCAGCCTTTAATTGTGTTATTATTCACCTCAGCTATTAATTGTGTTATTACTCATACTCCGTGATTCATAATTCATAGGAGATACTAATAAAAGTTGTCTCAAGTGATCGGATAAACAATTTTGTTATTGCTTAGAGAAGATCTAAGGTACATGTTTTATCGAATGCAGAAAACTCTTAGAGAGTGAACAAATGAGGTTGGACAAGAAAATATGTAGTTGGGACTAAGTTTAAATAAATTAAGTGTGGATATTAAAAAAATTAAAATAAACAAAGGTTTAGATCGAATAATGATTCAGATTATCTTCCAAGTAAAAAAAGTCTAATAGAAGTACGTAGGAGTAAGGGCCTAGTTATATCTACTAAAAATAATTGAACTGAATTGATTGAAGTTGAATTGAACTGAACTGAAATTAAGTTGAAAATAACTGAACTAATTGGAGTTGAAATAAACTAAACTGTATTAAAAAATGTAACTATTTCAACAATTATCAAAAACTACAAAGTTAGCTAGTACTGCAAAATTGTGGGCAATGGCAAGTTCATCTTTATAAGTGATCCTAAATTGTGGGAATGAAAATGAATTTGAATTTAAATTTATTACTCCGTATTATTGTTGTTGTTGTTATAGTCTATTAAAAAGTAGGAAATTTAGCTGTAATATCATTACCAATATTATTAGATATCAAGCGGTGAATTTCGGTCCAAAAATATAAAATTAAAAACATCGATCTAAAAACATATTTATTTTGTGATAATAGTTAAGCTAAATAGAGCTAAACTGATTGAAGCTGAACTTACGTCACTCAAATGAACCGACCTTAATTCATACTCGATACAAAATCTTGCTTTGGCGTAAAAGAAAAGGAAAAATTAGAAAGTCGATGAGATATTTATCATAAAAAATTCACAGCCCATTCTCCTCATCCAACCAATAAGACACGTAACCATTTCCAATTTCACACACCTCTTCCTCATTTTAATTTTTTTTTTTCATTTATCTTTATGTGTGTGTCCTTTTCCTCCCCTACTTTCTTTGCTTTATGTTAGTCAAATAATATTTCAATTCAATTAACGCAATTAATTAATTTATAAGAACGTTATTTTGGTACATTTAGTGATTGTCTGGTTGTAAGAATTTTATTAATCAAATGTACAAACATCATAAAATGAAAAGAACATTAATAAACAAATTAACTTGTATTAAAAAATCTATTTTAGATATTGAAATGCTAACATTAGATGATTTGACGTAGAAATACTTCATTGTTCAATTCCCATCAAACAAAGATGAAAAAAAAATAAGGAAATACTTGAACTGCCATGTTTTACATTAGATGATTTTTTAGTCACAATTTCAAGTTAAGTTTTTTTTTTTTTTTTTAAAATTAAAGTCATATTGTATATGTTTTCAAGTCAGTATGATAGACAGTAAAAAATACAATTTTACAGTGGGTCCATCTAATTTAATGATTTACTCCATATATGGATAGTACAATTAATTGTACCTTTAAATTTAAAAAGAACAACCAAAGACAGAATTTTTGTTCATTTGATCTGAAATTAATTTTAAACCCCATTTTTATTTTTTTAAACAATTTACAATTGGTTGTATTTTAATGTTCGAGGAACTAGTAATGTGTAAGTGACACAAAAGAAGACAGTGCAAGTGCTTTGTATTTATGTTCGTGATGAGCGCTCGTGTTTCATACAGGAAAATGCTAACTTAAGTGCTATACATCAAATGCTAGAATTGGAAATAATTTATCAATTCAAGCATTAATACACTTATCTACAAAAGCTTATTTTTAAACCGTGGTAATTTAAAATGTTAACTTTTACCAATTTTTATCCAAAATACAATAATATAGTACAATAATGAGTGTGGTACTTGTACAACGACCAGAAAGAGTAGTAACACCAATATATATATATACAAATATGTCAACTACAAAAAAAACGTGACACCAAGTTGGCATTCATAATTCATGCAACTAACATAACATTAAAAAAAGTCCACACAGCACCCGACAATAAAACGACGTCGTATCACCTCAAAACATCGTCGTATTACCCTTTTAGCTAGGTCATCTTCTTCTCTTCAATCTCCTCTATAAATTAATCCCTTCCTCCACTTAATCTTTTTCGCCATTTCTGTCCTTTTTATTTCTCTTCTTTTTTCCAGGTAATTTTATTTATTTATTTAATTTTGCTTTTTTTAATTTTTAAATTTGTTTTAAAATAAAAAAAAACCTAATTTTAGCTATGATTCACCATTTTTGTAGCTAAAATCTCTCTAAAAATAAACAAAATTTCACTCCTTTTTATCCCTAATTAAGATCTAACTCACACAATTTGTTCTAAAATATTCAATTTAATTTATATATATATATATATTTTTTTTTTTTTGAAATTTTACAAATGTTTTCGCTTAGATCTAGCTGGAATTTCTCGAAATTAAGCATAATAACAGTCTTTAAATTACTGTTTATGATCTAATTATCAATTTGAAGATCTGTAATTATATTAATTAATTAATTAGTTAATTAATCGCTTGAATTTCTCTGTTTTTTTAGGTGTTCCTTTTTTTTTGTTCAGAAAAAAAAGAAAAAGAAAAAAAAATGAATCGTTGGGAGGTTCAGCAGAACACCTTGGTAGGTTGTGAAGAAATGAGGGGTCCACATCAATGTCAAGCACCCGTTTCATCTTATTCGGAACTTAAAGGTCCGATTGTTGTTTGCCCGAAACCTCGCCGAATCGGGTTTTTGGGTAGTAATCTCACCATGTCTTTGCGTTGGCAACGAAGGTACTTCCTTTTTTCTTACTTTTATTTTTTATCTTTCAATTTTTTAAAGGTTTGTTTGGTTGTTGTTTAATGATTAGGTTAAATTAGGTGATTTTTGTTTGATGGATTTTTGGTTGATTTTTGCAGCCACCAAACAGAGGTTTGTGATTCTAGAACTGAGCTTCTTGATATGATTCTTTCAAAGGTATCATCTTTTTACCTTAATCTATTTTTTTTTTGTTTGTAAATTTTATGTTTGATATATTTAATTGCTTAATTAAATTTATTAAATTGTTTTTTTTTGGGGGGTTTGATATGATGTGATTTGGGTTGATTTGATGAGATTAATCTTGGTAATGGGTAGAAATTTGCTTTTTGTAATTTTTGGATTTTTTTTGGGTTGATTTTAATGTTTGTAAAAATGGGTTTCCTAATGTTCCTATATTGATTTTTGGATAAATTAAAATTTGAGGATGTTAATTGATTATTAATAAAGGTCTTGTTAAAAATAGTGTTGTTTGTGTTGAATCTATGGCTTACTATTATATTTTTTGGTTGTTCGAGATGACAAATGATGTGGACGAGATTTGATCTGATCCGAGGTCTAGTTTTGTATATTTCTTTCTGTTAAGTGATGTGCAAATATCAGTCTTTGGTTTGTGATATTGGGTATAAATTGTTTAGCTACATAATTAGATTCGTTTGTAATTGAGTTTACAAAACTTATATAAGCCGGTCTTATATGGTAAGTCTGTTGATATTGATTCTTTGTTATTCAAATGTTGATGGGATTATATGTGTGTTTGATGAGCAGGAAGGTCATGGTGAAGGGAAGTCCTCAGCAATAGAGATTGCATCATCACCTCCATTTTTTTGTGGATCACCACCTAGTAGAGTTTCTAACCCTATAGTTCAGGACGAGCAGTTCGGGGACGAAAATTTATCCCCACTGTCCACTTTACAACTTGCATCTCCTTCGACTTCTGCATCGCCTTCACCTTCTCCATCGGCTATGAAATCCGGTGGAGTTAGGATGAAGTTCGGTCTCAAGTCTCCCACGGTTAGAGTAGAAGGTTTTGATTGCCTTAGCAGGGATCGCCAGAATTCCGGGATCACTGCTATGGCCTAAACGAAGAAACAAATATTCATTTGGATAACTGTATATAAACAAAGCTCAAGTGATGTCGCCATTTGCTGAAACATCGTAGCCAAAATCGTAATCGAATTCGGGATTTTGATGGAAGGATATATTTTTTTTGTTATGTAGAAAAATTTGTTGAAAGAGAGAGAAATTATCTTGCCATTGTATATAGGAAGTGGTTCTACTACTAGAATACTAAGATAAGTAGAAGTTTGATCTCTTTTCTTTTTGTACTTGTGAGAATGAGAAGTATTGTAAGAGGAATTTGTATAGAGAACCATTGAGTGGTCTGACCTTTGTAACTTATGGTGTAAATAAATATGCTCATTTGATATTTATATCTACTACGCAATTTTATGACCATTCCTTCTTTTTTCAATTACTTCCTATCGTTTCATATATATATGGATTACTCATGCTTCGTACTTGTGAATCCTAAACTTTCACAAGTCGAGAACGAATAGATCGACAACGAAAGAAGAAGCTAGATCGACAACGAAAGAATGGAGAAGAAGCTAGTAAAATGAGAGTGAGTTTCGTCAACAGAATGTCTAGTTTTCTTCGTAAATTGAACTTAGTACCTATTTGCGTACCATGTTTTAATGATGTTTTTCTGTCAATATTTGCGGATTTGATTATGTCTTTCCTGATAAGTGATTAGTTTTAAAACTTTCTAATGACAAGTAAATAGTCCAATGGCGTCTGTTTTTAGAAAATTCAACCATATATATGCCAACTTTTTGAAGCGATCAAACATAGATAAATTTCTTATGATTTTTGGGTAAGAGCAAAGGTTTGGCATTGGTTGTTCAGTCCATATCATGACATTAATACATATATTTTCTAGTTTAACAATACATCTCAAACACATTCATAGTTACGTTTAAAATATAACAATCTCTAGCCAACTCGGCCGATATGAGGGCCTGTTTTCTTCAACTTTAAATAAGTTCAGTTTAATTCAGTGTAACTTTTCTTTAAAAACCATAATAAAAACTTTCAATTCATTTCAATTCAGCTCAACTCCAATCATTTTAGTACAGCTGTTTTCAGCTAAAGTAAATAGGCGCTAAGTGGTTAAGGACCTCTTATTTCTTAATGAGACCCTTGATTAAGGTTTCGAGTTCGAGTCTTGCTAATTGAACTAAGGAAAAAATACCCGGTTGGAATAGATGTTGCCCAAAGTCCATTGAGGTACCCATTAAAACTTTTAGGAGAGATTAGTCCATTCGCCAAAAACGGTGAGAATTCCTCATCCTAAAAAAAAAAAAAATTAACAATATCTTTACTTTGTTTTATTGTTTATAATAGTGTTACAGTATATGAACATCATTTGTATTCAATTCCTTTTGATGGGGTCATGTTGCTTGGTCAAAGTTTTGGTAATGTATTACAAAGACAATAAGTTAAAGCTAATTAATAATATTAAGATGGTAGGTATTAATTAAGTAGCAAGAGTAATGGCATGCATGTTCTCATAAGATTTGAAGCATACTTTTTAATCATTCTTGCTGGTAAGAGAGAGACATTCTTAACTTTATAATAATAATACGAGTATGAAATTGTAACACTTCAAACCTCTATTATTTGGACAAACTTGGATTTTATTTTTATAAAAATCTTCGTGCAAGTTTTCATTTATTTTTTTATTTGTTTGTTGCAAGATTTTTAGGTGTATTTTGTTGTCTTGCTCCTTGGGATTTAGAGGCACTATGCTTGCTTGCAACCGTCTCCTTAAATTCATGAAATCATAGAATTCTGCTTTTTAAAAAAAAAAATCGAAACGAATCTAGTATGATCCCACAAAAGATTTCCTACTCTAGTTTCAAATATAACACAACAATTTAGTAAGTACAGAGAAAATATGTCTAATTGTTGCGTTTGAAAAATAATTTTAGGTAGTTGAAACTTGTAAAAGGCTCCTTTTCAAGATGGTAAATTTATTATGTTGATTAGTTGATGTCTGGTTGGAATTGGAGCAGTAACCAATGAATTTAAAGTGGTGGTAACTTTGCAAAGACAAACCTTTATGAAGAGTTTACAACCAAATATCCAACAAAACAAATTCATCAATCTACTCTTACAATTGTCCTACAAAAAGACCTCAACATTCGCCACAAAAATTGACTAACATTAAAAGATGATTGAAGTCCCAACAAAATTATGCAAGGTGCTGGGCCATTGTCAGGATCTTGAGATGCTTTTTCTTGCGTAGTTCGTGTGGGACCGGACCGAACACTCGTGTCCCAACAGGCTCACCTTGTTTGTTGAGTATCACCACCGCGTTATCATCAAATTTCACCTCACTTCCATCACTGCGGCCCCGCTGCATGGCAGCTCGCACGACAACAGCCCGCACAACATCCCCTTTCTTCACTTTACCTCCTGGACGAGCTTCCTTCACGGAAGCTACTATTGTGTCTCCCAACCTCGCTCCTTTCCGTCCCTTTAGAGCTTGTATGCACATTACCAGTTTAGCTCCAGAGTTATCAACCACATTGAGCTTTGTCCTCATCTGTATGAAAGTCCTTAGCTGCTGCAATGCCTGAAACATTTTAAAGACATGCAAGTTTCATTTCCACTTTCCTCATCGAACAATGTTGTTTGGATGTCAGGGTTTCGTGGAGAAAATCATTTGTGAAATTTGATTTTAGTAGCTTTGAATGAAAACAGATCTGGGCATGACAGAAAAACACTTTAAAAGAAAATAGACCTGGGCATGGAAATGGTCGCCAGTAGTTTCACATGTAGATCTTAGTAAACTGGCGTTACTAACATTGGTAAGTCCACCTAGTAGTGATCGTCCGCCTGTCACATATTGCAAGAAGAAAAATGTCAACCTCAGAAAACAAAACGAACGAAAATATGAGCTCAACTATATTATGTGCCTGCTAACACAAACATCTAGATTTTGGCAATCTGGTTAGTTTCTCCCAGTATAGCCAGGGACTGGGTATGCAATTTGCAACTTAAACTGCAGGAGAGTCAAAAGTTCATAGCTACAAGTGGTAACTAAGATCAACAGGCTGCTGCAGTCTCCGACATTTTCCACTAATAATGTCGAAATTATTCAATAAAAAGTCTACTGAATTAAGCAAGTATACAGGAGAACTATCAATTATGGGTATCATACATTCATACTTTTTCAAAGCAAGAAAAAAATTAGTTGTCCACAAAGAGC
Organism: Suaeda aralocaspica; assembly: GCA_016808085.1. Taxonomy (NCBI): domain Eukaryota; kingdom Viridiplantae; phylum Streptophyta; class Magnoliopsida; order Caryophyllales; family Amaranthaceae; genus Suaeda; species Suaeda aralocaspica. The sequence continues at coordinate 516,834 of PYUH01000062.1, read as the reverse complement.
TGCTTTGTTTCTTGGTGTTGATAATACTCCAGCTTAGTTTCGAACCACCAAGTAGGCAAGTACTGTAATGGACCTTTTGGCAACCTACACTAAATGGTGGTAATGGGAATGGTATTCTACTTAATTTGTTTAATTCATGAGTCAGTGCCCGTGGGAATGCTAATTCACCCTGGTATTATGAGGTAATGAAAGTTTAAGTAGAACAGTACATAAATAAGGATGCAGTAGCATCTCCATAAACTATCATCATACCTCCCTTGCAAAATGAAATCCATTTGACCAATTCCATTACCACCATTAAATACTGATTATCAAACACGCCGTAAGAGTACAAGAGTTTCTATTGATAGTCTGATACAGAACAACTCCTAAGTCCTCTTTTGATTGTAAGTTTTGCGACAAGAAAAATAGATAAGTAATATATAACGACACATAAATTACACAACACCTTAATTTACACAAGTGCAAGCATCACTAAAGCATAAAAGGGACCATAAATAAGGCACTAGCTGGGAGGCAGAGGCTCACTCATCATTGACAAGGGCCACCGAGTTCAATAAGAAAGCTTACCAATCATCTGAAGTATTTGTCTACTAAACACATTTTGCTACGACTGAAAAGTTAGAAATTCCTTAAAAATTGAAAAAGTAATATCAATGGAAAATTTGGTCAGGTGGACTATTGAGGGCACAACTTAATTATGAAGGCATAGAGGTTAGTGCCTCCAGGAGAATCATCATTAGGAATTCTTAAAAAGTCAAAAAAGTGTGTCATATACAGTGTAGTAATAGAAGAAAGCTTCATAAAACAAAAATAGAAAACAGAAATCATTCACTATGAAATTATTGATCTAATCTTCATCTCTTGGCCAATTATGTTATGTGTAGACTTGCAAAATAACTTGTGAAACCATTTACTTGTATATGATAAAAACTTTCTCGTTCAAAATTTTCAAGAACCACTAATAAAGCTTCTACATGACCATGCACCCAGCTTATAACAATGCTATCAACATATCACAAGCATGTACACAGGTATTATTCATCTCCTCCAATGCATGCATAGGAGTATGTTCTTCCTTCCTAGAGTGCAGTCTTGTAGTTGCCCCACGCACATGCCATCTAGTTCTGTTCATTTTACTTTCCTTCCAGGGTGTTTAGGGTGCATCGGAGGATTTTGTGGGGGACTAGGCATGATAGACATGAATGATCAAAGTATCCAAGGGCATAAAACTATGGTATCGATATAAAAGCATATTTTAAGCTCAAATGATCAGCATAATATATAAACCACAGTTGTTTCCTTATGCAATTAGTATAGTAACTACAAGTTAGAATTATCTTAATTGGTTTTACCTCATGCTTCACTACTAAACTTAGGGAAGAGCAACAATACCCAAAAAATCAAAACTATAGAAGTACATCAGAATCAAGAAGAGCAATTACCACGAGATAGCTTAGAACCCAGTGAAGTTGCCATCTCTTATTTCTGTTCCGTCTTGTCCTCTGAAAAGAAAAACAAAAGTATGAAAATTTAAAAGTAACACATCCAGCAAGCTTCAAATTACAAATGTAATTGATAAAACACCCTTGCACAAATTACGAGTGATTCAACTAATACATGTAACGATGTAAAAATTACAAAAGCTTCACTTTCAAGACTGAAAGTTGAACTAAAGATACTAAGTGAAGAAGAAAAGGATGAAGCTGCTCTTTAGGTATGGATCATCAACTTCATTATACAGTTATGTCTATAGCATTATTTTTGTCATTGCAACACATCAATCTTACCATTCATACGTTCTCAAATAACTTCTACCATAAAATTATACAACACTTAATCAACAATCGACATAAAATAAAACCAAGTTACTACACCATACAATGAGACAATTATAATCGAAAGCCCGAAAGGCATTATCACAACTACTTTAAAAGCTATAAGCTCAGGAACTCATAAAACATCCCGAAATGAATATCACATAATCGAAAAAAGGCGAAAATAAGCTCTCGTTTTGCAAGGGACTAGTGAAACCAATACAAAGTAAACCCAATGTAATACACTATTGTCTATTGATACCTATAATCAATTTCTCATCAATTAATTCCATCAACATTCCTTTGGAAAAAATCTTAATTATGGTATTCCACTAATTCAAACTCAACAACCAAACTTTACATTAATCAACCACACTCTTTCAATTCTTCATATCATAATATACAACACAAAACACAAATAATTAATATAACAATGATCTAAAATTGAGTTATTAATCATTTGTAACGATACCTAATTACAATTAATGCTAAAAAAAAAAATCCCAATTTCTGATTTTAGCATTTCAATTTCAGAGTGAAGTAGCAAATTTAAGGGTTCTTCTTATTCCTCCTAATTTCTGAACCCCAATAATTAACAGTTTCAGCTAAAAATTAAATTAATTAAGAAAGTAGATTTTACTAGTTTTAAATTAAATTCTTTTAAGCAACTAATTCAAGAATAAATAAAAAGAAACCTAATTTAATCGATAAAAAATGGTGAAAGTTAAGATTTTTCACAAACCCCAGTTGAAAACTCACTCACATTCATCTTCTTCATTCGATTAAATTAATACCCAAAAATAAAAATCAAAACTTAAAAAAAATTTGATTAAATAATTAATTTAAAAACTAGAAAAAAAAATTGAAAAGAGAAAATTACCTCAACCAGTGGCAGAAGGAATTTGTTGAGTAGAAAAGAGCGTTGTAACTTGTAAGTGAGGAACTGAGAAAAGGGTTAAAGCTTATTTTCACTTTAATTCACACACAAAAAAAAAAAAAAAAAAAATTAAAA
>PYUH01000062.1:501380-513577 GCA_016808085.1 Suaeda aralocaspica | reverse complement strand
GGGTAAAATTGTAATTTTCAGAAGAAATTGACTTCCTAATTTTCTCATCTTCTTTGCTCTCTTCATCTTTTTCTTCACGTATCTAAGAAGACTGAGAAGGTGCAAACTGTGAAAGGTTAGTTTTTTTAATTTTAATTTTTTTAAAAAAAAAAAAAAAAAAAAAGTAAAAGGGTAAAATTGTAATTTCAAGTACAATTGACTTCCTAAATTTTTCCTTCATCTTTCTTTTGCTCTCTTCATCTTTTTCTTCACGTATCTAAGAAGACTGAGAAGGTGCAAACTGTGAAAGGTTAGTTTTTTTAATTTTAATTTTTTTAAAAAGTTGTGATCTTTCTGAAATTTGAATTTTGAATTTTGAATTTGATTATTATGATGACTGATTAATGAAAATTTGTAAATTGATTGAAGAAAATTTATGATTTTTTTAGGAGAATAATTTGTAGTTCTTAATTTATTAAAATTATTATTTTTATGAGAAAATTGTTTAGGTTAGAGAGTGCAAATGCTTAGTTATTTGTGAATTTTATCCTTGGAAGTTTGATGAATAATTAAAGGATGAACCTTTTTGATGATTAAGAACTTTCAATGTTATTATAATGACTCTTATTTGTAGAAGATTTGTATTTGGAAAATTATTTATTTGATGTAATATTGAAAGTGGATTTTTACTGTTTTATTTGGCTTAAACAAGTATTTTGATGTTGAATCTTCAACTAAATTTTTGTTGAGAATTAATGCCCTTATTGGATATTTTGTATTGATTTTTCTTGGAAATTGGCAGCACAATTTGGGCTATTGGTTTGTCTGATTGTGTGTGAGATTTTGAGTGGTAAACCCAAAACATGGAATGATGATTATTTTTGGTTTATGTAGCCGACCCTAATTCTGGGATTAAGGCTCTGATTGATTTATTGAAACCCAAAACATGAGGAATAAAGAGATTCAGTATGCTGATGTTTTCCTATCTTTTGATGTCCACAAACCAAGGTTCAGCGTCGTTAATGTTGGGTATCTTTGGGTTGGATTTTGAAAAGTTTGATTGTAGAAATGATTGAGTTGAATCATGGTAGTTTGTGTATGTGTAATTGAACAGCCCAAATATATCAATTCGGGTTTGTTTTGTTTGTAAACTGGTTTCGACAGTATGAGAATTATTGATATATTATGTAATTGTTGAAGTACTTGTACATTTGATTTTGATCATCATGTTTTATGGTTGCATCAACATATGGACAATCAATATAGTGATATTTGTTTTGCTTATATGGTTACTAGAACCAAAGTCAAATTTTTTGAGCTTGATGAACATTGAGAATTTGGGAGAGTTTGATATTGGGAAGTTTATACATAGTATATAGGATAATAGTAGGAAATTGGGTCTCAACTTAATAGCCGTGATATTCTGATAATTACACATTTACACCGTTGTTGCCGGGAGGGGTCCGAGACTCTGAGATACAGATATAAGGAAAGATGACCATTGTTTACGAATTCAACATTGGTTTTTAGCTTTGATGTATCTTTTTTTTTGTTTTTTGGATGTTAAGGTTTTGATTGAAAATTGAACAAATGTTCTGAATATTCTAAATGACCTTAAATTTGATGATTTCCTAAGTTTTTTGAAATTTGATGCAACAGAATAATGTCAGAAAGGGATCCACTGTGTTCTGAAGTCAAGGCCTCCGACCTGTTGGACCAATTACATCATATTTTAGATCATGATCCTCTAATGTAAGTTCCAGATTTGCTGTGTGCTGTAAATATTATTGCAAGAGATTGTAATTTAGTCTTTTAATATTGTTTAAGATTCATGTCACCATCAGGAAATTACATTCTGATACTTGGTATACATCATCTTAATCTGGTTTGAAATTCATATCTCCATGTTTGTACTAGAATCGAAATGCTGATATGGATAATATATTTATTTCCCTTAATATTCTATGTCATCCTTAGTAGGAAGTCATTGATCTTGTTGCAGAAACTGTAAAACCCTATCAGATCGCTTCATCATTTTAAAAATGCAACGCTAAACGTCGCCCGGAAATTCCTTACTATCGCCCGTATTTTAACCTATTTTTCCAACTCTGCCCTTCACTCTAAAAAAAAAACTTAATTATGTTAGTTACTTTAAAAAAATAAAAAATTAATAAAAAAATTGAGACCTGCGTCAGACGCAAGTGTCAGGATACCTGCGTCTAAATCAGACGCATGTCTCAAAATCATGTATTTATTTTTTTAAAATTGAGACCTGCATCCGATTTAGACGCAGGTTGACTGAGACCTGCGTCCGATTTAGACGCAGGTTTCATTTGGTCCACGACAGTTTCACAGATTCTTTTTCAAATAGCTATAACTTTTTCTCTAGAACGTTCTACGAGGTGTACGACCTACCGTTGGAAAGCTCTTTGAGTCTACTTTCCAACGCAACTAAATTCATGTCAATCCAAGTTATACTTTGTGAGATATAGTCGAAACAATGAGAGGTGGTCATATTACAATCCGTTTTCACAGGGTCTTTTTCAAATGGCCATAACTTTTTCTCCAGAACATTATACGAGGTGTACGACCTACCGTTGGAAACCTCTTTGAGTATAGTTTCCAATTTATTTAGAATCATGTTAATTGGAATTATACTCTGTGAGATATGATCGAAACCATGAGATATGGTCATATTACAATCCGTGTTTATTACACAAAGTGTACTCTACCACCCACGCCTCTTTCATTTTTCTTCATCACTACATCCTCACCTTTATACATCATATTTTACCCCTATAACTCCTTAAACCTCTTGTTGAAGTTGGTTTTTTAGATGGTGAGATGTGTTTGAGTTGTGAGTTGGATGGATGGTGATATGTGGTTGATCGAGTTGGTGTTTGAATTGGTGAGAGTGATGGTGGTTTAGAGAAAGAAGTAAAGGGAGAGTGTTAGAGGGAGGAAAGAAGAGGAAAGGACTATTGTGGAAAGTTGGTACAAAATACGGGCGACTACAAGGTTTTTACGGGCGATGTTTAGCAATCCCCTTTTAAAAGGATTCCTTGTTTCTTCCTAGAGGAATTGATAAGTCAGTTACATTGTGTTACATGACTTATCACAGCTCAACTATAGTTTAGGTAAGTTGCCTCCCATAAAGCCATAAAGGTGATAATTTGCACAGTGCTTACCTCAAGCCTCAGATTCTCAAAATGCGACTCTTCATGTTCTGCCGAGGTTATTGTTGAATGTTGATTGAATTTCTTATTATGATGATGTCTCTCCCGTGTAGAAGAAATAATTTTTTCATTCTCTCTTTCCTTGTTATACAACATATGCATTTTTGTGTAGTGCCTATTATCACTCTCTTTTTACGAGCTTAGTTCATTTGCAGTGATGAGTTGGGATATATTCATCCATCACAGCTAATGATGCTCAACAAAGAGGAGGACGCCACCATTCATACTTCTAGGGAGGACAAGAGAGGTGCACAACTAAGCTCTGAACCTTCCTCAGCTTGGGAATTGGAAGGGAAAAATGATTTATTCTGGAGTCGAGAGCACAGGTTGGGGATTTCAACTAAGTATCTTCTTCCATTGTACAAAGCAGCAAAGCACAGATTCATGGATGCATACGAGACTTATAAAAAACATCATAGTTTTTGTATGAAGAATGGTGATGTGGATAGCAGCTGTGGTTTCTCTGAAATTGAGTCCGAAGTCATGAAGCAAAGCAAAGCTCTTTTGTTGCTGAGCAGTGACTTTGGTACTGCATGGAATGCAAGGTTAGCTTTTCTCTTCTTTACAAGTATTTGTTGTGGGTTTCTAGTTTAATCCTGGACTGACGTTTACTTTACCTCACCAATACAGGAAGCTTGTTATATCAAAGAGAGAAAAGTTTTCGGCTTCAGATGAACTTCTTCTGTCTGCTTTGGTTCTTTCACTTGCTCCAAAATCTGAAAGTTCCTGGAACTACAGGTATCATGCCTTTCTCATTCCTATTGTTGTTTGTATGTCAGTTAAGACAAGTTAAGGGATTTAATCTTCTCAGGTTATGACACTCAATATTTTTCTCTTAATTACTACTCTATCTAATCTCTTTTATTTATAGTGTTAGAACCTGCTACTACCCTTCTCACTCCTCTAAATAACTAATGTTCTTGTTCATCAAGCTAGTCCCCTAAAACAATTTAGGCATGGCTTATATTACCCTTATCTCTTAAGCTAGTCATCATATTTGGTAGTAACATGATTTCTGAGATAATAAGTTCTCCTTCTATATGAATCCCCAAGGAGAGGGGATGGTGTGATTGGTCCTCCTCGTATATGTTACTCTTTTTGACCGAGACAAACCCTTGTTTATGGTTATACCCTGGTGTGGTTTCATTGAAAAAAATATATATATTAAATGTTGCTGTATAAGTTGCATCAGGAGCTTTTTTTTTTCCTCAAATTTAGTTTCTATGGATCTTTATTGATCCGTTGACACGTCTTGTTAGGAAGTGGATTATCAAAAGGATTGCTGGAAGGTATTCAAATCTAGAAGTTATCCTGGAGAAAGAATCTGAGCTTGTCGAAAAAATAGCAGAGGTTTAATTTCAGTTGATGAACTGGCTATTGTTGAAGGTTTATCTGCTCGTCATTGTTGTTTGGCTTAGCTAAGTGCTAGTTTTTGTTCATTTTGATTTTATTTTCTTACTTTCGGGTGTAAGAAAGTCTTGCCACATTCTATTTGTTTTCCAACTTGTTGTGATGAAAGTATGAAAGTATAATTGTATCTACTCTTGAGATTGAGCCGTGTCTTGATGACGATTGAATTGAATTTTTTTTTCTTTTTTTTTTTATATGTTTACTCGGAAAGAATACTTACCCCATCCTTTTTTTTTTCAGAAATCAAAAATGAACTACCGTGCTTGGAATCATCGGTGCTGGTTAATTTCATATATGTCTAGTGAACAGGTGAGATTCTGAATGGCATGTATTATACATTTGCATTGTCTACTAGAAAATTACTACTACCTTTGTTTTTCATTCATCTAAATATTTCACCTTTTTTGCTTCTTGAGATAAAAGTTCAAAAATTAATATTTCTAATCATGTAGTTGTAAAAATTATAAAATGGTGATATCTAGAATCTATATATCAAGACAAATCTAACGAGAATCCATATCATTATGTTTTTCTTTACATATAAATTACAAAAGTGGTCAGGGTGGCTTTGACAATAGTACTAAAGGTCAAAGTGAGTAGATTAAAAAATAAAAGGGAGTGTTTATAGTGACATCCTGCGAAATAGGAGGCTAGGATGCTATTTTCAAATATGAGTGAACTGGTGGATTATTCTACAAGCCTATAACTAATGAGTAACAACTTACAATTTCTGTCAGAGCTGATTCTTAAGACGGCTTTCTAATGGCCTAATGGGCCAGCTGAAAAATACTGATAATGGGATTGTATTAATCATACATTTACTGATGACATTAATTACAAGTAACTTCAGAGTCAAAATAATAGTCAACATGTTCCATGAATTCGTTTATAGTATCATTCATGAATACTTACCTGCGTACAAGTGTTGGACCCAACCATTTTATGAATTAGCTGCATGATTTTGGCTTAAAAAAAGTCAATATGAAGTGTTAAGTATCGTAAGTTCATAACCATATTTAAGTGTTGAAGGGTGTTTTAAGTGAATTGAAGAGTCTGAATGAATAGCCATCATGTGTGACAAATATTCGGGAGTATTTGTTTATAATTACCAATTCTCATCCTAGGAAACTGAGCTTATCAGGAAAATAGGTTTTATTTTTTCCAAAACATCTCTGGTTCGTAAATGATAAAAATTAGGATTCCTATGCAGCTACATAACTTACTTGTATGATCTTGGATCTTTTCGTTCAATCTAGCTTGCTAACTATGTCAAGAAGCATTGTATTAATGTTAGAAACCATGTGTTATATGTTAAAGATCATTATGCTAATGTTTATGGTTGACAGTTTCATATAGGATCTGGCTGTTTGAGCAGACTATCTCCTGAAAAGATTATTTCATGCTATTAACCTTAAATCATCTATAACCCAAATTTTATTAATGAAAATTGTAATTATGCCCTTTGTGGATCATCTGATAAATGTGGATTCTGGACTGTATGATTTAAGTTTTTTCCTTCGTTTTCTGTCTTTCTGATTGAATATGATTCTACCACGCTGCAGGCTCTTCGTGAGTTGAATATTAACAGAAATTGGGCTGCGTTGCATATAACTGATAATAGCTGCTATCATTATCGACGGGTAAATCGTTGCTTACTATTTTTTTCCAGTCAGCTTTCTGGTTGAAGCATCATGCCTCATCTTTTTAAAAGCTGAAATTTGGGAACTTTATGTTGTCGTCTTGATTTTGTGTTTCTTCTTATATCTATCTGAATTTATGACTGCAGTGTAAGTGTGTAACTGCTTTCTTCTACTGCAGCACAAATCAATCATTTAGTATAATTATTATCCTCGCATTAGAGGTTATTGATGAAGAGGCACATGGATGTAGAGTTCTGCCTCTTCTCAATTGAATTCTTATCATAGCTTAACTTCACTAGTTTATCCACAACCTCTTTTTCCGGATTGTTTATGGCATTAACAGCCTCACTCGTATAATTTCACTGTGTCGCACCTTCCCAAATTTTCTCCACACTTCAGAGGTTGAATTGGAAGTTGAAATCTAGCCATTATCTGCTGCTTGCTGAACTTTCATTGAGCAAAACTACGAGCTATAGACCTCCCCTGACATCTCTCTCTCTCTCTCTTTCATTTATTTGCGCAATGATTTTACTTGGCATCTATATGAGAACTCTGTTAGTTACCAATTTTCAGATCTATTTATGAATCATTTTCACCCATTTGACACCTGTGTCCAATAATGTGGGATGCTTCTGCCATTATAGAAACTAATTCCTTGGTTTGTGCAAGGTTGCAGTCCTAACAAAAGCATGGCATAAAATTCTTAAAAAATAATTTTTTCCCCATATATTAAAACTATGAAGATGCGCCAACTACAATAGGTGGGTGGCTTTCGAACCTCCAAGCTTAATACTGAAAATATGCTTTTAAATGCGATCGAGGAGTTACATAGCTCGGAAAATTGCTTATTACCAATCGTGCTAACATGGTCTTTCACAGCGTGGTGCCTGTTAAGTAATTCTATGATGCCTGTTGGAGACATAGCTTATGCTGAACATTTGACTTAATTTATTCGTTTCAACTTAAAGAAGGATTTCTAGATATGTAGTCGTTGAGAATTTTAAAAAGTATGTTCTTCAGTGTACTTCTAAACCATTTTGTGAATGATCAGGCATTTTTTTGGATGCCTAAGATATTTTTTACATCGTTGGTTGACAGAAGTTAATGCTGCGGATTTTGGGCGACATGAGCCATGGAAAAGTTGCAGATACATGTATTACTCAGTTTGAATCTATTAAACAATTATGGAAGGTAGTGTCTTAATTTCTTAAATGTGAAAACTGTGCAGTAATTTATTACTCGTGTTATTGTATTAAGTTGGGCTGGTAAGGAAATGGGCTTGGATTAGGGCTACGCTAACATGCTGAGCCTCATAGTAGCTCTGGAACTCAGATCCTGAAGCTTAAAGCTATGAAAGTTTTGCTATATGCTGTGCTGGACATTTATCTATTATCTCTTCCTTGATTTTCTTGTCTAAATTTGTTTAGTTTTGGATGGTGGCAGGATGAAGTGGACTGGAACGAGGTACTAATTAGACGTTATATTGGGCGAGAGGTATAGATACTCATCTGATTGCTTGATACTTATAGCTGCACCCTTTATGTTTTGCACTTGCATACTCGGTGTTTCCTTGGTAGTAGGTTATTTGTTGTTTGCTATTCCCTTGTGTTACAAGATTAAGAAGTCTTTGATACAATTTTATGCCGTATCTTTGTATCACATGCAATTCCATTTATCTCTACTAGAAATATTTTGTTATTTTGGACTTCTGTCTTTCTTACTGGTACTTCTCGTTTGCAAGTAGAGCATGGAAACCTTGCATTATTGCAAAGGGATGGCACTACTTGATATCATGTATTTTAGGATGACTTGGTCGATTGTATGCAAATACATTTAATGCAGCTTCCTCTGGCTGTCTAATTTCTGTATTGTATCACCATTGCTATTTTTTTGGCAGGCCTTGTGGCTTCATCGTCGGTTTCTATCTGTATGTTGGGTAAAACACTTTGGGACTGCTAATCAACATAGCATCTCACCTTCTCCGAGTGAGAAGGGCGATGGAGACAATCATGTATCAGTGTTTATTGACAATGAAGTGGGTCTTGTTCGAGATAGCTTAAACCTTCCAGATAGCATATTTGAGGATGTTCAATCACAGGCCATTCATTCTGCTGCTTACCTTTTGTGGCTAAACAGGGTAATGTACTAATGTGCAAATCTTTTATTTAACCTTTTTTTTTTGCCAGATTTTTAGCGAGCTTTAAGTCCTCTGATTTGCAATGCTTTTATGTTTCTCTTTGTGCCTCAGCAAATTTTCTCCCCTTCAACTGTCAATTTCGATCAGAAACTTGGAATCGGTGATCTGAAGACACTATTAAACGAAATTTGCCCAGAAAAGGTTACACTTTGGGATAGTCTGCTGCGCGAGACAACGAATCTATAGTCATTTGACAATTATGTAGAAACAGAAAGCCTTAGAACATATCATTCGATGAGAAAGTGTACTTGCACTGAACAACGTATACCTTAAAAGTCTCATCTATGGCAAACAATTTTTATACATCATAGTATTAATGAATTAGTTGAAATAAAAAGAGCTTTTTGGCTTCGACTATCACAGGTTCACAGAAACTGAAAGTTGAAGAGTGTGATAGTTGCTTATTTGGCTATTTCGTATCGGATGTAATTATTTTAGAAGATCATATGAAACTGTAACAAGAGACACTTGTATTTGATATTGTTTCCTTACTTCATCTTCTTCTTGAATTCAAGGCTGTTAAATTCTATCAAGTAGCTTTGCTTCATTTGTAGTAGTTGACTTGTACTTTCATTTGTTTACCTAGTTATAAGGATAGTGGAACATGAGAACATAAGATGATAAGATGTGTAAAAGTTCAATCTAGTAAGAGCAATGTGACCATGTTATTTTGTTGAAGTTGTTTGGGTATATTAACAAGCTTTGATTTCAATTTTTTATTTTATTTTTAAAGGATTGATAAATTTCATTAATCGAAAGTCATTTACATCTACCATAGACAATAAAGTAAAGCGAAATACAATCTAACATAACTAAAACAAATGAAATTCTTTAATGCAACTATTTGTATGTTGGGTTCTGAATATAAATTTGGCTAGCTAGATAATATCACACCTAAATTAAATGTGTGTTCGACTAGATAATATCAGTTTGTTTTACAATCTTCATCTTGAATCCATGTATTTAACCTGATAATATCACACTTAAAATGTGTAAAGGATCTCAAAATTACAATTAAAAAGCATTATACACACACAAATGATGTGCATTGTTTCTGAAATGTGTACATGATCTCAAAATTACAATTAAAAAGCACTATACACACCACCAATAATATGCATTATTTTGCTAAAAATAGAACCTATTGGTAAAAAAAATGTGGCAATGCATATATTTCATATTTTCATTAGCTTATATATGATTTAAATGGTTGGACATAAGTTCAAATTTCATGATTTGTTTCTAGCAATTTTGAGATCAATTCAAAATATTAGCCTTTATTTTAAAAAGGTGCCAACCTTATATCACAAAACCTTTATCCTCCCTCCTATATATATACATGTTATTTGCCAATGTTTACTTCTTATATCCTTAGCTTGTATTTCCCTTTTTATTTTATTTTTTTGCTTTGATGTGATTTGTAGAGCAAAAGAGTAAAATGAGTTTATTTTGTGAGGGGGACAGTATAAATTATATTATGTGTTGGGAGGAAATGAGGATGCAACATAATATTTGGAGTTTTAATGAATTTGAGGTTTGTTGGTATCCTTATTACAATCTTGTGATTGATGATCATGAAATTTTTGGAAATGATGAAGAGATTGTTTGGCAAGATGATATTTGGAATTTGATGGACATTCAAGAAACTCCTAGTAATTGATTGATCAAGAGATGAGAAACCACAATTTTGGTAGATAATTTAAATTTCTTTGATGTTATCAATTAGTCATAGGATGTTGCAATACAAAACAAGCAAATGATTAAATTGTATAAATAATACAATTTTTATAATCAATTATCCATGTTATACAAGTATTTTGTTATTTCATTGGAAAGAGCGGATAAAAAAATGATGCCTTATATGATTTAGTTTTTTTTTCGTTTCTTCAAATGTTTTACGTGAATTTCAATAATAATTCTTCTAATATATTATTTGTCAATCTCCGGGGTACCTTTTTTTTTTTTTGGAAATACAATATCCGGAATACCTAAGGAAATGAAGATTTGTCATTTATTGATATTTGCTGATATTAATTCGTCAATAATCAACCAATTAATTGAAAGATTTATGTTATATTTAGTCCTTATTAATCAATAATTCAATTTTGTTTGACAAAAATAGAATATCCTATAATCAACCAAATGCAAATATTTGGACCTACAAAGAAGGAACAAAGGGAAGTCCGGTATTTAAAGAACACAGTGCTTATGTTGATTCATTGAAAGGTACGTCTTTCTCAATTAAAGTTTAAGAAAAACGGTAATCAATTTAAAGTTTGAACTTTAAAATTAATTTCATACATATCAATTTAATTTGGAAATGTATGTAACACAAAAATAACAATTGATTTAATTTCAAGTACATTCACTCCCCATTATATGAACACATAAATAGTGATTACGATTAATATTAAATTTTGAAAACATATTCCCTTAAAAATGTCAGGAATTAATTAGAAATAGTGTAATAGGAACAAAAAAATCATCAACTACAAAGTCACTAATTTGAAATCAACATATATGAGTAGATAGATACATTGTTTTCTTTTTTGGTGCATATTAAATTAGTAGATATACTTTGTAATATGAAAGAAATAAATTAGATCACAAAGGATCTAATTAGTTGCCTGGACTGGGGGCTTATAGGCAATGGAATTGATGAAATGGACTTGGCGCACGCTGTCGGATCATAGATCCGTATGAAGGCTTGTGGGTAGGCCTTCTTGGCCTCCTCGAGCTCAGCGATATATAAGTTGTGTTGGGTCAGTGCACCCAAACATGGACATGGTCCAGTAATGTCTATAGTAGAACCCTGGTGAGTGGTGATCGACACTCAAAGAAAGCTATAATCCATCATCATAAATTCGTTTGCTTTAACCACTTGATATATCTCGAATATCCTCAGCCAAAATTCTCTCCCCCACATATAATCCGAAGTTCCTTATATAAAAAAAGATTCATACAGAGTATTTTTTTTGTAACCTATGTTTAAAGTATATCAATGTACTTTGCTACCACTGGTAATAGAAGTAATATCATTGTTTGTTGTTGGTTTTCCCGGTTATAAAGAAAGCGCGCTGAAGTGGTTGAATGGTGGCACCATGTTACCCTGAGCACTAGCGGCTTTGGCTACAGCTGAGGCGGCCTTTTGGTTTCTCTCTTTTATATATATATTTGCTCCTGGATGATTTGGCCACTGGTGCAATTTATCCATAGTCACTAGTTCTTTTTTGTTCAATTCTAATATAATAATTGTTAGCCATTTGAATTAAGTGGCTGAGACCTTTGAGACAATAGGCTAGCCACACACATAAGACGCAAGCTAAGGACATTCAAGTGACAACAATTTTCGACCTCGATCAATTACTTGATTTTCTAACTCATGTTTGCCAGGTGAAAAATAGTGGATTGAATTTGACAATGACTTTCGTACACTTTTTATACTTTGTTCCTCATAAATTAGTTGTCACATTATTAGATCATGTCTTCTCATAATATAAAGAATTTGACATGTATGTATAGCTGAGCTTTTCACATTGTAGAAAATGTACGACAAGCGTGTATGTGAAAATCATGTCACACATTTCATGCCTAAGGCCGGTTGTTTATAGATGTATCAAATGCGAGAGTGAGGGGTAGCTCAAGTGGTAAAAGCTTCCTCCCGGTTCCAGAAGATCCTGGAATCGATTCTCATCCCCGCCCTTGTGGCTCCCTAGCATCAAAAAAAAAAAAAAA
>PYUH01000062.1:488496-501366 GCA_016808085.1 Suaeda aralocaspica | reverse complement strand
TTGATATTTGCTGATATTAATTCGTCAATAATCAACCAATTAATTGAAAGATTTATGTTATATTTAGTCCTTATTAATCAATAATTCAATTTTGTTTGACAAAAATAGAATATCCTATAATCAACCAAATGCAAATATTTGGACCTACAAAGAAGGAACAAAGGGAAGTCCGGTATTTAAAGAACACAGTGCTTATGTTGATTCATTGAAAGGTACGTCTTTCTCAATTAAAGTTTAAGAAAAACGGTAATCAATTTAAAGTTTGAACTTTAAAATTAATTTCATACATATCAATTTAATTTGGAAATGTATGTAACACAAAAATAACAATTGATTTAATTTCAAGTACATTCACTCCCCATTATATGAACACATAAATAGTGATTACGATTAATATTAAATTTTGAAAACATATTCCCTTAAAAATGTCAGGAATTAATTAGAAATAGTGTAATAGGAACAAAAAAATCATCAACTACAAAGTCACTAATTTGAAATCAACATATATGAGTAGATAGATACATTGTTTTCTTTTTTGGTGCATATTAAATTAGTAGATATACTTTGTAATATGAAAGAAATAAATTAGATCACAAAGGATCTAATTAGTTGCCTGGACTGGGGGCTTATAGGCAATGGAATTGATGAAATGGACTTGGCGCACGCTGTCGGATCATAGATCCGTATGAAGGCTTGTGGGTAGGCCTTCTTGGCCTCCTCGAGCTCAGCGATATATAAGTTGTGTTGGGTCAGTGCACCCAAACATGGACATGGTCCAGTAATGTCTATAGTAGAACCCTGGTGAGTGGTGATCGACACTCAAAGAAAGCTATAATCCATCATCATAAATTCGTTTGCTTTAACCACTTGATATATCTCGAATATCCTCAGCCAAAATTCTCTCCCCCACATATAATCCGAAGTTCCTTATATAAAAAAAGATTCATACAGAGTATTTTTTTTGTAACCTATGTTTAAAGTATATCAATGTACTTTGCTACCACTGGTAATAGAAGTAATATCATTGTTTGTTGTTGGTTTTCCCGGTTATAAAGAAAGCGCGCTGAAGTGGTTGAATGGTGGCACCATGTTACCCTGAGCACTAGCGGCTTTGGCTACAGCTGAGGCGGCCTTTTGGTTTCTCTCTTTTATATATATATTTGCTCCTGGATGATTTGGCCACTGGTGCAATTTATCCATAGTCACTAGTTCTTTTTTGTTCAATTCTAATATAATAATTGTTAGCCATTTGAATTAAGTGGCTGAGACCTTTGAGACAATAGGCTAGCCACACACATAAGACGCAAGCTAAGGACATTCAAGTGACAACAATTTTCGACCTCGATCAATTACTTGATTTTCTAACTCATGTTTGCCAGGTGAAAAATAGTGGATTGAATTTGACAATGACTTTCGTACACTTTTTATACTTTGTTCCTCATAAATTAGTTGTCACATTATTAGATCATGTCTTCTCATAATATAAAGAATTTGACATGTATGTATAGCTGAGCTTTTCACATTGTAGAAAATGTACGACAAGCGTGTATGTGAAAATCATGTCACACATTTCATGCCTAAGGCCGGTTGTTTATAGATGTATCAAATGCGAGAGTGAGGGGTAGCTCAAGTGGTAAAAGCTTCCTCCCGGTTCCAGAAGATCCTGGAATCGATTCTCATCCCCGCCCTTGTGGCTCCCTAGCATCAAAAAAAAAAAAAAAATAGATGTATCAAATGCTTTCCACAATCCAAATCCAATGCATGCCAAGTGAATATACGTACGTTAATGCCACTTGCATTCCGAGTATATGTACGTTAATGTGACAACTATTGATCGATAGTAACTAAATGAGCGCCAACTTAAACATTATTTGGATTTTTGTTCCAAGGACAATAATATTAAATGGGGTTTTTGATCAATAATGACTATTTGTTTGATTCTATTTAAAATTAAACACTTTGCTCACATCAATTTTGTAAGTTGTAATATGGACTCTAGTTGACAAGAAGATTTACAATCACAAAGTAAGTTGCATTTATGAGTTGGACATAAACTTAATAGAACAACAAAAAGGTTCCATTACATTACATTAATCAAAATGATATGACCAATAAGAGGCCTATAGGGAATAATTCATTTACATAATGATAAAGACCATGATCGAGATACTCTAGTTGCCTTGGAGGCTTGTAGGATGCAATGATCTGTTTATACATTCGTCAGCATGGAGACCAATAAGATACGTATACACTATAAACATATATTCTTATATAAGTAATAACTATTCTTCGATAAGTGTATTGAACATAATTGAACGAACTGAAAATCAAGTACTTCGTATCAAAATTCAAAAGAATAGGGCCTCAGATGGATCATGGGTATGTACGTCTAATAGTAAAGTACTCGTATCTCTCACTATTATGAAAATTAAATCACCTGTTAGTCATTGATTAAAGTACCTGCATACATTGAACTTTGCTACCATTGCTAGTAATAGAAGTAATGTCATTGTTGCTCTTTCTAGCAACAGGGAAAGCTGAAGTAGACCTCAACCCATTGAATGGTGCCACCATGTTAGCCTGAGCACTAGCGGCTGTGGCGACAGCCGCAGTGGCAGCGTTGGACATCAAGCTGGAAGACATTATATATGGTGTTTGTATATAATAGGTATCACTCGCTCTCTACCCTTCTTCCTTTTGATCCCTATTAGAAAAGGTTGCAACAAAGTGCAAATTTATATTACAAGTCTCTTAAATTAGATGAATGGTGAATATAATTTTCCAAGAATTTAGAGAAATGGTTTTGAAAAATTTTAGCCTTTGAATGAAATGAGGAGGGTACGTAGTTTGTACGTCGTACTAATTAATGTGGTCCTTGCACATCATTAACATAGCGACACATAGTAGTGATTATTTTTTCAATTGCCATTTTTTTCATACTTTAGTTAGAAAAATATTGATATAAATGAAGTATTGTTTTCGGTCTTTAATATTATACCATCAATCTTTAATGAACCTAGCTAGCTGACATTCACTTATATTGTGTATTAGTAGGCGCTAAAATACGATTTTGAATTATATATTTTATATCCTTTTGAAATACTATTTTGTGTGTTTCTAATTACCTTTCTCATATTTTGGCTGCATTTCCATTTCTTTAATGTGTGTGTCCTATGTGATCCTTTGTTGGTAGTTGGGAGCATGGTACATGTGATTATGTGAAGTGATCACCTCTTCAATTATAGCCACATGAAATTTTAAATTATTGTATTCTCCACTTGTAAGTTGCCCCATATCGGAGAAAGAGGAGATGTTGAATTATTTTATAAGCTTGGGAGTTACTTCTCCTATTGCTAATTGGTTTTAGGAAGAAACCTCTTTGGACTTGTGAACTAATTTAACTCTCCACGTAATTGATCTAATGTTGAGGTTAAAGGTTTTTCTATTTAGTTCTGCATGATAGGATCCAAAGAGCGAAAGATTCAGTCCATCATTAATCAATCATGACAGTGGATTTCTATTTGAATTTCAAGTGGCTTATATAATACTTGCTTTGTTTTAAAACAATACTTCAATTCAATTCATTCGGCCCCTTGTACTCCAGTCCAATTGGTTAGCCAAATTCAAGTTAGTTCGATTCCCCTTGTATTGTTCTTGCTCAAATAGCAAAAAGAAATCACTTTCTCATCTCTCAAAGTCTTTATACAATTGGTTAACAAGTCTTTCAATCTTTTCCAAAACGATCCAACATAATTAAACTATGTATCATATGTTGTCGCCATATAATTGATTAGCATTGTAAATGGTATACACTAGATATTGCTGATTTGGATTGAACTTAATTTTCTTTACTATAAATCTATAAACCTTATTTGAAACCTTTGAGTTCAAATTTTCATTCCGGATAATGACACTAATCCTTTAATTGCTCTAGACAAAATACAACTCTTCCCCACAATCCTTGCACTTGGTTAACAAGTCTTTCAATCTTTTCAAAAAACAGATTGGAAAAACGACCCAACATGATTAAACTATGTATCATCCGTCGTCGCCATATAATTTGTTAGCATTGTAAATGATATATACTAGATATTGCTGATTTGGATTGAACTTAATTTTCTTTACTATAAGTCTATAAACCTTATTGGGAACCTTTGAGTCCAAATTTTCGTTCCGAATAATGACACTAATTTATTAATTGTTCTAGACAAAACAAAACTCTTCCCCACAATCCTTGCATTTGCAATTGCAAATTTCTATCCCAAATTTTGAGTGAAGCTAGAAACACTAGCCACATCAAACATCTATGGTGTACAATTCCCTCTTTTGTGGCATTCAATTATTTTATAAGACATTAAGTCCTGTTTTGCAAAAGAACGTTTTTTAGCACTATAGGCTCTGTTCTCTTCACGGGATTTGGCTGGAATGGAATGGATTGGAATGGATGGGATTAGAATGGATTAGAATTGATTGCCGGGATTAGAATGGATTAGAATGGATTGCCGGGATTAGAATGGATTGGAATGGATGACCCGGGAATGGAATGGAATGGATTGGGATTGTAATTCCATGAAGAGAACAAGCCATGCATTATATCTATCATGATGAATTTTAGTTAAATATTTTGAGTTTGAAAACAAGACATATGGCAGAATATCAAGAATGCTATAATAACACAATTATTGGCAAATATTAAGAAGAAAAGAAATTCCGTTACATCA
Source organism: Suaeda aralocaspica (assembly GCA_016808085.1). Classification (NCBI taxonomy): domain Eukaryota; kingdom Viridiplantae; phylum Streptophyta; class Magnoliopsida; order Caryophyllales; family Amaranthaceae; genus Suaeda; species Suaeda aralocaspica. The sequence continues at coordinate 496,645 of PYUH01000062.1, read as the reverse complement.
TATTTATATGTATATATATATATATATATATATATATATATTGATATGACCAAGTGATGGCCTGCTTGAAATAAGTCATTTACAGTACATTACAATTATATTAGATCACTTCTCTCCATATGACTCATATAACATCTGGAAACAACAGAGGTAAGCCAAACAGACAGGAATTTCGAAGCCGAAATTAACACTTGAAATGCAATAACAAAAGATACAACAAGCAAGGGTTAAGTACTTAAGTACTACACTTCATCAACTTACAAACATGCGAATTGAACATGATTGAATTACTTGTTTTCAAAGCCTGGTGGCTTGTAGGCAATAAAACTGACGCACTGGACTTGGCGCTGTTTGTCGAATCCAATGATTCGGATAAAGACTTGTGGGTAAGCCTTCTTGGCCTCATCGAGCTCAGTGATAACCTGTCCGGGTCAGTGCCCCGGCCCAAACATGGGCAACTTCGTCATGGTCCAGTAACGTCCATCATAGTACCCTGGTGACCTGTTGTACTCACGGTACACAAATGCGTGCTACAAACATTACAAAATACAATGTGTTAGGGGAAAATTTTAAAATTTATAGCTAAGACGAAAACATAATGGTCCGAATAGATAAACTTACTTCCAACTCGAACACTAAGCATGGAACCCATCCCTTGTTAAGGAGGTATTGGACCATGCTCTTTAATCATTAGAGCCATGCTGTTTTTCTCAAGAATCCCAACATAGGCAACTTAATCATGTGCGTCACAATAAAACTTCCATTCCAGTCGCAATCTCGGTCGCTAATTTTTGCAACTAAAGAAATATTTTGCGAGCTTTACTATGGTCGCTGGTGGTCGCAAACATTTTAGCGACCAATTGACTATTGCGGTTTGCTTTATTAATTACGTTGTTTAGTCTTCTAGCATTTCCTACTTAATATAATTGATGATTTGACATTATATCTCTTCAAAGTTGATCATATAGCTAATTAACGAAAAATTATATGATGTGGGTGAAAGAGATTTGATCTCAAATCTTGAATACGCTTGTATAACTCTTTCAAAACTTTTGTTAGCATAAAAGTAAATAATGTGCTCACTTGTGACTCTAATTTCAGATGAAGAACGGATTGCCCAATCTCAAACATTCATTTTTAAGTTCAAGCCATTATGTATGTTTATCAAGGTATGATTATTGTATGGTTCAACTTGCAAGAAAGCAACGAAGATCCCAAAGAAAAGTAATACCTTATAAATGTAATCAATCTACTAAATGAATGTGACATGTCCTCCAACCTATCACGTATCAACTTAATTTGTTATTTGTCAAATTGTAAGAAAGTTGAAAGAGTCAAATATGACAACTTCTTAAAATTATATAGGCAGCAATGAGTTAAACAATTGTCCCATTAAATTGCCTCTCAAATTCTCAATTGATATCATCCCATTGCTTTACCATTTACCAATCAATGCTATCGACATCACAAATATTTTATAAAAAAAAATACAATAATTTGCATATGTGTGAAAAATGAAAATGATAATTTGTATAAGGTTAGAAATTAAAAGAGGATAACAAATCTCCATAAAACCACCTTACGGTAAGGCGGTTTTATGAGAGACTCGCCTCAACTATTTGTAATTTTTTTTAAAACTGTTGTGTTTTTTTATAATTAATATTTTTTTTACCAACTATTTAATAATCTTACAAAATAATACCGTTTCATATAAAATTTTGCAAAACATAAATTATTATAAAAATATTTAGTACTTGGGAGTAAAGAGTGAGGAAACTAATAATACTTAATACTTCCAAAAGTTACAATATGTTGTAGTTGACTATGTGCAAATAAATTAGGTATAACTTTTGGTGGTTCAAAATTAAGTCAAATTGATAAATTTTGCGGGTTAAGTATTTAAAATTTACAACAAATTATTTTAAAATACTATAATTAAAATTTTAACACAAAGTTATTTCAAAATATAAAATTCAGAAGAAAATTTTTACATTATCATGAACAAGTGGGGTCAATGAAACCTCATATGACGTCTAAATGTAGCTCCACCCGCAATCTTGAGGAATTCCTATCCTCAAGCTTACTTTGTAGTCGTATTTAATATGGTGTGATATTTATAGATGAAAAAAAATAGAGTTTATAGGATATTTCTTATTATTGGAATTAGTAAGGACAAAATGTTTTAAAAAAATATTTTGGGAGGAGAATGACAAAAGAATTACTCGTAAATGGATTTTCAACGGATATCCTTAAAATTTGCATGGTCTTAAATCATAATTAAGCTAATATATGCGCTTGCGGTATGGATGAATGAATTATCATACATATTCTAATTTATAGGAAATATCATTAACTAGATTAATCATGAAATTTCTTTCTCAAGAATATACTATATATTACAGAGTAAAAATACGGCAATGTTTCATATAATATATATGTATAAAAAGATATAATGTCTTGTTATTTTGCTATGTGTTTAGGTATAAAATAATGTTGAGTAATCATAGTTTTTTAATTTTTGTTTTGTGGAGCCATTAGAGAAATGATGTTGGCAATGTTCAATTGCATGTCTGAGGTATCACCTGTACATCTCGAAGTATATATCAACTATTCAAGTTGATGACTTTCATGCTCATAATAATTCGAAAAATATAACAATTCAATATACTGTTGAGGCGTTGATTATTAATGGGTATTTCTAATTTTGTCCTCGAGGTTTTTGTTTTTCAAGGTGTATCCGATAACTTTTTTTTTCTCACCTGTGCCCATCAACTAATTATTTTTATTTGCAGTATCCTACCTAAATTTTTTTTCCTAACACACGTTAGGTTTTACGTTAAATCGTTTAATTGCAATTTTTTTCTAATTATACCCCCTGATTTTCACTTTTCTAAGGTGTGCCCTAAAGTTTGTTTTTCTTAGGTATACCCCTAAATTATTTATTTTTTTATTAGTACAAACCTTTACCTTTGGATTAGTAACTAATATTATGTTTTCCATTTACTACTTGCTCTCCTCTTAGTAACCTTTACCACATAAAGTAAGTCTGTGTTTCTCTGCTTTAATTTGCTTATCAAATACACTACATACCCATCACCATCGAATCAACAATCATGAAATCATCAATATTCACAACATCTATCATCATCACCTCACCTCAATCCCCACTCCAACACCATTAACTTCAAATAGCATGAAAAGATTTAAAGCTTGATAAATTTTTCAAAAACCTTCATCTTGATTCAAAGCTATAATTAGGTTTGAGACTACAAATCAAGTCGTTTCCAATAGTTGTTGAGGTTGATTGGTTTAGTGTTAGTACCGTTTACACTGTTTGAATCATTGCATTGAAGGTTTTGACGAAATGTCTCAAAGAAAAATGGGATGAATTTGTTCATGTACTTGTATTAAGAATTGTTGTTGAGAGCTTAATATCCTCTATTTTGGCTTTTATTATTACCTTTGTAATGGAGGGTTAACAGGGAGGCTTATACTGATAAAAAAACAATTAGTTTAGCGGTATACTCATAAAAATAAAACTTTAGGACATAGTACACCTTAGAAAAATTAAAACCTAGGGATAATAACTTAGAAAACCCAAGAATAATTAAGGAAAATCAAAAAATTAAAACTAACGTATACACAAAAGCTAATTAACGGACAGATTAGTTCTGATTAAATAAATTATAGTTGCGGGGCACAAGTGAGAAAAACAAAAGTTATGAGACACACTTTAAATACAAAAACTCGAGGGCATAGCTTAGGAAAACCCTTAATTAATGATTTATATTTAATTTACTTGAATATGAAATCACTTATAACCACTATTCCAGTTAATGACTTATATGCTCTATCGTAATACAAAATATATAACAATGTACTGTTAGGTGTGATTAATGTATTTAATCTTTCATGTTTAGAAAACTCTAACTAGTAACTACCAATTAAAATGGAAAAACAAAAAAAAATAATATAGGCATAACCAAAAAAAATTGTTACGAACAAAGTATTATTATTGAATTCAGTAATGCTCAACATTTTCAATACATTAAAATACACAGAAACATATTGACTTTAAAAGATTTGGAACAACGAACAAAGATACAACCAGAGCTAACTACACTTCATCAAAGTACAATAATGCAGAAACGAACATGATTGAATTCCCTAGATGATTGAATCATTTGCTTTCAAAGCCCGGTGGCTTGTAGGCAATGAAACTGACGCACTGGACTTGGCGCTTGTTGTCGAATCCGATGATCGGATAAAGGCCGTGGGTAGCCTTCTTGGCCTCCTCGAGCTCAGCGATAACTTGTGCTGGGTCTGTGCACCCGAACATGGGCAACTTCCACATTGTCCAGTAGCGTCCATCATAGTATCCTGGTGACCTGCTGGCTCACGGTACATAAATCCGTGCTGCAAAAATATCAAAATTAAAACATGTTAGCTTAGCCAACTTAAGTGATGATTGAAAATTGATCAATATCGAGGATAGATGAAGATAGATAGATAGATAGATAATAAAAACTTACTTCCAACTCGAACTCTAAGCAAGGAACCCATCCCTTGTTAAGAAGGTATTGGACCTCGCTCAGCAGTTCTCGGTGGTCAAATCTGGGAGGTAGATAGGGTCTCGAACTTCTTCTTGCCAGTGGTGGCCACACCTACAAGCACATTTTTATATTGTTACGTTAGCTAGGAAAGTTTCCATGAGCAAATTAATTAAGCACTCACACTTTGATTTACTAGAGATAATTTCGACCAACATATGTTTAATTCAAAAATAATAAGTTCTAGGCAATAGTTATTTATAACAATGTATCTACACCAAATAAATATATTGGCCAAAGTCTATTTTGTTTCTCTAAAAAATTGTTAAGGTTTTTAATTAAATAATACAAAGCATATATTAGAAATACATAGCTGTGTCATATTGAGTCAAATAAGATTGACTTGAATATGCTTTATCTTACGTGGTATATATATATATATATATATAATGATATATCATCAAAATGTTAAAATTAGCTATATATATATATATACATATATATACATGTTGCAGCAAAAGTACAATGTTGCAACTGAATATATCAAGAAATGGAGTACCTGCATGCATTGAACTTTGTACCGTTGCTTGGAGAGAGTTCGTTGGTAGACTTTAGTAAACTGGGAAAGTTACGGTGGACTTCAACCCATTGAATGGAGCCACCTTGTTAGCTTGAGCACCAGCATTAAAAGCGGCGGTGGCGACTGCGGGTGTGTGAGAGCAATGAGGAAGCCATGTTATGTCCTCAAAAATTCAAGTTGCTCTAAAAATTTTCGTGTATGTAAAAGACAACTTGTAGTGAGAGGCCGGCTTAAGCAAGGTATTAGAAGGTTAACTTTATAGTGTGAGACCTCATCTTAGCATTGAATAAATGGTCATGAGTTATGTTTAATTTTTAGCCTTTCAATAATGAAAGTGGGGCATATTTGTAATCACAACGTAAGCTAGTATTACCACTCGTACACTAACAACAAATAATCCACGCTATTCTTATCCTACTTAAGCTTTCTTTGCTGAATGTTATGATTCTCATTTCTCAATTATTGCTAATTTTTTTGTAAAAATGGTTCTACTTTATGTAACGTTTTATCATGAATTTCAACCAAATATTTTCACCTATGTACTATTACTCTAACAACAAAACACCTCTATTAAAGGTACGTAGTACCTTAATATAATAGATACGGAGTATAGTATGAAATATTATCAATTACAGAATTTTTTGTACGGTATTTTAAAATTGTGTCATAATCTACTTTTTCTTTTTGTCTTTTTATAAATTGAACCAAGTAAGGTTCAAACCAGGTATCACTCCAAGAATTCGATGGGTGGTACCACTGCACCAGACCAAACCCACTTCCAACTGTCTTAAGGTTACGTATATTCTTTTCTACATATTCAATTAAAAAAATATATTCTTAATTTACAAGGCTAGATTTCTATATAACTTTCTCATATTTAGGTTTTTGCATACTTTCCCATATTGATGATTTCTACGCAACTTTTCTAAGGTCTCATTGGTTAAGAAAATAGTTTTTTTTTTTAAAAAATTAACATACAGTAATATAGTTTGCTTAAGAAGTTTTTAGTATTAGACTTGTATTCCGTAGCAATTAAAATCAACAAATCAAAATTATGATTGTTTATTTACAATTCTATGAGATCGTTTGTTATAAAACCTTGTAAGAATGTGTAATTGCGCAAAATTGATGTATGAGTTTGGATCGAGCATGGCACTCTCATTATAACGGAGTACTCGAGCTAGGCCAAATGGTAGCATGATGTTTTGATTTAATGGCTAAGATTAATGGTGTATAAACAATAAGTTACATTTTTCAACCATCAATTCTCCCAAATTTGTAAAATGCATTAGCACCAAAATAAATTAAAGTACATTGCTACATAAAATAATTTTGTTAAGCTAATTGAATAGTGTTATCCCACGTAAAAAGATTGGGAAAGACTTAACTTGTTCTATATGTGTGTGCAGGAGTTTATAGTTGGATATATTGGATACTATACATTATACAATCATAATCTGATATTAAAGGATAATAAAAACACGTCTATTTAGTGTCAATGAACAACTCAACCATTATTATTATTTATTTTATTTAGTGTTTGAGAGCCACAAGAGGCAGGTAATGAAAACGATCTCAAGCTCTCCTAAACTTATTGATGATTAAATAACCAACTTCATATATAATGGATTAACATTACTTCAAAGTTCAAACTCCAAAATAAATCAAAAACTCATATAGATAGGTCTTGGGTACTACTTTGTAGTTATACACTCATTGTATACTACTACGAGTAGTAATTAGGGACTGTTTGTAATATAACGGATTACCTGGAATAATTGAATCCGTTAATTTATTTCCACTAATAGACCCACGGAAACAAAACCCGTTACCTCTCACTCACACCGCTCCTCAATGCTTCTCTAACAAATTTCATTCTTTCCCTCTCTATACTTCGATAGCGTTGTATCTATCAAACATCAATGATGTAAATCCGTCTTCATCCATCGAAACACCTACTTTTTTTTCCTTTCAAAAAGGCTATGCTGATGTGCTGATGGATGATATGTTTCCATTCCGGCCATTATGATGCCAAAAAATCATTTAAGGTAACACTTTTATTACACTTTTTCCCTCCTTATGAACATCCATTTTCATTGATCATATCAAACACCTCTAAGGGTCTTTTTACTTTAGCTTAAAATCCGTTCAGTTCAATTCAGTTTAGTTCAGTTCAGCTCGCTCTTCTCTTATTTGTTACATTAATCCTTCATATAAATAAAAAAATTAAAAAAAACTTTCAATTCAGCTCGGTTCGGTTCGATTCAGCTATTTTTAGCTGAAGTAAACAGACCCTAAGACTCTAACCACACATTAAAGTTGACTGATTATATGTGATGTTAATATCAATGTATTGTTCTTGTTTATAGGACATTAATCAACTGAATAAACTAGGTGCGTAGTATCTAAAATATTGTGCCATCTTTAGGGAAGAAAATTTATAACGGTTTTTTATGTAGTTAAGATTTGATATTGCACTTTCGATATCATTTTGCTATAAATACAAAGTCCTATAAACAATTACAAATTATTGTGAAATAGAGGGAGAAGAATGTGTAGATAGTATTAATCACAATTGTATTCCTCCACACTAGGAAATAATACAAGAGTACCTTGTAATTTTCTTAAGAGCATTGAAAGGTCATAAAGCTCAAACTCCCGAAAGGAGTTATTGAATGAGAAACCACAAGAAGAGTTACTAGCTAGAAAGTTACAGAAGGTGAGGAAGTTATGACGATATACTAGGTAATAAACATCCACCATTATAAATTTTTACAACACAAATTATTAATAACGAAGGTGGTTATCTATAAATGAAACTCTATTCAATCTAATTGTTGATGTTTTTTCCCGAAATTGATATAAGAAATTTGTTTATTTACTCTCCTCTTTTTCAATGTTATATTGTTATATGTAAGGGTATACAAGTCTACACTAATTACAAATTTACAAGCATCAACAATATTAAGCATCACAATTGCCACTTGTCAGTTGGACCCTCACTCAATCCCATGGGTGG
>PYUH01000062.1:443894-488471 GCA_016808085.1 Suaeda aralocaspica | reverse complement strand
ATAAGACATTAAGTCCTGTTTTGCAAAAGAACGTTTTTTAGCACTATAGGCTCTGTTCTCTTCACGGGATTTGGCTGGAATGGAATGGATTGGAATGGATGGGATTAGAATGGATTAGAATTGATTGCCGGGATTAGAATGGATTAGAATGGATTGCCGGGATTAGAATGGATTGGAATGGATGACCCGGGAATGGAATGGAATGGATTGGGATTGTAATTCCATGAAGAGAAAGAGCCATGCATTATATCTATCATGATGAATTATTAGTTAAATATTTTGAGTTTGAAAACAAGACATATGGCAGAATATCAAGAATTGCTATAATAACACAATTATTGGCAAATATTAAGAAGAAAAGAAATTCCGTTACATCATATTTATATGTATATATATATATATATATATATATATATATATATATGATATGACCAAGTGATGGCCTGCTTGAAATAAGTCATTTACAGTACATTACAATTATATTTAGATCACTTCTCTCCATATGACTCATATAACATCTGGAAACAACAGAGGTAAGCCAAACAGACAGGAATTTCGAAGCCGAAATTAACACTTGAAATGCAATAACAAAAGATACAACAAGCAAGGGTTAAGTTACTTAAGTACATACACTTCATCAACTTACAAACAATGCAGAATTGAACATGATTGAATTACTTGTTTTCAAAGCCTGGTGGCTTGTAGGCAATAAAACTGACGCACTGGACTTGGCGCTTGTTGTCGAATCCAATGATTCGGATAAAGACTTGTGGGTAAGCCTTCTTGGCCTCATCGAGCTCAGTGATAACCTGTGCCGGGTCAGTGCACCCGGCCCAAACATGGGCAACTTCGTCATGGTCCAGTAACGTCCATCATAGTACCCTGGTGACCTGTTGTACTCACGGTACACAAATGCGTGCTACAAACATTACAAAATACAATGTGTTAGGGGAAAATTTTAAAAATTTATAGCTAAGACGAAAACATAAATGGTCCAGAATAGATAAACTTACTTCCAACTCGAACACTAAGCATGGAACCCATCCCTTGTTAAGGAGGTATTGGACCATGCTCTTTAATCATTAGAGCCAATGCTGTTTTTCTCAAGAATCCCAACATAGGCAACATTAATCATTGTGCGTCACAATAAAACTTCCATTCCAGTCGCAATCTCGGTCGCTAATTTTTGCAACTAAAGAAATATTTTTGCGAGCTTTACTATGGTCGCTGGTGGTCGCAAACATTTTTAGCGACCAATTGACTATTGCGGTTGCTTTATTAGATTACGTTGTTTAGTCTTCTAGCATTTCCTACTTAATATAATTGGATGATTTGACATTATATCTCTTCAAAGTTGATCATATAGCTAATTAACGAAAATTATATTGATGTGGGTGAAAGAGATTTGATCTCAAATCTTGAATACCGCTTGTATAGACTCTTTCAAAACTTTTGTTAGCATAAAAGTAAATAATGTGCTCACTTGTGACTCTAATTTGAGATGAAGAACGGATTGCCCAATCTCAAACATTCATTTTTTAAGTTCAAGCCATTATGTATGTTTATCAAGGTATGATTATTGTATGGTTCAACTTGCAAGAAAGCAACGAAGATCCCAAAGAAAAGTAATACCTTATAAATGTAATCAATCTACTAAATGAATGTGACATTGTCCTCCAACCTATCACGTATCAACTTAATTTGTTAATTTGTCAAATTGTAAGAAAGTTGAAAGAGTCAAAATATGACAACTTCTTAAAATTATATAGGCAGCAATGAGTTAAACAATTGTCCCATTAAATTGCCTCTCAAATTCTCAATTGATATATACATTCCATTGCTTTACCATTTACCAATCAATGCATATCGACATCACAAATATTTTATAAAAAAAAATACAATAATTTGCATATGTGTGAAAAATGAAAATGATAATTTGTATAAGGTTAGAAATTAAAAGAGATAACAAATCTCCCATAAAACCACCTTACGGTAAGGCGGTTTTATGAGAGACTCGCCTCAACTATTTGTAATTCTTTTTAAAACTGTTGTGTTTATTTTTATAATTAATATTTTTTTTTACCAACTATTTAATAATCTTACAAAATAATACCGTTTCATATAAAATTTTGCAAAACATAAATTNCTTTTTAAAACTGTTGTGTTTATTTTTATAATTAATATTTTTTTTACCAACTATTTAATAATCTTACAAAATAATACCGTTTCATATAAAATTTTGCAAAACATAAATTATTATAAAAATATTTTAGTACTTGGGAGTAAAGAGTGAGGAAACTAATAATACTTAATACTTCCAAAAGTTACAATATGTTGTAGTTGAAATAGTGGCAAATAAATTAGGTATAACTTTTGGTGGGTTCAAAATTAAGTCAAATTGATAAATTTTGCGGGTTAAGTATTTAAAATTTACAACAAAGTTATTTTAAAATACTATAATTAAAATTTATAACACAAAGTTATTTCAAAATACTAAAATTCAGAAGAAAATTTTTACATTATCATGAACAAGTGGGGTCAATGAAACTCATATGACGTCTAAATGTAGCTCCACCCGCAATCTTGAGGAATTCCTATCCTCAAGCTTACTTTGTAGTCGTATTTTAATATGGTGTGATATTTATAGATGAAAAAAAATAGAGTTTATAGGATATTTCTTATTATTGGAATTAGTAAGGACAAAATGTTTTAAAATAATATTTTTGGGAGGAGAATGACAAAAGGGAATTACTCGTAAATGGATTTTTCAACGGATATCCTTAAAATTTGCATGGTCTTAAATCATAATTAAGCTAATATATGCAGCTTGCGGTATGGATGAATGAATTATCATACATATTCTAATTTATAGGAAATATCATTAACTAGATTAATCATGAAATTTCTTTCTCCAAAGAATATACTAATATATTACAGAGTAAAAATACGGCAATGTTTCATATATATATATATATATATAAAGATATAAATGTCTTGTTATTTTGCTATGTGTTTAGGTATAAAATAATGTTGAGTAATCATAAGTTTTTTAATTTTTGTTTTGTGGAGCCATTAGAGAAATGATGTTGGCAATGTTCAATTGCATGTCTTGAGGTATCACCTGTACATCTCGAAGTATATAATCAACTATTCAAGTTGATGACTTTCATGCTCTATAGTAATTCGAAAAATATAACAATTCAATATACTGTTGAGGCGTTGATTAATTAATGGGTATTTCTAATTTATGTCCTCGAGGTTTTTGTTTTTCAAAGGTGTATCCGATAACTTTTTTTTTTCTCACCTGTGCCCATCAACTAATTATTTTTAATTTGCAGTATCCTACCTAAATTTTTTTTCCTAACACACGTTAGGTTTTACGTTAAATTCGTTTAATAAATGCAATTTTTTTCTAAATTATACCCCCGTGATTTTCACTTTTCTAAGGTGTGCCCTAAAGTTTTGTTTTTCTTAGGTATACCCCTAAATTATTTATTTTTTATTAGTACTAACCTTTACCTTTTGGATTAGTAACTAATATTATGTTTTCCATTTACTACTTGCTTCTCCTCTTAGTAACCTTTACCACATAAAAGTAAGTCTGTGTTTCTCTGCTTTAATTTGCTTATCAAATACACTACATACCCATCACCATCGAATCAACAATCATGAAATCATCAATATTCACACATCTATCATCATCACCTCACCCTCAATTCCCCACTCCAACACCCATTAACTTCAAATAGCATGAAAAGATTTAAAGCTTGATAAATTTTTCAAAAACCTTCATCTTGATTCAAAGCTATAATTAGGTTTGAGACTACAAATCAAGTCGTTTCCAAATAGTTGTTGAGGTTGATTGGTTTAGGTGTTAGTACCGTGTTACACTGTTTGAATCATTGCATTGAAGGTGTTTGACGAAATGTCTCAAAGAAAATGGATGAATTTGTTCATGTACTTGTATTAAGAATTGTTGTTGAGAGCTTAATATCCTCTATTTTGGGTTTTATTATTACCTTGTAATGGAGGGTTAACAGGGAGGCTTATACTGATAAAAAAACAATTAGTTTAGCGGTATACCTCATAAAAAATAAAACTTTAGGACATAGTACACCTTAGAAAAATTAAAACCTTAGGGATATAACTTAGAAAACCCAAGAATAAATTAAGGAAAATCAAAAAATTAAAAACTAACGTATACACAAACAGCTAATTAACGGACAGATTAGTTCTGATTAAAATTAATTAGTTGCGGGGCACAAGTGAGAAAAACAAAAGTTATGAGACACACTTTAGAAATACAAAAACTCGAGGGCATAGCTTAGGAAAACCCTTAATTAATTGATTTATAATTTTACTTGACATATGAAATCACTTATAACCAACTATTCCAGTTAATGACTTATATGCTCTATCGTAATACAAAATATATAACAATGTACTGTTGAGGTGTTGATTAATGTATTTATAATCTTTCATGTTTAGAAAACTCTAACTAGTAACTACCAAATTAAAATGGAAAAACAAAAAAAAAATAATATAGGCATATACCAAAAAAAAATTGTTACGAACAAAGTATTATTATTGAATTCAGTAATGCTCAACATTTTCAATACATTAAAATACACAGAAACATATTGACTTTAAAAAGATTTGGAACAACGAACAAAAGATACAACCAGAGCTAACTACACTTCATCAAAGTACAAATAATGCAGAAACGAACATGATTGAATTCCCTAGATGATTGAATCATTTGCTTTCAAAGCCCGGTGGCTTGTAGGCAATGAAACTGACGCACTGGACTTGGCGCTTGTTGTCGAATCCGATGATCCGGATAAAGGCCTGTGGGTAAGCCTTCTTGGCCTCCTCGAGCTCAGCGATAACTTGTGCTGGGTCTGTGCACCCGAACATGGGCAACTTCCACATTGTCCAGTAGCGTCCATCATAGTATCCTGGTGACCTGCTGTGCTCACGGTACATAAATCCGTGCTGCAAAAATATTCAAAAATTAAAACATGTTAGCTTAGCTCAACTTAAGTGATGATTGAAAATTTGATCAATAGTCGAGGATAGATAGATAGATAGATAGATAAAAACTTACTTCCAACTCGAACTCTAAGCAAGGAACCCATCCCTTGTTAAGAAGGTATTGGACCTCGCTCAGCAAGTTCTCGGTGGTCAAATCTGGGAGGTAAGATAGGGTCTCGAACTTCTTCTTGCCTAGTGGTGGCCACACCTACAAGCACATTTTTATAATTGTTACGTTAGCTAGGGAAAGTTTTCCATGAGCAAATTAATTAAAGCACTCACACTTTGATTCTACTAGAGATAATTTCGACCAAACATATGTTTAATTCAAAAATAATAAGTTCTAGGCAATAGTTATTTATAACAAATGTATCTACACCAAATTAAATATATTGGCCAAAGTCTATTTTGTTCTCTAAAAAATTGTTAAGGTTTTTAATTAAATAATACAAAGCATATATTAGAAAATACATAAGCTGTGTCATATTGAGTCAAATAAGATTGACTTGAATATGCTTTATCTTACGTGTATATATATATATATATATATATATGATATATCATCAAAATAGTTAAAATTAGCTATATATATATATATATACATATATATACATGTTGCAGCAAAAGTACAAATGTTGCAACTGAATATATCAAGAAATGGAGTACCTGCATGCATTGAACTTTGCTACCGTTGCTTGGGAGAGAGAGTTCGTTGGTAGACTTCCTAGTAACTGGGAAAGTTACGGTGGACTTCAACCCATTGAATGGAGCCACCTTGTTAGCTTGAGCACCAGCATTAAAAGCGGCGGTGGCGACTGCGGTGTTGGAGAGCATAGAGGAAGCCATGTTATTTGTCCTCAAAAATTCAAGTTGCTCTAAAAATTTTCGTGTATGTAAAAGACAACTTGTAGTGAGAGGCCGGCTTAAGCAAGGTATTAGAAGGTTAACTTTATAGTGTGAGACCTCATCTTAGCATTGAATAAATGGTCATGAGTTATGTTTAATTTTTAGCCTTTCAATAATGAAAGTGGGGCATATTTGTAATCACAACGTAAGCTAGTATTACCACTCGTACACTAACTAACAAAATAATCCACGCTATTCTTATCCTACTTAAGCTTTCTTTGCATGAATGTATGATTCTCATTTCTCAATTATTGCTAATTTTTTTGTAAAAATGGGTCTACTTTATGTAACGTTTTTATCATGAATTTCAACCAAATATTTTCACCTATGTACTATTACTCTAACAACAAAACACTCTATTAAAGGTACGTAGTACCTTAATATAATAGATACGGAGTATAGTATGAAATATTATCAATTACAGAATATTTTGTACGGTATTTTAAAAATTGTGTCATAATCTACTTTTTCTTTTTTGTCTTTTTATAAATTGAACCAAGTAAGGTTCAAACCCAGGTATCACTCCAAGAATTCGATGGGTGGTACCACTGCACCAGACCAAACCCACTTCCAACTGTCTTAAGGTTGACGTATATTCTTTTCTACATATTCAATTAAAAAAAAGTATATTCTTTAATTTACAAGGCTAGATTTCTATATAACTTTCTCATATTTAGGTTTTTGCATACTTTCCCATATTGATGGATTTCTACGCAACTTTTCTAAGGTCTCATTGGTTAAGAAAATAGTTTTTTTTTTATTTAAAAAAATTAACATACAGTAATAATAGTTTGCTTAAGAAGTTTTTAGTATTAGACTTGTATTCCGTAGCAATTAAAATCAACAAATCAAAATTATGATTGTTTATTTACAAATTCTATGAGATCGTTTGTTATAAAACCTTGTAAGAATGTGTAATTGCGCAAAATTGATGTATGAGTTTGGATCGAGCATGGCACTCTCATTATAACGGAGTACTCGAGCTAGGCCAAATTGTAGCATGATGTTTTGATTTAATGGCTAAGATTAATGGTGTATAAACAATAAGTTACATTTTTCAACCATCAATTCTCCCAAATTTGTAAAATGCATTAGCACCAAAATAAATTTAAAGTACATTGCTACATAAAATAATTTTGTATAAGCTAATTGAATAGTGTTATCCCACGTAAAAAGATTGGGAAAGACTTAACTTGTCTATATGTGTGTGCAGGGAGTTATAGTTGGATATATATGGATACTTATACATTTATACAATCATAATCTGATATTAAAGGATAATAAAACACGTCTATTTAGTGTCAATGAACAACTCAACCATTATTATTATTTTATTTTATTTTAGTGTTTGAGAGCCACAAGGGCAGGTAATGAAAAACGATCTCAAGCTCTCCTAAACTTATTGATGATTAAATAACCAACTTTCATATATAATGGAATTAAACTATTACTTCAAAGTTCAAACTCCAAAATAAAAATCAAAAACTCATATAGATAGGTCTTGGGTACTACTTTGTAGTATACACTCATTGTATACTACTACGAGTAGTACTTAAGGGACTGTTTGTAATATAACGGATTACCTGGAATAATTGAATCCGTTAATTTATTTCCACTAATAGACCCACGGAAACAAAACCCGTTACCCTCTCACTCACACCGCTCCTCAATGCTTCTCTACAAATTTCATTCTTTCCCTCTCTATAATTCTAGATCGTTGTATCTATCAAACATCAATGATGTAAATCATCGTCTTCATCCATCGAAACACCTTACTTTTTTTCCTTTCAAAAAGGCTATGCTGATGTGCTGATGGATGATATTGTTTCCATTCCGGCCATTATGATGCCAAAAAATCATTTAAGGTAACACTTTTTATTACACTTTTTCCCTCCTTATGAACATCCATTTTCATTGATCATATCAAACACCTCTTAAGGGTCTGTTTACTTTAGCTTAAAATCCGTTCAGTTCAATTCAGTTTAGTTCAGTTCAGCTCTGCTCTTCTCTTATTTTGCTATTCATTAATCCTTCATAATAAATAAAAAAATTAAAAAAAACTTTCAATTCAGCTCGGTTCGGTTCGGTTCGATTCAGCTATTTTTAGCTGAAGTAAACAGACCCTAAGACTCTAACCACACATTAAAGTCTGACTGATTAGTATGTGATTGGTTAATATCAATGTATGTGTTCTTGTTTATAGGACATTAATCAACTGAAATAAACTAGGTGCGTAGTATCTAAAAATATTGTGCCATTCTTTAGGGAAAGAAATTTATTAAACGGTTTTTTATGTAGTTAAGATTTGATATTGCACTTTCGATATCATTTTGCTATAAATGACAAAGTCCTATAAACAATTACAAATTATTGTGAAATAGAGGGAGAAGAATGTGTAGATAGTATTTAATCACAATTGTATTCCTCCACACTAGGAAATAATACAAGAGTACCTTGTAATTTTCTTAAGAGCATTGAAAGGTCATAAAGCTCAAACTCCCGAAAGGAGTTATATGAATGAGAAAAGCCACAAGAAGAGTTACATAGCTAGAAAGTTACAGAAGGTGAGGAAAGTTATGACGATATACTAGGTAATAAACATCCACCATTATAAATTTTTTACAACACAAATTATTAATAACGAAGGTGGGTATATCTATAAATGAAACTCTATTCAATCTAATTGGTTGATGTTTTTTCCCGAAATTGATATAAGAAATTTGTTTATTTACTCTCCTCTTTTTCTAATGTTATATTGTTATTATGTAAGGGTATACAAGTCTACACTAATTACAAATTTACAAGCATCAACCAAATATTACAAGCATCACAATTGCCAACTTGTCAGTTGGTACCCTCACTCAAATCCCATGGGTGCAATCTGGGTTCAAGTTTCACTGCACAAAGGAATCCTCCCCCTTTCAAATGTGTGTCGAGCGTTAGGGGTTGGATGCACACTTGATAGTAGCATGACTCCAGTCTAAGCCCCTTATCATTATCGTAAAAAATAAAATAAAATAAAATAAAGTATTACAAGCATCAACCAAGTAGCAGGGGTGAAAGTAATTCAGATTAAAGTCGAAGACCGAACCAAACCAAACCATTTTGGACTCGGACTTTTTTGTAATTTGGACCGGTTTGGATTGTAAATTTTTTTTATTTTTCGGTTTTCGGTTTGGACTCGGACTGGACCCCTCGGTAGACCGTACACCGAACTTTAGACCGAATAGTAATAAACCTTTAAGTTGTTAATGGCCTTAAGCCTACTACTTCTTAAGTAGTTATGTGTAAAACACCAAAAGCTAGCAAAATCCTAAAATTCTCTATCATCCTTTTTCAAAGTGTGTGTAGCATTTGATTTAGTGAGTTATTGGATAGTTTACAGATTATTGCTACAAATATATTAAGCAGGAATTGTTGTACAAAAAAAAAAAATTAAAGTTCGAATTGGATTGGATCCAAAATTGTAAGACCGAATTTAGGTGGATTGGATTGGATTGAAATTTGATATGGATTGGATTGGTCTCAAATTTCAAAGACCGAAAATATATGGTTTGAATTTGGGTTGGGCAATAATCCAAACCATAAACCGAACTTTCACCCCTACCAAGTAGAACAAACTCCACGCATATTTTAGAAAAAGTAATGAAAATGGCAAAATTCCATTTCTTTCAATTCATTAAAACAAAAATTTGTCACAATTGTCGATATTTAGTTGTAAAGACAAAAGAAAGATAAAGGAGACATCTTCAGTATTGTGTTTTTCCATTAGCTATTCAAGTAAGAAAGCTCTCAAAGTACTTTCTGGAATATAATTCAAGAAATGAACAAGAATTGGATAAAGGAGCTTCGGGATAAAATGTTTTCATCACATAATATGCACAAAATTAGGCATTTTTGAA
The DNA here is from genome assembly GCA_016808085.1 of Suaeda aralocaspica. Taxonomy (NCBI): domain Eukaryota; kingdom Viridiplantae; phylum Streptophyta; class Magnoliopsida; order Caryophyllales; family Amaranthaceae; genus Suaeda; species Suaeda aralocaspica. The sequence goes on along the minus strand of PYUH01000062.1, from coordinate 478,629 downwards.
TTATTTGTTTTCAAAGCCTGGTGGCTTGTAGGCAATGAAACTGATGCACTGGACTTGGCGCACGTTGTCGAATCCAATGATTCGGATCGGATGAAGGCTTGTGGGTAGGGCTTCTTGGCCTCCTCGAGCTCAGCGATAAACTTGTGTTGGGTCAGTGCATCCGAACATGGGCAACTTCGACATGGTCCAGTAACGTCCATCATAGTACCCAGGTAACATGTGGCACTCACTGTACACAAATCCGTGCTACAAACATTACAAAATACAATGTGTTAGCCAAAATTTAAAAATCTCATAGCTAAGACTAAAACATGAAACTACTTCCAACTCGAACTCTAAGCAAGGAACCCATCCCTTGTTAAGAAGGTATTGGACTTCGCTCATCAAGGATTCAGTGGTCAAATCTGGGAGGTAAGAAGGTATTACACATTTTTCATATGTATCAATTGGAGAAAGTATCTATACATGACACATCTGGCTTAGAGGAGGTTGATCATTTTATTTATAAACAACATGTATTTTTAAGTTAAAATATATAAGTTTCAAGTAACAAATTTCATCGAATCATGATGTAAAATTTTCAATTCACAAAATTAATTTTAAATTCAAGTGAAGGATAAATGCTTTCAAATTAAAATGCTAAGTTTTCAAGTAACTAAAAGTACAATTTTTCTCTAAACCAGCTATCCTCCTGATATATGAGACATCTCCATCAATTGTATGTTGGCCGGTGCAAATTTGAAGTCATAAATACTCATGAGCAAATCATTACACCGATAGGATAAATCAGTTACAAATTCTCTTGTCACATCGTGTGACGTCTGACAATGTAACTACTATTGTCATGTTTTACTAATATTCAACTATAATTTAGTAAATCTCAGTTACAGTTTTTTTTTTCATATATAAAAAGTGCTTTAACATTTCTGATTTCTATAGGGAAAGAAAGGGGTTCCCCAATATCTCACAGTGATATGCTAGATGCTTGTGGAGCACCTTACAATTGCAATTGTGAAAATCTAATAACTTATACTAAAGCAATCTCCATCTACTCATTTTCCCTCCCACAATTCCTTTCCAAATCCTATCAATTAAAGATTGCATAAAAAAAAATAAAAAATATATTAATTAATGCATATAAACTAATAAATGTACTTTGACAATTAAATGCTACTCTTAAAACAACAACCCTTAATTAGCTTATAATTTTTCTCCTAAATTGCATTGAAAATAAATCTTTATACATTTATTTATTATCAACTATTGTGTATAGATTATATCATTTATTTTTTATGTGATAAAGAAAAGATATTTATAAAAGAAAATTATTTTGTGACATTGTATATAAATTTTTAGCATAATAAGTGATAAATTATATCATTTTTTTGTATTATTCAATTGGTTCCTAAAAAAAATTTAATTAATTTCTTGAACATAACTCTTTTATATCTTTTATCTATCTATCATAATATTTTTTTTTAAATCTTCATTTCCAAGTTTTACAAGCATCGCACGGGGTTAAAGCTTTACATATACTGAAGTAATCCTCACTTCCAACATTTTCCCTCCAAAACTCCTATCGATTTCCCTCCCAAAGTTCAAGTGGTTAGAGCTTCCCTCCCGATTCCAAGAGATCTTGGCCGGGATCGATTCTCATCCCCGCCCTTGCGGCTCTCTAAACACCAAAAAAAAAAAAAATTCCCAACAAAGGGCCTGTTTCCTTCAGTTCAGGGTTTTTTTCCCTCTTCTTTAGGATTATTTTCCAAGGCCTAATAAATACTCCCCAAATTTTTTATAGCATTTTCCCCTCTTCTTTAATCTAATTTCCAACTTATATATATTTTTCCCCATAAAAAATATCATTTTCAATAACAATCTAATCCCACAATGTTCTTTAGTCCTTTTTAGGAATCTTAAGTTATAATTTAATTTTTAGCTCTCTTTTGAAAAAGTTAAAAAAAAAATGATATACTTCATAATTTAGTATGCCATTTATAAGAAAATCACATGCTACATATTTATATTAATTTATTAATCTAAAAAAAACGTGCATCGCGTGCATCGCACGGGGTATTATCTAGTATAGCAACAAAGTGGGGGTGTATTTCTCACATATACAAATACAATTTCAACCAGTATGCGGTAGTTGTATAGTTGTCAATGATAGGTCACAATTTTTGTTGAATTTATATGGACCCACCACTTTTACAGACCAAAATCTAATTTTTCCCAAAATTATGTGATTGTAAATCTTCCTTCAAAAAAACAGATTTAATTTTTTTTAATGCAAAAAATTATTTAAACCTGCATGTTACTGCAGACCATATATGCTACTTACTGAACAACGTTTATAATCATCAAACATCGAAGAGGAGATGTTCATATCCCATTGACCCTTTGTCAAGCATTGTTGGTTTGTGGATTTGTGGATGCATGTAAATTTTCACAGTAAACTTGGGAGTTGATTGTCCGGTTAAAACTTCGAATCACGGTTAATACTTCCAATCATAAATTATAATTTGACAAAACTTCCGATCATAAATTATGATCTACAAATGAAGCAAAAAGATTTTCAAATAATATAAGTTCTCTGTGAAATTAATTCACACAAAACTTGTTTTTAGAACATGCATACTTAGACCAATGGAGTTCCAATGGATCTTCGTCGATAGGCCGATGTAACAACACTAACCATATCCTTAACAATGGTAATTGAAAGTTTGAGGTGGTGAGGTGGTACTTTATTTGAACTGCCATCAGTAGAATATATTTTTAGTTTTGGAGTTTTGTATTTGCCCTTTTTTTTACACCTTTGAGATAAAGTATACAAAACAATGACTACATACCCGTTGGTTTTGAACGACTTCCGTTCAATAAGAAATGACCTAACTACCCCTGTGAGATGATTGCTTAACTTATACATCTCATAGTGAGCCGTTAGGAATTCTTGATTATAAAATGAATAATTTTGCCCAAAGTTGATCAATTTTTGAGTCACGTACATACTGTGAAGTACTAAAGTATTCCTGTTACACAATTAAGCCAGTATATGTACCTGCATGCATTAAACTTTGCTGCCATTACTAATGGAAAGTAGTTCATTAGTAGACTTCCTAGTAATAGAAGCAGAGTTAGACTTCAACCCGTTGAATGGAGCCACCATGCTAGCTTGAGCACCAGCATTGCGACTACTAGCGGTAGTGACAACTGCAGAGTTAGAAAACAAAGAAGCCATTTGATCTCTCGATCACTTGCACAAGCTTTCTTTATTTGTGTATGTGACGAAAACTTGTAGTGAAAGGCTTTCGCAACTCTAAGGAGGTTGAATTGGGCGTACATGGTACAACTGAATCAATCAATCAAACCCTTAGTCCTATAAATAAGGTCGAATATATGAACCAAAAATAACTATTCCATATGGCCATTCACATAAATATTTCTCCACCTCTATCCCCTGTGATCGAGAGCCTCGCTCTCCTGTAGTCCAAAAGCTTCATGTCCTTAACCCCTTCCAACCAAGTCATTTTCGGCTTCTCCTACCTCATTTAAGATCTCTCTGTTCTCGCTCTTCCATCTCATATGTTTGAACCAACGCATATGATTTTCCATTAGTTCGTCTGTAATGTCTGCGACACCAACTTTCCTGTAGATTACTTCATTTCTGATGCTATCCTTAGAGTATTCCAGCACATCTATCTCAACATCTGCATCCAAGGAACATAGACATGATACAAGTGAACATTTTTTTTTTTTTTTGGCCTTTTATTGTCCTTCGCAACATACAACCACTCAACCAGTTGTATTATAAAAATTATGTGCTTCAAGGTAATCCTCTAATAAAACATTCCATTCAAACCCTATATACTAAACAACCCGAACACTTAATTTGATAGCTCTCGCTTCGGCCCAAGCCATGAGGTTATAGGACAACACTAAGCCAACTACTAACATCCCAATTAAGGGCCCAAAAATCCAAAATCTTGTCCAAAAAATCATCTCAAAATAAAAACAAAACCAAAAGAAATTCTGTGATCTCTCAAATTCAGTCACACATTCTCTCTCAATCACCTATTAGACCACCGCACGGCACCACCTCCGCCACACGGCACCACCGTGTTCGGTCGTCACCCCACTGCCGCGCTACTTTTCTCACTATCCTACTTACTCACACTTTAATCCCATGATCAAGTAAGCTTTTAATTTTTATTTTTTTTTTGATTCAATTCTAAAACCTAAAATTCAAGCTAATTGCTGATAAAGTTAGGATCTTGATTTAAAAATTTGCAAAAGTTGAGTCCTTTAATTTAGATTGCAAGATTTAATCATGGTTTTTTTTTTTCTTGGGTTGATTGATTTGGAGAACTAATTGTTAATTGCACTAATTTTGAATTTGTGATAGTTTAATAATATGTGGGTAATTGTTAATTTTGCATATTTGTATTAAATTTTGATTTGGGGTTTAAAAGTTCTAATTTTTATTAAGTGGGGTTATTAGGGATTTTGAATTTGATTGTTTTTATCCCTTTTGTTGTTGAGGTTCTACTTGGGTTTTAGATGCATTATGATGATTCATATTTTTGTAAATTATGAATTGTGTTTCGCTTGATTTCAATGCATTGATTAGTGATTGTTGATTGAAGGGTTTTAGTGCAATAATCGAAACTCTAATGTCAAATTAAAGTTTTGATCTTTTGAATAACTAAATCTCAATTGCACAGAAATCAACGAGGAAAAAAATATGAATTGGGGAAGTTTTGCACAAAATATGAACTAAAGTTTAGGTCTTTTGAATACCTTAGTCCCAATTACACAAATTATAAATTAAATTTTTGGTCTTTGGAATACCTTAGTCCCAAATTAAGTGAGTCGGACTTCATCCGAAGGCAAAAGCTAACAAGCGCCCTGAGGGCATTAGATAAGCATTCTAAATGTGGCAATATTTATTTTGATTAAATATTAATTACATTGATTCATCATACATGCATGATTTTGGTTTGAATTCCCAAATTAATATCATTTTGGGAAGTATATCTAATGCTTATCGGGGGCGCTTGTTGGCAAGATCGGTGTAATGAATTGCCGAACTAGAGACAAACTAGGGACAAATTACTATGTAGTGAAGCCTTTGAAGTAGTATAATTAGTTGCCATAGAATGTGTATTATTGTATTTGTTTAGATCTTCATGTGGTTTTTTTCAACATGCAGAGGGTTGTTGATAGTTTGACTTGGACTTTGATCGAGATGCCGAAATTTCATATTGGAGGGAAAGTAGTAGATGGAGTGGATCTATTGAGGAAGAAACAAACGCTATGGCGACTCGATGTGTGGCCATTTGCCATTCTTTATGCTCTTTGGTTGGCAGTGATAGTTCCTAGTTTGGATATAACTGATACTTTGATAGTTTTTGGCGGCCTCGTTACCTTCCACATCTTGGTCCTGCTTTTCACAGCTTGGTCTGTAGATTTCAAATGCTTTGTACAATTTAATAAGGTATGTCGCCGACATAGATTATTTGCCAGTGATATTGCTTATTTGTTGATTGCGATCTTCTTCGTTAGTAAATCTTGCAACATAAGTACATTATACTGTACTTGATTGATTGATAAGTACATTACACTGTATGTGCTTCATTACAGTTTCACCGCTATCTTTTTGTTCAACTTTGCACCTTCTATTTAAAGACTGGTTACCATAATCAACTTGATTTGGTATATGCCTTCTAATAATCAAACAGAAGAAAGCAATGTCAAAAAACCGTTTGGAGGTGTTATACACTTCTATTTACATTTTACTAAGTCTTAATATACATAGATTAACTTTAGACTGTAGTCAAATTCATGATTATTTACTTTTGGAACCAAGTGTGAATGGGGGTCCTGGTTAGAAATTTTTTAAGATAGGAATGTTGTATTGAAGCCCCATACAAGGTTGTTATCTTTCACTTTTTTTTTTTTAAATGAAATGGTCCGTCATGCTTTGTGTACTTGTTCTGCTCTATGCAGTTGACTGCCCTATGTACATCCTTTTTATATCATCTCATATTTTCAACTGTTAGGGGAACAGTGCCTTAGTTTTACTGGTGGTTTTACTACTTTGTTAGAAAGGAACATGATGAGGAATGAAAGCTAACAAAGGAAACTAACATGCTTGAAGTATTAGAATTTACTATTGATATGACACTCTATGATGTAATGCGAGTGCTCAGCTGAAAAAATAGTAGACCAACAATTAGATATTTTCACTACTCTATGAACCTATAGGCTTTCTCCAAAAGGTAGGGTGTAAAAAAGTAAAGTTAACATACTGGATGCTGGGGCTTTTTTATTGGTGTTTCATGTCTTGCTTGCTAAGATTTCTAAGAACCTTTCTCCTCTTCCGCTGTTCTGTATGTGGAAATTGCTAGGTTCTATTTCCTTCTCATTTAAGAAAATTTGCTTCACTGATTTTGTGGAATTTATGTGTCACAGCTGCTTTGTACTTTAAACTACTCCCTCCGTTTCAATTTATTGGTTACGTTTGGTGATTTGCACGAAGGGAAGTAAGTAGAAGTGTATGATTCTTTGTTCTTTTGTGAATAAAAGTAGTGATTGGTTGTACTTTTGTTTTGTGAATAAAAGTAGTGAATGGTTGTACTTGGAATTTGTATTGTACTTTTTGCTTTTTCCTTCTTTCCTTTTTGCATTGAATAATTGTAAAGTGGTTTGTGCACCTTTGGTATTCTTTGAGTTTTGTGGAATTTTAAACGGAAAGATTTCAGATGTAACCAATAAAATGAACATCATAAAAGGAAAATATAACCAATAAACTGAAACCGAGAGAGTAATGCAATATCTATCACATGTTATCTTATTATTATATTTTGGGTTATTTTATTTTCACCATGATAATTTGGACAAATTGTTTGCATTGTTTAAAAATAAGGTTTGAAAATTTGGTGTACTAAACTGTGGAAATATATAGGCGGTAAGGTTTGCAAGTTCTAGTTAACTTGTTTGAACTAATACTTTGAAAGGGAGTGAGCTTACTCCATCAATCCCCATATATTATCCATGTCATGCTTGAGACCTTTGTTAATCATTATGGCTCAACATCTAAATTTTTGTTGGATGAACAATTTATAGATCTTTGGGGTATAATGTTCTCTCTGATGGTGATAATATTAAAAGAAGTTAGATAGATTGCTTACTGGATTTTGCATGCGTGTATATAGATGTATGCTTCAGTTGAGTGAATTTTATAAGCTTTATTATGTTTATGTTGATGTTGATGTTGTGTATTCCCATGTTGTGGTGTGGCAGTGGGTTCACCTTTTAACATGTTAGTCTTCATTCGTTTTTTTTTTTTTTTCAGATTGATGATATTCACCAAGCAGATTCCTGCAAAATAACTCCAGCAAAGTTCTGTGGTTCAAAGGAAATTGTCCCTCTTGAGTTTCGTAAATTAGTAAGTTCTGTTTTTTTTTTTCGTTCATTTGGGAGGTTTAAAATTTATTGAATGATGGCATATATTATTTACTAAATTTTTTGAGTTGGCTATTTTTCACTGGTTGGTGTGGTTTTTATGAGTTCTCCCTTCATCCTTTACTCAATAAAAGGGCAGGTTTTGTAATTTTGCGATTGTGAATTTGACTTTAAAGTTTGATGGTAAGACTTGATCACATTATGAGATTGTGAATTTGACTTTAAAGTTTGAGAACATTTAACTTTGGAGCACTACTTGTTATTCCAAAATTCTACAGATAAGTTATTAGTGGGTGATTCTTAAGCTTGAGGTTTTTTTCTATAAAAAAAATAGAAAAAAAAATAAAAATTAAAAATTAACCTAACCACCTTTCGCCAAGGGACCTAAATTATTCAAACCACCTCTAATTAAATCAGGCACTATAATACACTTGTAAAAGCAAATTCCCTACCTTAGTGGGATCAATCTAGTCTCTTTGTGGCTAGTGGCTTCAGAAAGCTAACTAGAAATAGAGTTTGTTATCCGTAAATTGTTATTTTGTAGTCATATAACTTGCAGGCGTTTATACATATTCTATTTTCCTGGAAGTTGCTTCTCCTTAAGATCATTTAGTCTTATCCCCTGTATCTTTTCTATTCAATAACATGTTTCATCACTTTCAGGCCAACTCCTCTCAGGATGATGAGGAGATTTTCTTTGATTTTAGAAAGCAAAGATTTATCTATTCAAAGGAAAAGGAAACATTCTACAAGCTTCCTTTTCCGACTAAAGAAACGTTTGGATACTATCTCAAAAATACTGGACATGGCTCTGAGGCTAAAGTGGTTGCTGCCACAGAGAAATGGGGACGTAATGTGTAAGTTTTTCTGACTCAATTTGTTTAAGCTTAATGGTTTGTGGTTTGCTACACAAATAATTAGCTACCCAAAGACTAGCATGACATATGTGTTTGGATTCATTGTCTCTTTATTGGGCTTCTTAGATTTCTCCCTTCAATTTCTGCAAGTACCTGAACTGTTTTACTTCTTTCTAGAGTGATTTTTTTTTCCTGTCCATGATTGACTTGTAAGCGCTGCATTTTCTGATATAAGAAATTGTATCAATGAGGATAACTGTACTTGTACTTGATTGTTCAACTTGTTCTTATAGTGATTAGCTTTTGCCCCTCTTTTTATTCCTGATTCTGCAGATTTGAGTACCCTCAACCCACTTTCCAGAAACTAATGAAAGAGCACTGTATGGAGCCCTTTTTCGTGTTCCAGGTTTGACTCTACTGTTTACCCTCTTTTGTGTTCATTTTCGTCTTGCTAATTATTGGTCTTCTGAGATCTGTTTAATCAATTTGCATTTGAAAAGCTAACTTTTCCGTTGTTGTCTCTTTCTTCTTCTTCTTCTTTTTTTAGGTCTTCTGTGTGGGACTCTGGTGTTTAGATGATTATTGGTATTACAGTTTATTCACCTTATTTATGCTGTTCATGTTTGAATCAACTATGGCAAAAAGCCGTTTGAAAACTTTGACGGAGCTTAGACGTGTACGAGTTGATACCCAAACCCTAATGGTGCATCGCTGTGGCAAGTATGTCATTTATCTTGCATTATATTGTTATTTTGGTTGTTGTATATGGTTTCTCAGGGTGAGTTATTGTAGGTGGGTGAAACTCCCTGGGACAGATCTTCTTCCTGGAGATGTTATTTCTATTGGACGCCCATCTGGTCAAAATGGTGATGATAAGTGCGTACCAGCAGACATGCTATTATTATCTGGAAGTGCTATTGTTAATGAGGCCATTCTCACAGGCGAGTCTACTCCTCAATGGAAGGTGCTTTTTCTCTCTGTGCATGGGCTTTTCAAGTTTTTAGAGTTTTTTGCATATATGAGCCTCTGAAGAGCTCCAGTTGATATTATTATGATATAAAACTTTACGTGGACAAGTTAATCTTCTGATGATTTATCATGTAATTGATCAGTACGTAGCTATTTTTATCAGAGCAGACATGACAGGGACCCTCTACCCCTCTCTTTCTGAGGAGTGGTGGAGGAAATGGAGGAATCCAGTTTCCATGAGATTCAAACCCTTGTCCTGGGGTGGGAGGTGAAGGGGCTGATCACTCATCCCTTTTTGATTCTCCAAAGTGATTAGCCTCATCAAACTAAAATTAGTGATTAGTGTAGCTTCTGTATCAATTTCTTTACCTTAGCCATTGGTCAATGTTTGCTAATATTCATCCACTCCCTCCTTGAATTGGCAATTTTTATACTACGTAGATGTTTTACCCATTCTATTTTAATCAACAACATATTTTTAGCTAAATTTATATGAACCACATCAATAATCAAAATCTTAATCTTAATCCCAATTGATGGAGTCGGCTTCATGAACCACTCTATATATTTTTAGCATCATCCACCAAAATCTTTTACCTGCACTCCTTTATATCGTGTGCAAAATGCACCTCTGAACCTCAACTCCTCATTTTCATCTTAACTTCTTCCATTCAAGTCACCTATGCCCCCCTTGGCCTCTTGACCTCTTCTATTATCCTCATAGCCCTCAACTGTCTGCCTACCTCTTTTGAGCTGTGGAGTATCTTCTAGATGACTTTGCACATGACCCAACTAACATAATCGATTTTATCTGAAATAGGCAATTTGTCATATTACCTTAGTTAGAAATTCATTTGTAGCATTGCCTTTTCGTCTTTCATCAAGGCATTGAAATCTTGTTTTTGTTTGTAACCAAATTGATGTGTGGAAATGAAATTGAATACTTGGAAAATTGGGAAACATGTAGGTATCCATTTCAAACAGATCTGCAGAGGAGAGGATGACAATTAAAAGAGATAAAACCCATATGCTTTTTGGTGGTACAAAAATATTGCAGCACACTCCAGATAAGGTACTTTTTCATCTTACTGATGCTTTTTTTTTTCTTTTATTTATTTATTTATTTTTATTTTTTATTATTGAATGGTACTAATAACATTGTTTACAAACTTTACTCCACTAACTTTTGATGTTGAATCAGTCTTTTTCATTGAAAGCCCCCGATGGTGGTTGTGTAGCCGTTGTCTTACGAACCGGATTTGAGACAGGTCAAGGAAAATTGATGCGCACAATATTATTTTCTACTGAGAGAGTAAGTAACCTTCAATTTTATCGCTTGCAGTACACATGATGAATTTCTCAGTTCTCACTCAGCCATTTTGTATTAGGTTACTGCAAACAGTTGGGAAAGTGGATTGTTTATCTTATTTTTGGTTGTATTTGCACTCATAGCTGCTGGATACGTACTGGTGAAGGCAAGTATATGTTTACTTGGTTAAGATTGTGACTTATTTTGTTCTTTTATTCTGCGACTTTTTTTCAAAACGTGCTTCTGATAATAAGTGGACTTTTTTTTATAGGGTCTGGAGGATCCTACAAGGAGCAGATACAAACTTATCCTCAGCTGTTCACTGATTATTACATCAGTTATACCACCTGAGCTTCCTATGGAGTTATCTATAGCTGTCAATACTTCTCTTATTGCTTTAGCAAGGCGTGGTATATTTTGCACAGAGCCATTCCGAATTCCATTTGCTGGGAAGGTAATTGACATTATGGTCTTTACTTGTGATATCAATATTTGCTTAAAGCTAATGCTGTTCTTATCTTTTCAGTTGGAATTATGGTGTTATGATGAATTCATTCATAAATATTTCTTCAAAAATTTATAATGTGATAGGCAGCCCTTGTACTCCTTTTGTTACTTTCTTTATATGTTAATTAATACTTCGGTACGGCTTTCTTCAAAATGCATGCAACATCTGGACCTCTGTCCCAACGGTTTCACCCAACTCTAAGTGCTTTCTAATGGCCAAGGAGATTTTGTCTCATTTGCTGTAATAGTTTTTTTTTATTTTGTTTCAATCTCTTTCACTGCAGGTTGATATATGCTGCTTTGACAAGACAGGAACCCTGACGTCAGATGATATGGTTTGTCTTTTACATGTTTTTTAATACATCAACCGTGGCACAAGTTTTTCAACTCCTTTTCTAATATTTTTTTTTTTTGCCCTTAGGAATTCTCTGGTGTTGTTGGTTCCACAGAAAGTATGGAATTGGAAACCGATATAAAAAGTGTACCAGGTCGAACTCAGGAAATCCTTGCCTCATGTCATGCTTTAGTCTTTGTGGACAACAAGCTGGTATGCTAATATCTAATTTCTTACATATGCTTTACTTGTCAAAATCTTGTAAAAATTATGTGGCCTGATTTTCATAAATCTATTCTGCTGGGATTTTTTTTTTTCTCTAGGTTGGCGATCCTCTTGAAAAAGCTGCTCTAAAAGGAATTGACTGGTCCTACAAATCCGATGAGAAGGCCATGCCTAAGAAGTAAGAAATATTTTTCTACTATTTTTTTATGAGAAGAAGATTTCTGTAGAAAGTTCAGTTTTCTTTTTAATTATTGTCTAGTTGAAATCAATTAGTGGAGGGAGTATCATTTCTTAGAATTTAGTGATTATTGATAGTGTTGTATTGTTTAATAAGTATTTATTTAATTTTGTTGCAGTTTGAAGTTATTTTAAATTGATAATATTTGATTTGATACTAGGTATTTGATAAAGTTTTAATTAGAATTGTAACAATGGTGGGTATTGATTTAACTACAATTATTTTAGATGAATAATAAATGTGACCAAAAAAGATGATATCACCTTATTATAGTTTAAGGGAATGTGGCCTAACCCACCTGAGAACTGGTATCCTTTATTGTATTGTATTTTCTCTTTTTTTTTTTGCGCATTTGTTCTGATTCTTTGACATGGAATAAAGCTGGAATTTATATGATTCTTTTTTAAATGAAGTCTGGTTATATATTTTTTTTCTTTTGTGACTTTTATTTTCCTGACTAGATTTCAAAGAAATGTGATTCGATGTGTTTGTTAAAATTCCACCATTTTTGTATAGGGGAAATGGCAATCCTGTGCAGATTGTTCAGAGACATCACTTTGCATCTCATCTGAAGCGAATGGCAGTTGTTGTGCGTGTTGAGGAGAAATTTCTTTCTTTTGTGAAGGTTTGTTTTCTGGAACCTCTCTTTCAGATTTATCATATGGTTCGTGCTGTCTGCTGCACCTTGATTATAGTTAGTGTTGTTCTAGCCAATTTTGCTATTAAATAACAATGAAAATCAGTTTGCATTCTTGTAGACATCTGAAGTTGCTGAACTTGGGTGGTTAAATTCCAAATTTATATTTCATGTTTGTAGAACAATAAAGTATTGGTCATTAGTTGCCTAGTTTGTGTCTATTATTGCAGAACAACCCAAGTTTGTCATCAACTGTAATATATTTCAAATCATTTCTATGTTGTGTTAGTGCATTATGGAAAATCTATTTCTAGTGAGTTACACTGTATGTTTGGCATGTATCAGATGCATGCTCTCTTCTTGAGTCCCAACTTTCTTACAATGGGTTCTAGCAGTAGACTAGTTTTTTTTTGCAATTGATGTAAGATATCATAACTAATATAGCTTAGACTGTTAATTTTTCTTATTTTCTCTGATCCAGGGTGCACCTGAAACTATACAAGATAGGCTCATAAACTTGCCACCATCATATGTCGAAACCTACAAAAAGTATACTCGTCAAGGGTCTAGGGTTCTGGCCCTTGCATACAAAGCCATTCCAGAGATGACAGTAAGTTTTCTTCTGTTGATTTGCTTTTTTATGGTGTTTTTGGTTTTTTTGTTGTGCTAGTCTTTTTTTTTTGTTTTGTTTACCGAGCTCAATACTCCCTCCGTCCCTTAAAGATTGCTAACTGAGGGGATTTTATTTTTTTGAGATTTGTGGTAGCATGTGGGGTAAGAGGAAAAAGTAAAGAGGAATTGGTTCTGCAAGAATTTAGCTGCTGAGAGGCAAAAAGATTGTTGTGGTTTTGTAATTCACCTTTCACCCCCATTGCTTGGTAAAATTTTTGTCTGGCATGAGGAATATTATCCAAGTATCTTTGTGCATGAATGATGATATACTGATATATGTATTTGGTTAATGTTTGTGTGTCTTGGATGGAAACATTTTTCTATCTGCTATACTTTTTGTGTTGCGCTGGACAACAAGCTCATTGCTTGGTAAACATATCGCCTGGTATAAGGATATCTAAGTATTTTTGTGCATGATTGCATGATATATGGATTTTGGTTTTTGTTTCTGAGTCGTGGATGGCAACATTTTGCTGTCTGCTGTATTTTTATGTGTTACTTTGAATTTGTTTCACTGCCTTGATTCTATTATTGTTTGATGTTTTTGGCTTCCTTGTAGGTGAGTGAAGCCAGAAACCTGGATAGGGATATGGTGGAAAAGGACTTAACATTTGCTGGTTTTGCGGTATCCACTATTAACTACTACGGAGTACTTTATATTATATTCACATTATGGTCTCTTAGTTGTTTTCCCTTATAATCTTGAAACTTCAGGTTTTCAATTGTCCTATCCGCTCTGACTCAGCCTCTGTGCTGTCTGAACTAAAAGGGTCTTCCCATGATTTGGTAAGTTAACTTTGGTCTTATTCATTTTCATACATTCATATATTGGCTGCCTTATTCCTTTGATTTGAGTCCTAATCTTATTTTCTGTTGACTAATACAAAGTAGTTGATTTGAGGAAACAAAGGGCTGGTCTTTTGGTGGGAAAGGTGTTATGTTAGTGAATAAGAGGAATGGCATCTGCCACATTGTGAAAAGGAAATTTCGGAAAATTATTGTAGGTCTTATGCTACATTATTTGATACTCTAATCTGTCCACTGTTGTGTCACACTTTGCTATAGAATAAAACAACCAAAGCCTTTCCAATAGATTGAGTTGGATGCATCAACAATGAACCCCTCAACAAATTCTTTATTCCTATGCATTGTGTGCCAAAAAATTTATCAAAAAAAGTTCATGCCTATATCCTCATTTAGCTGTTCTTTGACTTAAACCATTCAACATATAGATTTGTGATGCATTACGGTTCAAAAGGCTATACGTAGTAGTTATATTAGCAATTTGACAAAAAACTGAGGCATCCAAGATGATAATGTGCAGTGAGAATATTCCATATCTTGCTGTCTTAGGTCAAGTTGGATTTTGAGTAAATATTGTATAGCTTACACTAAATTTTATCTGTGCTTATGTAGCTACAGAATCATGTGTAGAAAACCCTGCTAGTTCTTCATTCATTAGATGTGACCTGTCTGTGAATTTCTATTATCACTCGCACTTCTTATGTATTTTTCTTTGCCCCGACTAACGACTGATATTGCATTTACACTGGGAAATACTTGTAGGTGATGATCACTGGTGATCAAGCATTAACAGCTTGCCATGTTGCTGGTCAAGTGCATATTATATCCAGACCGGCATTAATTCTGTCTCCATCAAAGGGTAGCGACAAATATGACTGGGTTTCACCAGATGAAACTGAGACCATACCATTCAAGTAATGCCCTATTCTTTCACCTCCTACATGAATCCTGTTTTATGGTTAATTTCTTTCAAAGACTAGCATCATCACCATCCAAAGCTTTCTGCTTCCTTGCGCTTTTCATACATGCTTGAACTGTCCTTGTATAGTTGTATCTTACCCTGCTTTGATAAACTGAAATTCTTTTGCAGTGCTAAAGAAGTGGAGGCCTTGTCTGATACACATGACCTTTGTATTGGTGGCGACTGCTTTGATATGCTGCTGCGGACATCAACTGTTGTGCAAGTTGTGCCATTTGTTAAGGTTTGTGAATTTAATCTTTTAGTGGTAGATTATTGTAGGGTAAGTTTTTTGGGGAAGATACATGTAACTAAGCTCTGTGAATCAATTAGGTCTTTGCCAGGGTTGCTCCTGAGCAGAAAGAGCTCATTCTGACAACGCTAAAAACTGTGGGAAGGATGACATTAATGTGTGGTGATGGTACAAATGATGTTGGAGCTCTCAAACAGGTAAAACTTTTTGCTTTATGTTGAATTTAATGTATGTTCAACTTTTTTTCCATAGTAAGTAATAATTCACTTTCTAGTTCCTATAATACACCTTATATTTCTGCCAAATGAAAGTTATTTAGAGATGAGATTTCTTCGCTTTATCGGTTTAGTTTTTTTGAAACAAATCTGTAATTACAAATTTCTAGCCTTTTGGAATGTCTATTTTCCCTATAAGCTGCTGAATTTAAAGTTGCGCATTGAAATCACACTTCTTTGTTGTGAACACTGAAAGTCAGTCAGATTGTGTAATGAACTTGAGAGTCAAAATGCACAATCTGCTGTTGAATTGACTGGACTGTAGCTCTTCCCCTCAAAATATGCTAAAGGTTTTACTTTACTCTTTTGTTTGTAGGCACATGTTGGTGTAGCTTTACTGAATGCTGTGCCTCCTAACCAAAGTGAAGAATCTTCCCAAGCTGCAAAAAAAGAAGCTACTGCCTCCAAGTCCAAGAAACAGAAGCTTCCTTTAGAAGATAATAAATCTGACAATGTCAATGGTGAAAGTTCTTCAAGAAAGAAAGCTGGCTCAAAAGCTGAATCCTCTAGCAAATCAGCTGGCAGTAAGCATCTTACTGCTGTTGAGTTGCAGAAGCAGAAGCTGGAGAAAATGTTAGAAGAGATGAACGATGATGGTGATGGACGCGCACCTCCCGTTGTCAAGCTAGGGGATGCTTCCATGGCTTCCCCATTCACTGCTAAGCATGCATCAGTTGCCCCCACGACCGATATCATTCGTCAGGGTCGCAGCACTCTTGTTACCACGCTTCAGATGTTCAAGATCCTTGGCCTCAACTGCCTTGCAACCGCTTATGTGCTTAGTGTCATGAACTTGGATGGTGTCAAGCTTGGTGATGTCCAGGCAACGATTAGCGGGGTTTTCACCGCTTCATTTTTCCTGTTCATCTCCCATGCTCGCCCGCTTCAAACACTCTCGTCTGAGCGACCCCACCCCAACATATTCTGCTGTTACGTTTTCCTCTCGCTTCTCGGACAGTTTTCTGTCCACCTGTTTTACTTGATTAGTTCCGTGAAGGAGGCAGAGAAATACATGCCTGATGAGTGCATCGAACCAGACTCTGAGTTCCATCCAAATCTGGTAAACACGGTTTCATACATGGTTGGATTGATGTTGCAGGTTGCCACTTTTGCAGTGAATTACATGGGGCATCCTTTCAACCAAAGCATTTCAGAGAACAAGCCCTTCCTTTATGCACTCGTAGCAGCAGTTGGCTTCTTTGTTGCCATCACTTCTGATATGTTTCGGGACCTCAACGATTGGCTAAAGCTGGTGCCCATGCCAAGAGCATTAAGAGATAAGCTGTTGTTATGGGCTTTGATGATGTTTTTGTCATGTTATTTCTGGGAAAGGTTTTTGAGATGGGTATTCCCTGGAAAAATGCCTGCTTGGAGGAAACGCCAGCAGCAGGCGGTTGCTAACTTGGAGAAGAAGAAAAATGTGTGATTTTCATGATTACATGTCGATGAAACCTGATCTTTGATGCTGCCACCTTAGATAGATGAAGCAAAATGGTGCTGCCAGCATATTTGCGGCTATGTAACAAGTCCGTGTTTTTGGGTTGGTTATTGTCGGGCATTTTTGTTAGGACATAAATTTTATTATTTTGTCCTTGAAGCATTTTTAGTAAAAGCCATTGTTCAGGTAGTTAACATACACCTAGGGTTTTGACAGTTTCCTTGGTCAAATGTTACGGTTCGAAAAGATTATGTTACTAATATTTGAATATGTTGTATTCTAAAATTGGCTCATGCATTTTTTTTTTTTTTTTACTTTTGATGATTGAAATGGGGACTCAAGATTTTGAAGTTACTACTCAACTAACACTCTAACAGGTGATAGGTACCTTACATCTAGCAGCCACCCCACAACTAACGCTTACTGCGTTTCTAGTTTTGTCAAACATACCTTTAGTCCCTAAGTTGGTGATTTTCTGCAGCCGAACATTTACTTTGTTTATATGTGAATATGTGATTATGTGAACTTCGTTGATATAGTCCTGAAATGTAGAGTTTGCTTCAGCTATTGTAACTGTGATGTTAACTACCGAAGTAATGTGAGAACTACATTGCTCTGTTATGAATCTGTTATACAAGTATGGGTATGACACTCACTTTGAATATTCTATCAAGTTCTAACCTTAACCAAGGGAATGCTTCTGTTTATTGAATTCTGTTACGTAAATAAATTAATTATTTCAGGCCGATTGCAGTTCTCTTCAACAGATCAACGCACGAGTTCATTACCGCTTGCCTGTCATGGAAAAATCAATGGACAACAAGTTCAGTGAGATATTTGCCATTCATATTTCTTCAACTGTCCCCAAACAGGAGGTATTGACTACAGTCGAACTTGTTTTGCAGGTAATACAAGCTTAATTGGATACTGGCTATGCCGAATACTTCTACTAAATTTTCTGGCTTTGGCTACAACATTGCCGTAATCATATCGACTAACGTATTACTTGTGGCCTCTAACTTCATTTTCAATACATTGCTCCAAGGAAGGTACGAAGTTTTTTGGTTCAGTCATATTCCAAGCAATATAGGATTATTATCTCTAATCAAAAACTTTAGACCTGCAACTTTTTAAAATTAATTGACATAAAATTAAAATGCTGATGAACATTATATAGGCACTTGAGAATGTGTATGAACTTATAAATATATGGTGAATGGTTAGGAACAAGCTATTATTATAGAGTTACAATAATGCTCAACATTCCCATTACATTAAAACAAACATCCGAAAACAAAAAAACACAGACCACTTGAGGACGGTAACCAAAAAAAAAAAAAAAGTTTACAACAACAAAAGATTACACACAGGGTTAACTACATTTGATCAACCATAATGCACAAATATTGCACAATCATTAACCTTCAAAGCCTGGTGGCTTGTAGGCAATGAAACTGACGCACTGGACTTGGCGCTTGTTGTCGAATCCAATGATCCGGATAAAGGCTTGTGGGTAAGCCTTCTTGGCCTCCTCGAGCTCAGCGATAACTTGTGCTGGGTCTGTGCACCCGAACATGGGCAACTTCCACATTGTCCAGTAGCGTCCATCATAGTATCCTGGTGACCTGCTGTGCTCACGGTACACAAATCCGTGCTGCAAACATATTCAAAATTAAAACTTGTTAGCTTAGCTCAACTTAGGTGACGATTGAAAATTTGATCAATAGTCGAGGATAGATAGATAGATAGATAGATAGATAGATAGATAAAAACTTACTTCCAACTCGAACTCTAAGCAAGGAACCCATCCCTTGTTAAGAAGGTATTGGACCTCGCTCAGCAAGTTCTCGGTGGTCAAATCTGGGAGGTAAGATAGGGTCTCGAACTTCTTCTTGCCTAGTGGTGGCCACACCTGTAACAAATCCACCATTCTAATTATTACATTTCCACCATTCCAAATGAATCAACCCTTTTAATTTTTTTCAATAATTTGGCTGCATAATGAAATATATAATTAAATTTTGCACATTAAGAGTCCGTTTAGTACGATGTAAAATATTTTTGGATGAAAATAATTTTTCATGAAAATTTCATAATAAATTTCCATTATTTGGTTATATGTAAAATGATTTTACATTTTAAGCATTTCTAATTGTTTGGTTTGATGGAAAATCAAGTATTTCAGTTGTAAAAGAAAATATTTTCCTTCCAAAGGTAACGAAAAATGTTTTCCTCCTAATTTGGGAGGAAAATGTTTTCAATATGGTAGAAAATCATTTTCCACCTCAAGTTTACAATTTAATATTTTACTCTAAACCAAATAATATAAAATGAGAAAATAATTTTCAGGGAAAACGTTCTAAACCCTACTAAACAGACCCTAATCCTAGCAACTAGCAAGTACTTTTTGCTCAATTCGCTTTTCTCATCAGACTCTATATTCTTTTGAACTATTTATTTTCTATTCAGTAATATTTGAATAAACATGTTATATTCATTTAAGCTTTGTTAACTTTATTTCGAGTTCAATTCAACTAGTACATTTCAGCTCAAAATAACAAGGTCTTACTCTTAGACACCTGGCATAAATTACTTTGAAAATAAGACTGTGTTGCTAACAACCAATAACCTCATCATAGACCCAACTATAAGTCTATAACTGTTGTCTGTTGATATCTTTATCTAATTTTAAATAAATAAATAAATAAATGAATAAAAAGGTTGATAAAATCTTATAAAATTACAAGTGACAATATAGTGTACTTTGTAATTAACGGCCGATGTTTCTGAACATTGACAAGTATTTTCAACAAACAAGTTTTTACAATATTACATGTTATTAACATCAATTGTGTAAAAATTGGCAGATATCATACAAATGCGTTATGAAACAAATCAAACAAGATCCGACAAATATTAATTAGTACGTTTTTATTACGAAAAAATGAAATCATCTTAGCTTAGTTGTACTTAACATATGAATAGAACAGAACTATTAATTAAGACATGCATAATCAAACTCATATTCAAAAAAAAATCTAAAACAATTTCTACAAAATTTTCAAAGTTTTTCTTACGGAAATAAAATGTAGCAACTAAAAAAAGACGACAATGGATAGTACCTGCATGCATTGGACTCTTCCACCATTGCTAGCAAGGGAGGTAATGTTATCATTCTTCTTTGTAACGGGGAATGCCACGTTGGATTTCAATCCATTGAATGGAGCCACCATGCTAGCTTGTACCGGGCTACGGTTAACGGTGGCGCCCACGGTGGAGGAGATGACTGAGGAAGCCATTTTTTTTTTACTCTCTTTACACTCCTCTTTTTTAACTTACTACTAGTATGTTATAGTAGTTGTTACAATATTTTTTTGTTACTTTAATATATGCTTGCCCTAGTATAACCTTTCTATATATAAGAAAATTTATATTTATATTATATTATATGGATGGATATATTTTTGGGGTGATCTTAGCCGTTGAGTATTGTTAGGTGATGACTTTATAATTTTATTTTTAGCAACCACATATATACAAAGGTTAATTTTTACATAATTATTAGTGGTAAGGTAACTTTTTTTATTTTCATTTTTTGCATATGAATTTGGATAGTAACTACATGGCCGTTAAGCACTGTGGGTCATTGCCACGTGGCAGGAAGCTATATCTTATCTGATCTTATAAATGAAGATGATAAGAAAAAAAAATGTGTGATGGTGATAAATTTATGAGATACTACCACTATCTTTTAAAAATGTTGGATATGTGGTGTCAAAGTATGGTTTATTTACAGTACTTAGCTAACAAATTTTAGACCATACCTTTCTTCAGAACATAAGTTTGTATTTTTCTTGTGTATTACACATAATGTTATCATTTTTATGCTAGTACTAGTACTTTGTTTGGTACGTAGAAGGTTATGGTATGATTTTTGTAGTTGTTAAATTTATATAAATACGAGAGACATCTATTTTTATTAGCCTTAACTAGTTAACTCCATATTGAAATCAGATACCGTATATATATGTACACTAGTTATATACCTGTAACATTAGTTAATGACTCAATATGTACGTCATCACTTATCAGCCAAGTAATTCGGTAAATTTTAAATTTGTTTAGCATATTAGTTAAAATTTTGAATATCTACTTCTAAGTGATTGTCACAAACAAGTACTTAATTTAATTCTTTGCATATTGTAGTTTTCGCAATATCTTTGTCAAATTGATTAGCGTAGCTTGTTTCCTCTACGACAATACATGTATCTTTGTGGAGCATACAAGCTAGTTGATGGTTGTTTGAACTTGTGCTTAAGTTAAAGACAATGGCTAATCTACATTTTGGACCCTTTGGCTGTACTTTATAAGTGTTTGTTACTTCCTTTTGAGCCATTTGTATGCTTATGTTGGTCCAAAATTAATAAGTGGAAGAGAGAAAAAAAAATTTGAAAAGATGTTGGAAAAATGAAAATGAATGACTATTAACAATAAGGTTGAAGTTTAATTTACAAAATTCAGTTATGTCATCAAGTACTCTTACTCCAGTGTATTTGATCAAACATGAGACAATCATTAATTGGTCTTCTGTCAGCAAGAATCTTCAGTATATGAACTTGCAAACTGCAAAGCATAGTTATTTTTTGTGGTACAATAGGCTTTTCATGACACCCACGTCAATAAGGACTATTTGCCTTGCACAAATACCCCATATTTCAAATTTGTCCTTCACTTGTACCACCACCAACCTGTCACCACTCCCTAACCACATCACCACACTACTATTACTCTCTAAAATTTATATAAAACAATTTGGTGAAACTAGTACCTAACTAGGGCGCTATCACCATGGCCAGGTGTCGATTCTATGGTGGCAGCGCCCTAGCCAGGCGCTAGTCTCACCAATTTAATTTTTTTATATAAAATATAAAATTTTGTGTTAGTTATTAATAAAAAAATCATTGATGGTGAGTAGCAAGTTGTGGCGACAGTGTTGTGGCATGGTGCAACAAAGTCAGAGGGTGGTGTCGTGGTGGGTGGTCAATTGACGGTGTTCACAGCGATGGTTCAACAAAAGGCGACACTCACACTTTGAGATCATATATATTAGTTTGCGATCGCATACATTCTTCTCAAAAAGAGCGATGCCAAAATCAATTACTCCGTAGTATTTCTTTGTAGCATTATGTGGTATGTATTACTCCCTAATAGTTTGTTGAAATACTGCATTGATTCAATCACATAACACTTTATGTTAATATTTCATCATTTATTCACTTATATGGAGGATTAAAACCTCCAATGTTGTCAAGAAAAATGGAAAATAGTGATGAACCAAAAAAAAGGTGTTCAAACAAAAGTTGCATCATCCCTCATACACCAAAATATCTTCAATTCTCAATTATTTTTCTTAGCTTCACCTTTTCTATTTTTTTGCTCTTTCTTTTTTGCATTATCAAACAAAAGCAAATGGTCCAGTAAGGAAACAACAAATCAATATATACATGTCATTTTCAAGTCCACCACACCACAACAGTAACCCACAGTAATTGGGCCCAAGCCCATTTTGTTGGATTTTTCGCCTCCTCAAAAAAAAAATATCTGTTATAGAAAATAGGGTTTAAGTAGTAGAGAGTATTTGTGGGACAGAATAGATCTGTATTCATATTATTAAATTATCAGGGAGCACATACATATATATATATATATAGACATGGAAACAATTAGGGTTTCCTTAGAGAATTATACACCTAGTATCTAGAATATACTAGAATAATCATAGGGGTATAATGGGCATCCACTAAATACATATATTATATAACAATATCCTTATAATTTTTGAATTTTTTCAAACAATTTCAGCTAGTAATACTCCCTCCGTCTTTTTTTACTTGCTACATTGAATCAAAAACTGTGAGAGCTTTTTTAGTCCAATGTAGCAAGTAAAAAAAGACCGAGGGAGTATTTAGTGTAAATAGAAATCTTGGTCGATAACAAAAACTTAGAGATGAAAATTAGTGTACTACTCACTTAATAATTAATTTCTTAATTACATTTAAATTTGATTTCCATTATACGAAATGTTGCATTTTATTTATTACCAGTTATGTCTGGCAAATAGGCCTTCAATATTTGACGGGTTATTTACTTATCTATGCATACTAAATTTCATAACTTAAGAGACTTGTGAGCTGTGAAACTAGTCAAGAGATAAGTATCACAACTCACAAGCACATTTTTTTTCATTAAAATAGAAATTGGGCACTTTGTAGAAAAAATAAATTTTAGCTTTACATGGTTCAAGTGTTCATCATATCTCCAATGTACAAATTTTAATCATTAATACATTCATGCATTGAACCAAAATGTTAAAACATATAAGTTTATTATTATTCATTGTGATAATTTTCTAGAGCCACTTATTTTAGCATATTTTGTTCTAGCTAGGCCAATATATCATACTTGTTCTTTATTATTTTGGCTTTTGTACGTGCTAGAATTTAGCATAATTGATTTTCAAAAATTTGTGGTTCAGTTCAAATGTGACATTTGTGAAAAACTACAGTGTTATTAATTAATTTAACACTATTATACCTTCAAAATTTGAAACTTGATGCTGATACAATTTACAAACAACAATACCAAAGAATAAAATTGACATTGACTCAAATAAGATGTAAATAGCTAGTGTTTATACTATACACTTAGAAAAATGACATGTGAGTTGAATAAAAATGACAAGTTAATAAATTATTTACAAAATATAAAAATGACAAGTTAATAAATTATTTACAAAATAAAAGTCAAGAAAAAAAAAATCAAGATAAAGATGTGATACTCCAGAGTTTGTATTGCGTTTCCCATGTGGATGTGGTGAGCTATGAAAATGAAATAAAATCGATAACCAAGAAAACAACTATTTTTTCCAAATATATGAAGTTAGGAAAATAACATCATTTTACTATTCACAGTCATTATTTTTTGTGATAGTAAAGGATAGCTCGTTGGTTAGAGCTTCTTCCCCGAGTATCAGGAGGTCTTGGGATCAATTCTCATCTCAAAAATAAAAACTCATTGTAGACTTGTAACTCTAAAAATTCTTAAGGTGACTGAAATGAACTGTCTGTTAGGGAATAGTATCGCCAAATGATTTTTTTTATTCTTTTTTTATTTTTACAAGTTCGAAACATATGAAGTGGTAGCTAATATATTTTGATCAACAGGTGAGGTTTTTGTTTATTGTTTATAACAGTAGCGGGTTTGGTTCACCGTTCACGTTCCTACTGTCAAGGTATTCTTCATCCAATTAGAGCACAAGTGCTTGAGACTTGAAAGTAGGAGCCGTATTGGTAAATAAATTCCCAGATCATATCTATAAAACTTAGGAGTAAAGTTTTAAAAGCCCAAGAAATTGGGCTGACATTCGAGCACAAAACTCACAGCAAACTGATTATCATTTTGTCCAATATTTTTGGGTTGCCTTCTCCTTACAAAAAAAAAAATAAATAAAAAAAAAAAAAAAATCAATTTTTGGGTTGTCTAAAGCTGCCATCCTATCAATTTGGCCAATTCGGGCTTTAGAAATGATTTATTATTGGCCAATAACTTCGGTTTAGATATGGATGTTCTCAACTTAATCTTATTTTTGCCTTTTTCTTTACCACATATTATGAGTAACTGTAGGACTCTTCCATGATCGGTTTCATCCTCTAAAAAGTTAAAACTTATTATCACTCCTTTTTGAAACATTTTTAGAAAGGAAGACAAAGTGGTATTTTTGCAAGCTTCAAGGGGCTAATTTTGACCATACAGGCACCGTTTAAATTTTTGGTTAATTATATTTTTTCCTGAGACCCCGTAAACTATGACTTATTGCCTTTTTTTTCGACATTCAAATGGCTGTCTTGGGTTTTGCCTTATTTTCGCCCTATTTTTTACCACATGTTTTGGGAGACCAATGAAATCCCCATGTTAGGTTTTGGAACCTAAAAGCCTGTCTTCAACCCATTTTCAAACATTTTTTGAAAGAAGGGAACAATGGTCTATTTTACTATCCGGGGCATTCTATATATTTTTTTTGGCCCCGAAACCTCCAAAAACTGTGAGTTATAACCTTCATTTTCAACTCCCGGTGGGATTATTTCAGCTTGTCGTATTTATACCCTATTTCTTTGCCACGTGTTTTAAGTGATCTCAGAACCCCCCACGAACCTTAAAAAACTTGTTATCAATCTTCTTTCAGACATTTTTCGAAAGAAGGGCATAGTGCTCTTTTTTGCTTTACGGGATCTTCTCATTCATGGCCTTTTCAAACCAAAGAAGTTGTCTTGGAGCCTTCTTTAGACATGGGGCATCATGAAAAATATTTAGCTATATTTTAGTAGTATACCGAAACTTTCGAAAACTATGACTTGTATTCTTTATTTTTAACTTGTGAAGGGTTGTCCAAAACTTCATCTTTTTTCAATCCTGTATTTTTACCACGTGTTCTAGATGACCTTTGGACTCCCTGTGATCAGTTTCAACCTCTAATTACTTGTTTTAACCGTCTTTCAAACATTTTCTTAACAAAGGGCACAAAGATCTTTTTTGATATCTAACGACCTTCTTATGGACTTTGAAACTACTCGAACAGTTATGCAAGGGCCTTCTTTAAACCATAGGGGCACAATGTCAAATTTTTAGCTATATTTTTTTTTTGCGGGACGCGAAAACGTACAAAAACTGTGACTTATAACCTTCATTCTGACTCTCGAATGACTACCTCAGGCTCCATCTTACTTTTGCCCTGTTTTTGTACCACATGTTCTGGTTGATAGCATGACTCCCCACAATCGAGTTTCAGCCTCTTGAAAATTGTTACCGACCCTCTTTCTGACATTTTTCGAAAAAAGGGTACATTGGTCTTTTTGCTCTTCCGAGACGTTCTTAAAGCTTTTTGAATCCCAAACAAGCTTTTTTATGGCCTTATTTTTATCATAGGGACACCTTGCAAAAAGTTTGGCTACATTTTTTTTCTAAAATCCCAAAACATTCTAAAACTATGACTAGCCTTTATTTCTGACTTCCAAAAGGTTGGCCCGCTTTTTGCCCTATTTTTTTTCAAAATCAATTATTCAGGGTGACCACAAGACTTACGCGATCAGTTTCTCCTTACAAAAAACTTGTTTTTTTTTTTTTTTTATCATAAAGACATTCTTATGGCCTTCTGAAGGACGATAAGCCATACAAGAACTTTTATTTTAAAAATAAAATGGCATTGTATACAATATTTGGCTATATTTTTTCTAAGGCCTCGAAATAAAATCACCAAAAACTATGAGTAATATATGAGTCTACTATTCCTTGAACAAATTATTTCGTGTTTAGACAGCCTTACATTAGTACCTAGAAACTTGATCTATTACGCTTCTTATTTTCGATTCATTTGAGTTTGTATTTTATGAAGTCACTTATTTCAATACATTTCAATTATAGTAAATTCAATCAACTCAAATATGCTCAGAGCTATGAACCTTATTCCTTTTCACTTTTCAACCGTATCTATATGAGTACTCAATCAAATTCTAATAAGTAAATAGAGTAGGTTTAGTTCAATAAAAACATTTAAAAATATATTATCTTTTTATCTAGTTTTTTTAAGTCAATAATATTTTATTTTATACCAAGTGGCAAACTATTTATATGTTTGAAAATTATAATTTTTTTGTCATATATATAGTGTAGAAGTAAATTAAAGTTGGACCTTTAAATATAAGAAGTAATATAAAACAAAACTATAAAGTTCAAGAAAAATGCTAATTATAGACTCATAGTGTAACCGGCCATATTTAAGGTGTTAAAATTAAAAATAAATTTTCAATTCAAGTATTAATTACACCGTATAAACTATGGTTACACTTGTTATAAATAAATCAAGTGGGTATTGGCTAACCAATATGATGACACGAGTCATGCAGCGAACAAGCAATGTGCGGCTACTGAGAGTTTGGAGAGACAACAAATATGGTATTTGCATTCAATCAGGAAGAGCCATAATTAGTTAATTTAATCCTATCCATAATCTATGAAATTAGTGCTCTTCCTTTTTTTAATTCACCAAACTTTAATAATAGGGTATCTTATTAAAGTCAATAAGTTATTAATTATTGATCCCTTGCTTAATTAAATCATTAGTAACACTCAGCTCCCTCCTTTTACCAATGTGGATTTTTTATCTCCCTTTAATTATTGAAGAAACTATAGAAGTTGAAACTTTAAGGATCGTCGGTTGGGTTAATCAATCAATTATGGAGTAATATTTGATTTACTCTTTAATTAGCTTTTTTATTTTATTTTATTTTTCATATTTTGTTATATTTTTTCGATTTTTTGTTGTGTCGAGTAGACAAGTACTCCTTTATAAAACAATAATCACTTTAAATTTGTTTATGATGGACATTAATTAGATTATTTTGTTGTTCGCTATGTATATTAGGATCATTTCCGATTTTTCTGTTAATGGATCCTTACAACACCTACAATAATAATTAATTATACATAAGTAAATACGTAAATGATAAATATTCTACTCGGTACTACTTATGCTACGAAGTAATTAATATGAAGTTTTTGATGGTGTATGATTTGCTTTTTATCCCATGTTTTTTTAGCTAGGAAACATTTTTTTATATTAAATGTAAATGTGAAATGTTCATGAGAAAATTGTGTTTTTACATGGACATGGATTTAGTCATCAAGTGTGATGATTACCTAAATTTAATACTTGTATTTCAATGTTTCCCCGGCCCCCGGTTTTTACACTTGACTATTCCACCATTCTTGTCTTTTATTAGCACGTACTCTAATCAAAACCTAATTAATTAACTACACCATATTAGTTTATCGACATGGCATTAGATCATAATGTCCTTAACTAGCCGCATAAAACTTTTAATCAATTTGCATGATTATTTAATTATTCTATAATAATAATAATAGTACAATAATTATTTGATCTTGTTAGTGAAGCTAAAATTTGCCCTTTTTGTTTAAAGTGTTTTGTAAGTTTGTTCTTGGTATGTTCAAGTGTTCAATTCTAGGATGGTCAAAAATTGCGAGTTTAAATTTCAACAAGTGAAATTCGATTATGTCATGTCACGAGATATAATTTGAGTTACAATCTCAATTATTCTCAAATCTCGACCTGTTGGCAAGTGATAGATCATGCACATTGTTACATTAGGTCAAACTAACTATTGACGGAGTTATTGTTAAATATCAATATTTATTTTATTTTTGTACCATTAGTCTATGAGTCGATGTTAACAACTCTTACGTATAATTTAGTGGTAAAAAATTACTCCGGTTAGTTTTTTTTATAATGCACTCTTAACAACCTTGATTAAGGGATTCTACATGGTATCCGAGCAACCCTTTTGCAGCTTGCATATGTTGAATCGACTAACGAACTTACTAACTTAGTGGAGATCAAATGCTTAATTTATTAAAGGGGCGTTTGGTTCATACACATATATACATTCGAATTTGATTGTGTATTTATGTTACAACGGAATTTTATTCTTTTTTTTTTTTTTTTAGTGCTAGGGAGCCACAAGGGCGGGGATGAGAATCGATCCCAGGATCTCCTGAAACTGGAAGGGAAGTTTTTACCACTTGAGCTACCCCTATTCATTAATAGCAATACAAAATATGAAAAATATAGATCATGATTACTTGATGACATGAAAAAGAATTAAAATATGTCAAAGCATATATATATTTTGATTTTGATTGTGTAATTACGTTACAACAGAATTTTATTCATTAATAGTGTTACAAAATATGAAAACCATAGATCATATTACTTAATGACATTAAAAAATAAAATAAAAAAAATTGTCAAGGAGAATCAAAATTGAAAACGTCCAAATACAATAACTTCGCAGCACAATAGCATGCAAATTCTCATTTTATTT
Organism: Suaeda aralocaspica; assembly: GCA_016808085.1. Taxonomy (NCBI): domain Eukaryota; kingdom Viridiplantae; phylum Streptophyta; class Magnoliopsida; order Caryophyllales; family Amaranthaceae; genus Suaeda; species Suaeda aralocaspica. The sequence goes on along the minus strand of PYUH01000062.1, from coordinate 449,735 downwards.
CATGCCATAAAAAATAAAACTATATATTCGAAAGATCAAAGAATAGTTTGCAGTTTGCACTGTACCCACCTCCTTCTAGGATGGGTTTCTAAACACCATACCTCTTTGGCTTGAGGTATGGCTATATGGGTTTATATTTTATAAATTTACTAATCAAACATAACAAAATACTACGGGCCTGTTTACTTCAACTGAAAACAATTGAATTGAACTGAAATGAACTGATTGGAGCTTAACTGAATTGAACTGAAAGTTTTTTATGAACGATTAATGAATAATGAATAGCAAAATAAGAGAAGAGCTGAGCTGAACTGAACGAAGCTGAAATAAACTGAACTAAATTGAACGGATTTTAAGCTGAAGTAAACAGGCCCTACATATATAAATTAGGGCATGTTTACTTCACTAAACTGAATTGAAAGTTTTTTATGAAGGATTAATGAGTAGCAAAATAAAAAAAAAGGGGAATTCCCACTATCTCACAGTGAGATGCTAGTTAAACATCTCATAGTAGTCCTTTTTGTAATTTCACATTGTATTAAAATGGTATCAATACATATATGTATTCAAATACCTATACAAATACAAATTATATACATACTTCCACCAACCACCACAACACTGCCACTACCACCACCACAACCACCCACCCGCACTCCCGCACATAGCCACCAAACCACCACCACCCAGCCACACCCACGACTTTGGACCACAACCCACTACAAACCACACCCAACCGTGGGTCCGGCTACGACCATAACCCACCAAAACCCCAAATCGACCCCAAAACCATGACCACCAACGCAAACCTTCGTCACAGATTCACAGCCACCGTTGATTCAAGATGAGGCTTCAAGATTCATTCACCACCGATTACTCACCGTCGATTGATAAGCCCAAATTAACGTATTTATACGGCAAACCTGTAAGCAAGTTCCAACCTATTTATAAGCCCAAATTAATGTTACAATCAAAATTAACATATTTGAATAACACAAACCTGTCATTGATACCTTGTAAGCATGCCATTGTTAATGTTACAACTTCTTAACATACCAATCAAAACAATTTTACAACTTCTTAACATACCAATCAAAATTGTTAATGCTTACAAGGATAAAATTGTTCACCGTCGATTGTAACATTAACATTATTCACCGCGGATTAACAATGGTATGTTAAGAGTTGTAACATTAACGTATATTCATTCACAGGTTTGAACCACCGGTGTTGGAACAGTTTGGGGTGGAGTCGATTGTGCGAAATCCTAATCGAAATTTCGATTGGATTGGTGGTTATGGGGATGGTGTGCGAAAAAGGTCGAGCGATGTGCAGGTAGGTGCAGTAGGGGGGGGCAGCCGTGAAGGTGGGTGGTGGACCAATGATGGTTGGCAAGATGGGGTGGTGGGTTTTTGTATTCCTACATGTATGTCTTTTGTAGGTGTATATGTATAATTGTGTATATATACATGTATATACGTATATTAACCTCAAATTTGGGTGTATTTACAATTTTGACATGTAAGATGCTTAATAAGCACCTCACTGTGAGTTGTTGGTAATTCCTCTAAAAAAAAAGAGCCGACATAAATTGAACCGAACTAAACCGAGCCGAACTGAACTGATTTTAAGTTGAAATAAACAGGCCCTTAGTTGCAGTCTTTCTAAATACATATCATATCCTTATTGTTCATGAACCAAACATCCCTAAAGACGGTAATTTGAATGATTTTACCAAACCATTTATTTACAAATTTACCTTTCAAAAAACTATAAATAAATAATTGAAGAGGAAAATGCAATTGAATTTGAGCATCATCTAATTTAGAGATAGCCCAAGGTCCAACTTCCCATTAACAATAAAGTAATTAATAATGAAATCATGGTTAATGCCTGAATGATGACGGTGATGGGAGAGCTGTAGAATTATTTGGACTCTCAAATATTGCGGGAGGTAATAGGGTTGTATACTTGTAAATAGACCATTAATAAAATACGAAATGACGAAAGGTGACAAAATCTAACATGTCAAACCGAAATCTAAGGTGATGCTCTACTCACTTGTTGGAATTGCATTTTTATTCTTCTCTTTTTAAATCATTCAACCCGTATAATTAGGTCCTTTTTGAGCTTATCATTATATATCTAAACTTAATTTAATTTGACATACGGCCTATTATTTCGGACTAAAATTTATAGTGCTAGGTAATTAAGTTTAATTCAATATATTCTTTAATTTTTAGGCCTCTTTTAATCCGTTATGTCTAAATCGTTAGTTGTATGGTGCATATTAATTTTAATCCTTAGTTCTATTTGGCTTAGGCCCTGTTCTGTTCTGAGCTTATCCTTATTAATCTTTTTTCCGCTCAATATTTTATCCAAGTTTGTTTAAGATTAAATTGAATAGATTTAATCAGTTTAAATTTTAATTATACTACTCTAAAAAATGAAACTAAATTAAATTTTGTGGAATACAACTGTACAAACATTAAACGTGCTGAAGTATTATCATTTTTGTTACGTAGTATAAAAAAGACATGAATAATAAATGCACATACAAATAAACTTAGCTCAATTGTTTATATGAAATCGTTATTATAATTATGATAATTAAACTTATTCGAGTTTGTTAAATCTATTTGACATTATATATAAGCATTAAAAATAAGTACACTAGACAACAAAAAAACTGAGCCTCAACCCTCCTTAAATAAAAAATGATACTCCATGAATTATTAGTGATAATCAAAGTTAATATTATCCAAGTTTGTTTTTATAGGTTAATAACATAAGCCACAAGGTCAAGTTGAAGATTAATTAAATGAAATAAAAATGATAAAACAAGGGGTCCAATCTTATGAGATGAATTGATAAGCACCAAAAAAAAAAAAAAAACATAGACGACCGCCCTATGATATTATTTTTAATATTACCCCAAAATGGGTCCCACATAAATACCTCTCATTGGGCGCCCACAGTCCACACTCTTTGCAAAACCAGAAACCAGTTGCTGGTTTTGTTCAGGTTTACTAGAAAGTGGTAATATTCCTTTTTTTTTTTTTTTAATAAAAAAAATTGTTTAGGTTAATAAAATAATAGAAATATTCATTCCTGAAAACCAGGAGTTGGAAGACGGTGGGACCCAATCATTATGTGGCGATTCGACCGCACTCTGACAATAATAAGTGTGTGTCACGCGCTACCTCGTGATTGTTTTGGACTCACTTCCCTTGCATTGCATGGGTCTGGCATATACTCTCTGCTTTTTACCACGTGTCTTCCATGCCCAGGAGTTTTCTACGGAAACTCACCACTACTTTTATTTCCTTTCTTCTTCCCTAAACCTTTACTTCCACAATTATGGAATCATCCACCTCAAATAAACTATTTTTTTTTTTTTTTTGTTTTATGCATGGTGTATTACTCGCTGTGTCATACACTGTCTGTTATATTATTGCCGTAACATGTTATTTGCAACGATGGTTTTATTGTATTATATGTAAGTTATTGCAATATAATAGAGAAATTACTTTATTTGGTATGTTTAGAATTTATTAACTAAAGAAAAATGTGAATAATGTAAGTAATGATAAAGTGAGACGAATAGAGTACATCAAATATGATATTGGTACTGAAATTTATAATATTAGTGGTAGATTCAAACGCAATTTTGATTTTGTACTTATGAAGTGTTAATAGCAAATGGAGCAGTATCAAACTCTTATGCGCGCAATCACGCACAATGTCTCCTTATTTCTTATTTCTTTCCATTAAGATTTTCAAGTTATTAGAAGTGTCAACTCCTTCTCAACTTGTTAAATTTAAACTTATTTGAACTAACCTATATAAAGTTACTTGGTTAAATTAAATTGAAACTTATTGACATTTTTTTCTCCTGAAAAATAATCTTATTAAACTAAAAAAATTTAACGTGAGATTTTTCTAAAATAAATACAATTCAAAATTCGTGTGCTATTATAACTATCTAAGTAATGAATATAATAGTTGGTGAGTCCAGTGTCGATCACATATTACACCATGAAGTACATTATAATTTTGCTTAGCTGAAGTTCAATAAACAATATATGGAAGAATATATGATTTATCTTGATTTGGAATTTTTTTTTTTTGATAAGTACTCGAGTATTCAAATAAATTGCACATAACCTAAACTAAGGGCCTGTTTACTTCAGTTGAAAATAGCTGAACTAAATCGAACTAAACTGAACTGAGCTGAACTGAAAGTTTTTTATGAAGGATTAATGAATAACAAAATAAGAGAAGAGTTGAATTGAACGAAGCTGAGCTAAGCTGAACTAAACTGAACGGATTTCAAGCTGAAGTAAACAGGCCCTAACACCGACACACGTTACATTTATCAAGTAATCAAGGAAAGCACCCAATTTAAAAAATAGATAAACTCATGTGTTTTAGAGGGGGAAAATTATAAAGTAAGGCATGCAAAAGGTGTACAGTAATAACAAATTTGAAATGTACACCTCACTTAGCTTGAAGCTGGTAGGAATGAATATGGATGAGTATTGAAGTAATTAAGTTTGAGTTTGAGATTTTCTTATTATTATTTATTTGTCTTCTTCTTTCCTTGTTACATGCATGGTTGTCGTTTAGCCTATCACGATTAATGTTGTAGCTGGATGGATTGCAAATTTGCAACTCTCTTATCGTAGTTGAATACATGAAGCTCATTTATACATTGAAAGACCTCATCAAATTGATTTTTGTGCCTTGCTTTCTTTTGTTTTTCTAAGTTATTGTACGGTTGTCCTAGAGCTAGTGCTATACTGATATCTACACAATATGGGAAGTATATTCAATGAGATTAAATCAACCGAGGTTGTGTTCTCTTTACGGATTAAGACAAGAGGATAGAAAATAGATGGATTGGGTTAACATGAATAAGACGACATTGTATAACACTATTACTCATTTAGCCGTTTATTTTACTATGGATCAATTTTGAACACTATTACAAAAATGGCAAACTATTTTATGTCAAGCATTCTAAATTATATTGACATACACTCCGTATAATACAATGGGTGATTTCCGCACTACTTTCCCTCTCACACAAATAATACTCCGTAATACTCTTTCATCTTTTTTTACATCTTACATTCACTTTTTCACATCTCTCAAGGTACAACTTATGACATTAACATATCGAGTTTGGTATGATAAAAAATTATACAAAATACTCCCTCCGTTGTTTTTTACTTGCTACATTGGACCAAAAAAGCTCTCACAGTTTTTGGTTCAATGTAGCAAGTTAAAAAACAACAGAGAGAGTAATATTTTTGGAAAATATAAGTCGAAACGAATCAAACAAGATCTCATATAACTATGTTTTTTGCCACGCATTAATTACTTGAATTAGTCAAAGTTACACTATAAATAGATAAAACCCTAATGTAACAACTTAAAAACCGACGGAGTACTAACTACTATTCACTTAGGATGAAGAGAAGTGCGAAAATAGTATACTCATGCGAAAATACTTGCCCATATAATGCGAGGAAGCTTTTCTTAAAAGAATAATATATACGAGTATGCAAGTACACAATATATACTCCGTACTCCATATCTTTTTACTCAGATAGTCTGATGCATAGTATTCCGTAATCAAATTGATTGCAAATTTTGTTTTCTGTTTAATTAGAAAAATGTGAAAATAATACGGGGTAACAATTTAAATTTGTTTTTTTTTTATTTTTTTTTTTTTTGTCTAAAAAAGGCGCCCACAGCTTTGCAAAGAGACCAGGCAGAAATTTGACCAAGTACCCTTTTAAAAAAACACGCAACAACAAAAAAAAAAAAAAAAAA
>PYUH01000062.1:364030-437945 GCA_016808085.1 Suaeda aralocaspica | reverse complement strand
TCCCCAGTGTTTGGCAACAAACCATCTCTTTTCTTTCCTCTGTACCTTAATTACCAGACTCTCAGGAGTGTATATTTTTTTTAATTACACCTTGTTTGGCATAATTAGTTTAGAATTTGTTATTATTGATAACTGTTTTTTTTTTTTTTGTTAGAGGGTTTGACTGTTGATTTAAACAGCTATTGTATAAAGTGTGTTCGATACACTTGTATGATCGCTTAGATTTTATAATTTAATTGTATTTATGGACTTTTTTTTTAAAAAAAAATGAGTTACTTTTGTCCATTTTCTGATGGTAAATAATCATTTGTCATTTCTGTCCGAAATTCTAATGAAAATCTTTTTATTTCGGCTTTTTCATAATAGAGTTTTGGTGAGCTTTGTATCAAAAACTCCTTTGACCCCCAACTAAAGTCCCCTATCACCGTTTTTTTGCATTGACTAGTTAAATTTTAAACCTCCCCAACCTTCTCTCCACCAAACACATTCGTAATTTGACTCCAAAAATTTACACAACTCGCATTAACTCTATCAACTACATTTATTTTTCCTCTTACTATTTATTATTCTTATTTTATCCTTATTTTTATCTATACGTATACTTAATATTGCTTTTTAGTTTTCCCTACATGTGCACAAACATAACCGTACCCTATTACGGAATGGATTATGCTCAACAACATCACTTATTGTGTTGAATCAATATAGTGTAGTTACTTAGATTATGAGAGCATAAATGAGTCCAAAAGTTTAAAATTTCATTGAAATTATCGATCGTCACAAGTTTAATGTTTTCAGCTAATACAAAACTTTTGAGCTCGTTAAATATATATCATACACCTCACCAAATAGATGATGTGGATTAACATACTGAATGTCGTTTAGTACGTAATTAAATCTTATTCTCTATAAATTCTTGTAAGATAAACCCATTTTTTTCTTCAATTTTTATCACTGTTTTGAGTTTACATGTCGAAAATTGCCAAAAAAAAAAGATCGAATGGGTATTACCTAATACATATTGAGATTACCTTCATATTCAATGAGTATGAAAAGATAGTACCAACTAGAAATATTAAATTATATTAGTTGCAATCCCCCAAAAGACACACTCTATTAGTTTACCAGTATTTAGGAAACAAAGTCGGCTTCTGAACCCAGCAACAACTGATATTCCCATTTACCTACCCTTTGCCCTTTATTAACAAACCTTCTCTCTCCACTCATCATTTATAAATCTCCCATTCATTCTTATTTTCCTCCAACTTCTTCTTTTCTCTCCATTCCCCAAAAACAACCAAACAAGCGAATTCAAAACCATTATATCACCAAATTAAATAAAATAATAAACCATTAAATTTTGATAACAACAACAAAAAAAAAAATGCGGAGATTTGCAATGGATGTAGAGTATTACGTAAAGGTGTAGTGAGATTGTAGTATACCCCGTGTCTTCATGGATTAAATCACCTAGCTCAAGCTAATGCTACGTTTTTCTTGCTAAATTTTACGGCCGTCTGGTCTCATGAACCTCATCAACGCTGGCCCTCATCACCTTCGCCCTGGTTAGTTACTATTATTTCTAACATTAATAATGTTACTACTACTATTGTCATCAGGATATATGAGATTTAGAAAATATATATATATATAATTATATATTCGTGTTATAAATGTCTCATGCAATTATACAAAGTACTAAAGTTGGAATTTATTATATAACGATTTGACACAAAGCAGAAAGGAAAATGTTAAATTGTAGCAATATAAATCGTTTTTTAGAAAGGTAGTAATTAATAAGTTTTTTTTAGAAATTGGTTATCGGTGTGGTACTAATTAGGTTTGTTAGTGATTTTAAATTTATACATATGCTTGATTGATTGTTGATTTTTTTAAATTGGTTTTTTGATTAATGAAAGTTGGTATTTTTGGACATTTCGAAATATATGATAGATCTAACATTTAGAGGTTCGATGGATTTATAAAAAATGTCAAAGTTTGACCACAAGTTTATAAGCAAATAAACAAACTAAAGGAAGTATGATTATGATATTTCCTCAAAAAATGGATTAGTGATTATTTAATTAAGCAAGTATTAGATAATAAAAGATTATTACAAGTATTTGGGAATTAATTGAGTTGAATGGTATATTCTCCAAAGGTGGTATAGTTGCTAAGATTTTAGGGTGCTAGTATTTAGAGTTGTTTTGGTTATCCACTTACTATATTCCAGTGGGATAAGTTTTTAGTAAAATTAATTATTTTATATTATTATTATATTCAATAATCTAAACTTCATATTGAAGTTAATATACTTAATTATTTAGACTAGTTTGTTTTTATTAATTAAACTAGTGGACTGACTTTGATTTTTATGTTTGTTGGGGGTGTTATTTTACAGCAATATTCAGGTTCACTGTTTATATGAAGCATGTGGAGAAGATGGTGACCCCAATTCTATCGGTTCGGTGGGGTTTACTTTGGGGTCATGGACAATGGCAGCTTTGTTCAAAATCTATTGAATGCCGTCTTGAAAGGCGCGCCTATCACGCCTATCCCTACTGAAGCCGCCGCCAACCCGCGCCTATCCAAGGCGCGTATATATTCGCCACGTGGCGAAGATACAACTCAACTCGAATGGCTCGTCTGCTGCGTGCACCGAGTCAAGCCGGCTCGGACTCGGTTCAAGCGAACCGGCTCCAAGACTAAGTCGGCTAAGGTTGGGGCCGGGGTGCCCCAGCTCTTCAAATGATGGCTGCTGCTGCTGCGGCTACTGAGTTGGCTCGTCATGACTCGGCTGAGTTGAATGGGTCAAGCACGAGCCATGACTCGCCTGTGAGCCACCCTGATGGCCCAGCGACACTACTACGACACTCGCTGATGTTGGAAAAAAGAGAGGATGGCTTGGTTATGAGATGGTGAAGTGTAACTTGAGCTTACGTCTCGGGTTGGTGTTGTGACGTTGGGTGAAGCCTGAGCCGAGAGCCCTAAGAGGTTTGCCACAATGAATGAGGATTTCAAGGAATTGATTGCATGGAATTAGGAGGCTTGTTTGAGTCTATAGAGAGTTATTTAGTACTTAGACTTACTAGAAGCATAGTGTTAGAGTAGAGAGCGTTTTTCCTCTGTTTGTAGTTTTATTTTGGTACCCCCTTTTGGAATTTTACCTTAGTAACAGTTTGTTTTTTTTGGATGTACAAAACAAATGTTGACTACAAATGAAAACTTAGTGAGAGTAAATGTGTTATATAGATACGGAAACTGATTCCAATATAATTCTAGCAACAAGAAAGAGTTTGCTTTTACAATAATGTTCTTTCATTTTTGATGTTTTTTGCCGTCAATTACTTTCTCTTTATATGCTTGTGTTAAACACTTGTTATCTCTGCTTTAGTGTGTAATTCCTTGCAAATGAAACATTTGTAGCTAGAACAATCAAATCTAAATCAAATCAGTATATAAGCAACAGTCCAAAGGGAAGCAATGCTGCATTTGTTTTTTATTTTTATTTTTGTCAAAAATAAACGTAAATATGATAATAAGCTACTGTGTACATAATATTGGCAATGTTTAATTAAAAGACTTTGTAAGTCAATCACTAGTAACCTTTTGTACGAGTAATATTTGTTTGGGTGAGCTAGGATTCTCACTTTTTATTTTTTTTTTTTTTGGACGTAGTTGATTCTTCCGAAGTCGGTAAATCTGACTTGAATTTCTCTATGAACATTCTGTTACTTAGAAAACTTGTATAATTGGACCTCTTGTTTTGGTCTAAAGAGGTGCTAATTCTTCTGTCTCCTTTAATGCATTCTATGGTAATAAGAAAATGTGAAGTAGCCATGGCCCATGGAACCATGATCGTTGGGCTAAAAAGATAAGAAACATCGTATTTCATTGACACAATTACACAAACCTCCTCCAATTCCGTAGGGAAGGTGCTTACTGGGTCCCACAGATGGCCCGGACATTGTTGGCTGATGGTGGTCCGGTTTGGACTGTTTGACGTTACTGTTAGTTCAATGACTTTTTTGGTGGGCTTATTGGCCATTGACCTGTTTGGATTTTGACAAATTGATTTTTGGTTGTTTGACTGTTACAATAAAAAGATTTAACGAATGTAATTGTAGTTTTAATATTTTGGGAAATGATTTCATACGCTCAAGGCCTATAATAAGCATTAAAATTCATTTCTTAAAAAGAATTAATTTACAATTCTATCTGGAAAAAATTTCAGATAATTAATGCTGATTGTGCCTTTTTATCTCATTTGTACCACCTTGTTATACTAGGGTTATGTATGTCCATTTTTCATAATATTCCTAACCTACTTCGTGCTTATATAATTAATGATTGTAATAATGATTTAAATTAATTTTAATATAATCTACTTAATTAATGATCAATATGATTTAAATAATTATTATCACTAATCATTATGTATGATTAAGGTATGTTACATGTTGCCACAAGGATACAAATAAGCATTGAATATATAGTTTAAATTGAATGATTTTAAAATTTATACAAACATATGCGTTAATTGATATAAAATTGCTTAATTTTACTTATTTCTATTTTATAAGCTCCTTACATATTACCTAAGGCAATATATAGCAATTTTCATATTTATTTCAATTATTTTATGTCCAATCATCCAATACTACTTCCCACCGCTACGAATTAGTTGCAACATTATACCTCACAAACTATTATTTTTATTACAACTAATTCGTGGTGAAGTGAGGGTAGCTCAAGTGGTAAAAGGTTCCCTCCCGATTTCAGGAGATCCTGAGATCGATTCTCATCCCCCGCCGTTGTGGCTCCCTAGCACAAAAGAAAAAAAACTAATTCGTGGGTGACGAAGATTATTTTGGCTCGGAATTATCTTGTGATATAACCATTGCACAACCCATGCCCATCAGTCCATAGCCCAAACAACCAATTAGCCCAAAGTAAATCCACCGCCCAAGTCCATCTCATGAACATGCGAATAAAGTAGACCAACACTAAAGTCAAAAAAAAAAAACAAAAGACAAAGAAAATGAAATAATATACTGAACCCCCCCCCCCCCCCCCCCCCAAAAAAAAAAAAAAACACGAAAACTACAAACTGAAGAACCCTAAAATTCATTATTTTTGCAGCGATTTTTGTGCTCTTCATTGAAGAAGATGAAGAGCTTTTACGAGCATCAATTACTTCACTGAAGATTTCATTCAATCTTTCATCTTTTTCCCCCTCATTTTCTTACATCAATCAATCTCTTACTTCGGTAAAATATTTGCTTAATTTATTTATTTTACTTCGCCGCTTAAACCCTACTTCAATTTTTGATTTGTTGTTTGCTTTATAATTGATTTTTTCGTTTATTTTTGTTTGATTTGCTGTTTTAATGTGTTAAAATTTTGATTATTTTGTTAACTTGTTTTTGAATTAGTTTATTTATGGGAAATAAAGCTCTAATTTAGGCGTTTAGTTTTTTTTTTATTGGTGTGAAGTTATGAATGTTGTTATATTTTGTGTGATTGCATTGTTGTTAATTTGTTAGGTTAATGAATTTAGTTTTTTTAGTGTTTTTTTAAGGAATGATTTTAGGTTAATTTAGTTATATGATATGAATTTATGTTTTATTTTGAATGATTTGAGTAATGTTTTATAAATATTAATGTGCATTGCACAAATTTGCAGGATTATATAAGGTTTTTGGTAATTTTGAGTAGGATTAATGGAGGGGGATTATGTTGGTGCTTTAAAAAGCCGTCAAGGTACTCCCTTTAAGAAGAAGGGGGTTGGGAAGAAAGGGAGATGGAACAATATTAGGCCGGAACATGTCGAAAACACGCAGGTACCTAATCCTTCGGACACTGTGTATCGGATACTATGCCCGTCGAGGAAAATTGGTAGTGTGATTGGAAAAGGTGGTGGAATAATAAAAGTTTTGAGAGAAGAAACTAGGTCGAAGATAACTGTTGCTGATTCGGTTCAAGGATCGGATGAGCGGGTGATAATGATTTATAGTCCCCCTGAAAAAAGCTCGAAGATAGGGCAAGAAGAGGGGGATGAGTTATCTATGCCGTTACATTGTCCTGCCCAAGAGGCTTTGATGAGAGTTCATGACAGGATTATTGAGGAAGACTTGGTGGGTGGAAGAGAAGATGATGATAAAGATTGTGTTGTTACCGCTCGTCTTCTTGTTCCGAATAATATGGTTGGCTGTCTTCTTGGCAAAGGCGGAGATGTGATCCAGAGGTTGAGGAGTGAAACTGGTGCCAGCATTCGTGTGCTTCCGGCTGAGCATCTTCCGTCATGTGCTTTGCGTACTGATGAACTTGTGCAGGTAATTCTTTTGGCTGTTAATCTAACGCATATTGCATTACTTTGTAGTTATTTGTTCTATAATATGTTTTCATTGTTCCTTTTGAGATTCCCCAAAACTTTTGCATGTTTGCTATGAAGTATGTTTTTGCCATAAGATAAAATTTTGCCCTTTTGCACCTTTTCAATTTCGGACTGTTAAAGTAATATCTTGACATCTGAGTATTATAAAAAAGGAATGAAGACTACTCATTTTGACCCCTTGAACAGTTTCAATTGGCACATTTTGTTGAACATTTTGTTTTTTATTGGATTCTTTTTGAAGCGGTGTGTGCGCCTTTCTTATGCTTATGTTTTCTATCTAAGTAGCTATAGGCCTATAGTGATGTTATCTGTTCTATGCTATTATTTTTATATCATTATGGGTGTTCATCGCTTGCCTACTCGTGATGCAAATCCTTTTGCTTAATGTTCTATTATACCAGCCTCTGAGCTCTTTCAAATTAATATTTGATGGGCTGCACTTCTGACCAGGAATGGTTTGGCTGTTCCTTTTTCTATGACATCTTATATTATGTGAGGTTTGTAATCAAACTCCCAAGTGTAGTCATATTCCTTTAAGTTTTATTGTAGCCTTTTATGGTTTCTATGCAAGATTAAAGAGACGTCAGTCACTTTCTAAGCATTTTTAGACATTATTAGTTCTTTAAACCTATTTAACATATTGTGGTTATCCTATTTTTTTTAGCATTGATTCATTGATAATTGCTCAAATAACATTTAAAGTTATGTGCCCTAGTCAAGGATCTCAATTTGTTCCCTAAAACACGGCAAAACTCAATTCTGAAAAGCTAGGCACTTGACCACTATCGTGCCGGGTTAAGACAAGTGCTTAGCTTTATTTTTAGTTTTGTTTTGGAAAGCAATGCACGAAATGACTTGTAGACCAATTTTTTTTATTGAAATGTGATCTAGACACTCAATCTAGAACAACATGATGGAAGCTTGTGCTGCCACCAACTTCTGACCTTTTGAAAATCGGGGCAGGGCATGCCATAGTCATGTGGCTAGTGGTCACTGGTCAGTGCCATGGGTTGTCTCATTTGGGCTTATAGAACAATCTTTTGGCATGGAATTAGTGCCACCATAGAGTTGTGTTGTCAGCATTGCATGTTTCTATGCATTATTCTTTGTTGATATCATATTTGCTGGTAACAGTATTTGTCTTTGCTAGGCATCTTTGTGTTGTATGTTTTTGACTTGATCAATTTTCCACAACTCAGCGAATATGTATCATACAGGGTCTTGATTTATCTGATTTTGAACTTAAAACAGATGCAAGGAAAACCTACGATTCTGAAGAAGGCGCTTTATGAGGTTTCAACGTTACTGCATGAGAATCCACGCAAGGAGAAGGCTTTAAACTATGCATTGCCTTCTCGAGGCCCAGAGTTGCACGCATTGGTTCCTCCTGTACCAAATGTTCCTCCACCTCGTGGACGTGACCCTATGTGGTCTCCGCGAGATCCTTCGCGGCACATGCCGCCACCACCTTTTATGGAGGACTATAGGCGTCATCCTGGTTTAAACCAAGGTGCTTTTGAAAATGACTTGGCAAGGCCTGGTGTTGAACCTTCAGGTGAATTTTCCATGAAAATTTTATGCTCAATCAGCAAAATTGGAGGAGTAATTGGAAAAGGAGGGATCAATGTTAGACAGTTGCAGCAAGACACTGGTACAAGTATCCATGTTGAAGATGTTTCGAGTCAGTCAGAGGAGCGTGTTATCCGTGTTTCGGCTTTTGAGGTATATATCCATTCTACGTTCGCTTCTACTTTAAGGTATAATGTGTAACTCATATTGCTTCTATTTGATTACCTGCAATTGTGATGGAATCATTTTTAGCCTTGTAAGTTGTAACTATTGCTGAAATTGAGAGATTTTGTTACTATCCTTTGCCATTGACGCTGTATATGATTTTTGTCAGAATCTGCGAAACGAAAGGTCGCAGACAATTGATGCTATTCTTCTGCTTCAAAATAAAGTAAGCGAGGTTTCGGAGAAGGGCATTATTACTACGAGACTCCTGGTTCCCTATAATAAGGTTGGGTGCCTCCTTGGTCAAGGAGGTACTGTTATCAATGAAATGAGAAGGAGAACACAAGCAGACATTCGTGTTTATTCTAAGGATGAAAAGCCTGAATGTGCATCAGAGGATGAAGAGCTTGTTCAGGTAATAATGTTAAAGAACAATGGTGGTTTGCTCTCTGCTTTGTTATGTGGTTCAGTAGTCAATTCCAAAATATTATTTTTAGGTGTCTGGAAGCTTTGCAGTAGCCAAAGATGCTCTGGCAGAGATAGCATCAAGGTTAAGGGCAAGAAGCTTGAGGGATGGCAGTGCAGCAGCAGAACCAGCTCCACCTCCTAGATCTGTCCAAGGATATGGTACCTCGGGAGGTTTTCCTAGAGGACCCCCTATACCTGGTCCAGTTGGAATGGGTTCTGATGGCTACGACCCTGTCAAGGTAAATAATCTCGTGCTAGAACGAGTTTCTTGTTTTAAATATCTTCTGTTTAGCTCATGTGGTTCACTGGTTCGTAGTAAAGGTGGGTTCCACTTGTTTTGTCATGGATGGCAAGAATGAAAGATATTGGACCAAAACCAATCATTTACATACAATTTTCTTTTTTGGCATGATCCCTAGTGCTTATTTTGGACAGTTTACCTTGATCTATGTGTGCTTGATATTATTATTTAGTGATGGAATAGACTATTGATTGAAAGAGAGTGATTCTGTTTTCTTTTTTACCCTTACTCGATATTATACACATGTGCACTTCCTAGACTAAGGGAGTAATTCTGTTGTTTTCTTCTTTACCTTACTCTAGGTTTTACAAGTAGACTTTTAGACTATGCATTATTTTTATCCAGGTCATATCAAAAGGTTGTTTTACATGAAAATTATTATTTAGGGGTATAAATAGTGTCATCTTGTCATTGCAGTTTCAAGCTACTAATGTGTCACATTCATGTTATCACATAAACTTACAATGCAAAGTCCATATCTAACATTACCGATTACACCACCTTAGTCAAACTAAATAAGAGCCTAATATCACCCCGTTTGTTCCTAATTGTTTTGCCTTTTACTTTATCGCATGTCTCATTATGACCACACACACATATATTAAACTACTACTTATTTAATTTCTGTATTAATTATTGGAGAGGAATAATATTTTTGCTTTTCAGATCCTTCATCGGAGAAAAAATCAATATTTACTCCTCAAAAAACAAATTGTATTATTCAAAATTGAAATCATCTAATTAAACTTTAGATTGTATTACTAATATTTGACTTAGGAGATTTAACAAGGGTTTATTAATTGTTTTGTTGATTATTAAAATGATATTAACGATTTTGTGCACTTTTTTGAGAGAAGTTAAAAAGATAACTATGGCATATCTAGTGAATATTCACATTAACGAACTTGTTTTGGTATATGTAGTGAATTTTCACATTAATGAATGTGTATATGTAGTGAATTTTCACACTAACCATTCCTAGATTGCAATCAAGCATCTCTTGGGCAGATAAAGAAATGATGAGTATGTATTTTTTCTGATGATGCCACAAACCATACAGAGGGAATCCTCACATGCTGCAATTTTATGAAGCCTAAATCTGAGTTGTAATATTTCCAATAGACTGAGCCATTGTACAAATCTGTGCTTAGGAACAAATAGCCTATTCCAAACTGCACCCACACAAGGAATTGTAGAAGAATCAAGAGCAAGCCAGCCATACCCATACTTGATTGTGTCTCGTTGACTCCTTTATTACGCCACTGTTGGCTGCCACACCCCAGTTTCATCTGGTCTTTAACCCTACAAATTGTTTTCCAGACCAATCCTGCAGCTTGAGGGTAATCCCTCTAATTACTATCTTTATATAGACACTGTGAACCCATTTCATTCATAGGCTGTCCTGTGTAGTTGACACAGCCCAACGTACTTGCCTATAGCAGCAAAGTTCCATTTTATTGGATTCTATACCCCCAGACCACTAGTTTTCTTGGGCATGGAGATTTTGTTCCAATCTACATAGCCTATGTTTAGACTCACAGCTGTGCCATGCCTTAAGAAAGATTTACGTATAGATTTGATCTTCTAATGATGCACTTGGGTATCTGAGATAGCTCAAAAATATAATGTTTATAATCACTCATGTTACTTATTTACTAAAATATACAACTATGTGATAGAATTTTCTATTATTAATTAAATAATTATCCATAATCTAAAATCTTTTATTTTTTAGATTGTTGATTTATAGAATAATTAGATGGGTCAATTAATAACCGGATTTGAAAATTCTGATCTCTAAAGTTGACCTATTGAATAATGGTAGGAGAACTCTCATTTGTCAGGCCTGTAAACTGTAATAGTTTTGTGGAAATATCGTCAAGTATGTATTTTGAAGTCTTGAATTACATCTGTATGAGGACCGTGTTAAAGATCCTTTGCCTCTATTTCGTCATTTGTGCAGTTGATGAAATGATCCTGTTAGATGAGATTTAATTTATTTGTTTTTCTATTCTGTAGGATCGTCGTTTGCATGACTATGAGCCTCCTAGTTACCCAGTCCAGCCAAGTGCATCCAGGTTCTTTCAATTGGGGAATAGAGTTGTGTGAATTTAACAATTTCTTATTTGCTTTTTTGAGGGACTTTTGTTGTGTCATTAATGTTTTCTTCTACAGATACCCGAATCCTAATAGTTCTGTTGAGGCTCGCTACTCAAATAGTGGAATGGGTTCTGGTCCTAGTGGAGGAGGAAACTTCTATGCCAATACTCCGGAGGTAAATCTTCCTATTTTGTTGGCTACTTGCTTTTTGATGCATTTTAGATTTTATTCCATGATGTACACTGATTGCACCTCAGCCTCAGCCTCAGGGCTAGGTTTGTCTTCCTATGCCCGTGGGCAGACCTATCAATTGGTTTCATGTTGGATTAGGTAGCATTTGATCAAGGGTAGTATGGATTTTGATTTTGACTTGACTTTGGTGCCTTTTGGGTTAGAACCCTCAGATGCATTGCCCTTATTATGTGTTCGAACATCTAAATCGAAAAGGCAATGTATTTTTCTTTATTCTTGTCTCTTTAATTAACCAAACTTGAAAATAAAGCACACAATTCTCTTAAGTTTATTATAGAAGTGTTCTGTTACATCATATTATTCCATCTAATTGGCAGATGCAGATGAAAGTTTACCAAATTGTATGATCTTTTAGTGGTAATCATAATGTAAAAAAGTGCATAACTAATGTAGAGAATTAAAGGAAGGCAAACAAAATAAAAGCGGTAGTTATATATTTGATGTATTGCATTGGTACCTGAGCTAGTCTCTCTTAGATATATATTTAAACACTAAAAACCAGTTGCAATAGACTTTCATATTCTCAAGTATGCAGTCATTGGATTTTATTATGTGTTCACCAGTTTCATCCGATAGTGGAGATTTTGATTGAACCTTGGTGATTGAGAATTGTAAGCATCTTAGTGCACAAGTTTTTCAGGTAATTGGGAGTCAGGAATTCAGGATTAAAGCCTTGGTGATTTAGGTCTGTTAGCAGCTTATTCAGTTAAATCATCAGAATTATTTTGGTCTTCTCTGAACTGAGTATAGAACACTTTTAAGCCAAGGTATTCAGCCAGAACATGTGTTCTGGTAACTTTGTAACACCACTATCTACATTAACATTTGATTTGACCTAGGCTAATTCTTTGAAATTTTTATTTTTCATCCTTTTCGCTAGCTCACTTGTAGGCTCTAATGCATTCTGGCATTGTCTTCTAAGAAAAAAATTAAATCGAAGGGTACAGTGTGGTGCAATGTGGAAGTAAAAGTAGTAGTTAAGAAGATAAAAGAACATTACTTGCCCTTGGGAAAGCATATGGTGATAGCGAAATTACAAGATGCAAGGTTTAAAATGTCAAGGCAAGAGATGCTAAAGAGGCAAAATCAAAGGTGAATAATTGTGTGTGGAAACTTAGGATTGCGAGTGGGAGAAAGATTAGGTTTAACTAGAAGGGCACAAATGATGAGAAGTTTCTTGTATGGTGAAGTGTTTCTAGAATACTCCCCAAAGGTTTCATGTCCAAGATGAAGAAATTGAAGGAATGTTTTGATGAAATATTCAACGGAATCAAGTGGTTGTCACTAGAGACTTGAGATACTAGAAATAGAGATGGACAATTCATTAAAAAAATGAAATCGAGGAAAGTAGTTGGGCCTTGTGATATTTCTATTAAGGTTAGGAGACGTGTAGGAGAAGTGGATGTTGATTTTTTAATGGACCTATGAAACAAGATCCAATGGATAACAAAAGGAAAATTTCTCTCTTCTGTCATGTATGGCCCTTAAAGTATTGTGTCCAATGGAACAAAGATCAATTTGCTATTGGTGAAAATAGGATTTTGGTTTGTTTTTTTTTGTTTTGTTTTTCTACGAGGAAGAAAGTTAAAGTTCTAACTTGCTCCTATTAATTGGTAAGACGATACAAGTAGTGGGTTTTTGTAAGAAATTTTTTGAAGAAACTTTCCGCAGAGATGGGCGGCATTTTGATGCAGTTGTCATGTAACTTTTGGATCAGTTGGATTCCTTCTCTTCAAAATTCTCCTACTTTAATGAGACATACAGGGTTGCTGAAAGTTGTGTTATTCTTTTACTTAATACAAACGCAAAATGTAATATTTGTGGTTTATTGATCTCGTTGTGAAAAACCCTTAAGTTGTGGATTGCTACTATAGCTACCCGGTACCAATATGAAAAGAACAGCATAAATAAATACTGAAAAGAACAACTTAATATGAAAGGTGTCTTTTTTTACTTAATACAAATGCAAAATGTAAAATATTTGCTTTATTGATCTCGTTATGGAATACTCTAAGTTGTGAATTGCTAATAAATGTACCTTCTTTGGCTAATGGTGTGTTGTTCCCTTATTACTTACAACTGTAAGTTTGTAATCACTTCCATATCATGTTAGTTGCAGCTATTTGACATTTTTCCTCTCTACTTTATGTCAAATCGTTGCAACTAATATGATCCAGGTAGTACAATGTATTGGGTTAACCTAACTTTAGCATAGTGGTTCACTTTCTCCGGTCAAGGATTTTAATAAGTCTGGTTTGGATTGGTGTACCTTTGGTACGGGGTACAATGTATTGGGTTAACCTATCTTAGCGTACTGGTTCACTTCCTCCAGTCAAGGATTTGAACAAGTCTGGTTTGGATGGTGTACCTTTTGATTTAGTTTTGACTTTTGACTACTAAATTTTATGCTGCTGGTAAACTATGTTTTTTCAAGCTTTAACTTTATAATCTTTACAGTGTGTTTGGATAAAAAAGTGAGAGGGAAAAGTAAGGAAGGGTGATGAAGGGAAGGGAGGGGAAAATGATTAGTTTTCCTTCCAAATCTCTCCATTGTTGTAGAAATTAATTTCTTACAATTTAATCCCTCGCTTTCTCTCCCCTCCAATTCCCTTCCTCATTTGTTATCCAAATGAAGGAAACTTCTTCTCTCCATCTCCCTTCCCTCCCTTTCCCCTTATTTCCTTCTACCCAAACAAATTGTTAATGATTAGTAAGACTTTATGATTAGAAATGGTTTCTAGACCCTAGTGATTTAATCTTTTGGTTGTAGCCGTTGCCCATTTCAGTTGGTAATCTTGGTATTGAATATATGATGTATGATGTATGATGTATGATGCAGTGGCAGTTTAAGCTGTCCAAAAGTTGACTCTATAGTTTAGTGATTTGAGTATTTTGCATTTCCAACTAAGAGTTATTTTTGATTCCGTACAATCGTTTACTCTATTTTACCCATGCATCCTGTGCTGTAAGACCTGTTTAAAAACTGTACATGCTGTTAATATATTTATCTTTTTTCTTGCAGGCCTCTGGGATGAGAATGAAGCATCATGATCCTTACCGTTCAGACTCTATGGCTGACATCCGTGGTGGTTCTGACCGCTATCCTTCTGCACCAGTTAACTACAATAATTATAGTGGGCCCAATAATCCTCATCAGGGTTCTTACCCTGATCCGAAAAGTCAAGGCTCTTATCACAATAGTATGCCGCCTCAACAAAATGCTTATCAAAGTCCGTATCAGAACCACCATCAAATTCCTTATCAACAGAGCAATTCCCAACAGAGCCCCTACAGAAACATGAATGCTCAGCATAGTACTTACCAGAGTGTCACAGCGCACGGTCCTTACCAATACTGACTTCTATTTCTGATCTTTTTTGTACCATATAGCTTAAATGAATTAGTATTTTGGCGATACAATCGACGGCAAGTTAGCAATGCAACGGTGATGATTTTAGAGTCGATTTTCCATTTTTATTTCTTTTTCTTCACTTTACCCTGTAATTGCCTCATTTTTTGGGGGCATGTTTTCCTGTATTGATTATATTTTGTGCCTATTCTATGCAGGAAACTGTGAGCATATTGTAATTTTAGGAGCGTAAGATTTATGATCTGCATACTTGGTTAAATTTCTGTAGTGTCAAATCGTCGGCAAATTTTTAGTGATTAATGAGAGTTTAGAAGATCTGGAGTTTAGCTGGACTTCAGATACTCCCAATTGGTGCTCATATTCTTGGGTCCATGATCACAAAATGGCTTATAGTGCTGATGTTACTTAATCTTATACTTAAGTTGATTGCTAAATCTTGTTACCAGGGATGACAAGACTTGAAGATATTGCAAAATCTTCTACTCCGTACAATTTTGGTCGATTTAATGGTCTAAAAATTTTTCATCTTTTTCTTTGTGTATGTTCAAGGGTATTATTATTACCTCAATCTTTCTTTAGATGTGGTCAACTTCTCCTTAGTCTTCAATTGACTTCAACATACATAATTCTAGATCTTGACTACAAAGATGTATAGTGTAGAGCTTGAGTGGACTTACTAAGATGGGCTGACAGTTATCCCAGTAAATTGGCGAAAATCTTACCAGCACAATTTTATCATGTTCTGCCAATAAGTAAAATACTTTTTTTCGTTCCAATAAGTGCAACTCTTTGACCTAAAAATTCACTTTCGTCCATAGCATTGCAATTACTATAGAGCAGAGGAAGTAGTGAAATTGCGGGAGTCATATTTGAATTTTGAAATGCAGGATTGTAGGAATCACTTTTTTTTTTTAGTTTTTATTTTTATTTTTGGTTTTAGTGCTACTATTTGGGACTTTCAATCTTCCATGGGAGGTCCAAAGTGAAACAATATTATTATGCTTAGTGTCTTCTAACTGTTGTGTAATCACTGGTGTTTTGACGCATTTGTAGGTAACATATGATAAGTCTTGTACAAACAGATCGAAAAAAGTTCATGCTATCTAACTTGTGAGGTTTTCACTCATTGTGGTTTCTCTTCTTCTATTACAATCATAGAAGCTTTTACACATTTTTTATTTGTCCTGTTATGTATTAATCCTTTTGCTCTTGAAAATTTTGTCAGTTCAGGGTGCATTCTCTTGGATAAGTCGAACTTATTTGAAATCTGAATGGCTGAATGCATTGAGCACATCAACTAAGGGCTACATTTTCTTCAACTAAGAGTTGTCGAGCTATGATTCGAAGTTTGGAACTGAGCAAATCTATATGCACTTGAAGCTAGAAAGACCACACAAGAAAATGGCAATATTCTTTTGATAAAACATGAGTGATACACTAGATAACAACAGTAATGTATGATTTAGAATAAGATATCCACTTTTGCTAATTGCATGTATGTGTTGTAAGACCATTAGTGTTTATTTTTGATGAGATTGCTTAAAACTGTACAAATGAAGTATTAGTACTACTATTTGGCTCATTATTATTTGTCTCATCTAAGCATCTAAGTTGTAACAGTTCTTATACAAAGTAGAGTGGATCATAGATTTCACTTTGAATTGTTTTATGGTGAGGGATTGTTCTTTGAGATTACATTGAGTTCAGATTTTCCTCATCATCAGATTTCAGCGTCAAAACATAAAGGCTACCGCGAAAATAGAGGTTTATCTTAAAGAGGCACCCAAACCTATAACTCTATAAGGATGTCGCGGTAAACCAATGTCCTCCATAGTTAAGTCACATGAAACGGTCAATTCACTTTGGGATCTCAGCAAAAATCCAAGACGTTCTCATGTATTCAAGCCTCTAGAACCTATTTATTAGGTCCGTTCACCATGGCTTGTCGATCCAATTACAAGGACTGCCTATTGGATATATATATATATATATATATTGGCTTTCTTGGGAGTAAGGTATAAGTTCACCAAGCGATTTGCATGCTTTCGTTCTCACTTTAAGGTTTACTTATGATTGTATTGCTTATGCACTTCATAGTATGAATATGGGCCGGGTATTGCTCCAGCCCACCAACTACTACATACTAAGATCATAACGGGGACAATCCTTTTTTTCATTCGCTTTTCTATTTTAGTTTAAATAATTAATTAATTCGTGTCTCAATCGCCAAAGGAGAAGCCTCAGTAGTACTGCCTCACTAGTGGAAATTTGGAAATGTAAATGTTTAATTAGGAAAGATGAAGTTGAGTTCCTAAGATTTTTTTTTTTAAAAAAAAAAAAAAAAAAAGAAATCCACTATGATTTTAAAGCATTGTATTGTGCACATTAGACAAATTTTGATGTAGATGTGGAAAATGTCAACTCCTACACACATCAATAATCAATGTGCACTCATAAAAAATAAAATGTCACCATATCATATAAACTGAATTATCAAGAGCACAATTCAAGTTAGACTACTTATATACTTACATGATAGATGAAAGGTAGTGCCAATCATTATTACTTAGCTTTGTTACCTCATATATATATATATATATTAGATTTCTCATACAACACTTGTGTGTAACATTATTAGTTTTATAACGGCGGAAATTATTTAAGAAAGTTGCATGAATCATTTTTTGACACACAAGCTTATACTTTAAGGGTTACTAACTTACTTACTATATGATGAAAACATCATTATTTTTTTTTTTTGCTTTATTACTATAAAGGGTAAAAATGAACTAAAATCATGGGGTGGTTGCTCTAGAATTGACAACTTGAAACACATATAATAACATATGATATGGTCAACTAGTATGGTGTAGTTGCGCACTAAACCACTAACACAGTAACACTAGTACACTACTCAACAAGGATAGCTCAAGCTTCCCCCTTAACCTAGGACTCTTGGACAAGCCACAAGGTATTTATTGGACATTTCTTGAAGTTGCGTACATAAACTCGAGTAAAGCCCATGGTTTATGGAAATTATATGTCTTTTCCCCTTCAAAGTATCGCGACCAATTAGGACAAGAGTAGAGAAAGATGATCGAGAACGAAGATGCTTGACATCTAATATTTTTCCGTGACCCGGTTTAATGATCGAAACAATTTGACTTTTGAATTATTTATGTAATTATATATATATATATATATATATAATTCATGACGATTATGATGGTTGAGGCCCAGGAATAGTTTATATACTCTATCACACCCCCTCACATGAGAGCCCGTTGGGTTTGAAGTGTGGATGCAGCATGAGCCCCCTCATACCCTGCGCTTAATAATTCCACTTAGAAGGAAGGGGTGGATAAGATTCGAACCCGTGACCTTTGTGTAGTCACGTTGGTGCTGAAATGGTCCTCTAATAGATTATTTCACATTAGCTTTGGTACCAAATTTATAAACCAACTCAACCAAAATCATAAGCAAACAATAAGTCAAACAGAATCCTAGCTAAATTAAATGTAAGGAACTCATTATTGGTTACATGCTTTTTTTTTCTTTAAGAGTATGTCCACCCGATTAGCTGGAACTTAGCTCTGAGTACCACTCAAACTATCCCTCAATCTCCAAAAACCTACATATTTTATACGTATTTTCGCAAT
Organism: Suaeda aralocaspica; assembly: GCA_016808085.1. Lineage (NCBI taxonomy): Eukaryota > Viridiplantae > Streptophyta > Magnoliopsida > Caryophyllales > Amaranthaceae > Suaeda > Suaeda aralocaspica. Next base: position 419,664 of record PYUH01000062.1, on the reverse strand, counting down.
AGTATAGTTTGACGGACTATCTTATGACTAGACTCTTTTCCAATATAAAAGAGTGTATAAGCTTTGCTAAAGATCTACATTATGACTATATTTTATTCGTATTCCCGCAATAGTAAGGGCAGCGAATGAATCCTGTATGCCACTTAATGGTACTTCCGCAGACATAGCACTACTAAAATATTCATTATTGGTCCCCTAGCTACTATAGGGTGACATATATAGATCATGATTAATGCTTTAATTAACAACTTAATTATGCACCTACCACTTATTAGTTTCTTCTTTCTAACAATGTAATTAAGTTGTACAATATAATTATAAAATATTACAGTAGTTCATTACAATATGATGATAATGTACTTCGCATGTAAATATGGATCTACCCTTTTAATTTGGGATTTATTTTGTTTATAGCTATAATCTTTCATGCTTATCACTTGTAATTGTCCCTCTCATTCGTTAATAGTGCGCTTAGTTTATCAATTTTCTCATTTTGTGATAGCTTTTTTTAAACTCTATTCATGTGGGCGTATTAGTTTTACGTAGTAGTTATCACTTTCATTTATGTTTAATTTAGTACAAAAGATCAACTAGGTACGATATTTAGTAACCAATGGGCCAGCCTATACTACTCCCAAGAAAAAAAGAAAAACCGTAATTGTAAAACGAGCAAAGATCGATATTGGGACTCAATTATTTGTTGATTCTCTTCTTTTCCTTGTGTATAAAACCGTAAAAGATAGCAAAGGGGGATTGTGAAGTGTGAACAATGTATAAGTGTAGGCACATACAAGTAATAAATCAGAACAAATTAAAGGGAGTACTATATCCTAGTATGACCCTATGTGATTTTAGTCTTTTTTTTTTTTAACCTATAAGATATAATTTGATAGTTTTCAAGAAAACAGCTAGGTTAGGACTTTGTTCTTTTGAATTTAATTAATCAATTTTTAGTTAATGTAAATTCGATTCATTTGAGTGATTTCGAAGTTATATTTTATATTCGTTTCATTATATTTTAAATTAGTTCGATTCAATTTTACTCACCCAAAAATTCAAAATAATGGACTAAACAGAAAACGACAAAATTTACAAAATCTCGGGTTTTGGATCACTGTCTTTGGTTCACCACGGTCCATTGGTGAGTGCTTCTATTCGTAAAGGCCAAGGATACAACTATTTTATATATATTTAAATAAAAAACCAGAAATATTAAAAAAAAAAAATGAAACATGCAACCTCTCGAAACATCAGTCGACAAATGTCTCAATGTAATAAGGTAGAGACATATTAATTTTAATTTTAATTTTAATTTTCAATAATATTATAGTCCTTACAAAATGGTTGCACGAGGCAATCTTAAACGCACTTAATTAGTAGCAATGCTGCATTGGGGAACTTAAGCAGTGTACTTCGTAGGAGTATTTTAAAGTGACTCCTAACCTTGATTAAAATCAATATTATTTTAATTTAATAAATATAAGAATATTGTTTGTAGAAATTAATTAGAAAGTAAAAGAAAATATTCTAGTGGAAATATGAGTAAAAACATTTTTACTTATCTATCTTTTCACTTTGAAAATTTCTTAGCATTATTTAGGGCCTGTTTACTTCAGCTTAAAATCTGTTCAGTTCAGTTCAGCTTCGTTCATTTCAATTCAATTCAATTCAGTTCAGCTCTTCTCTTATTTTGCTATTCATTAATCATTCATAAAAAAATTTCAGTTCTGCTCAGCTCAATTCAGTTCGGTTCAGCTATTTTCAGTTGAAATAAACAGACCCTTAGTTGTAACAACTGACAAGCGAATGCTTAGAAAGAAAAGAAGCCTCTCTGATTTCACCTTGTTGAGATCTATGTAGTAATATATAGTTGTGCAGGGTCTATTATATTATATTATATTATATTATATTATATTCACTCGTAGAAGAATTATTAAACTAGCTAGTTTATAGGTTTAAGATTTTTCTACCCATCATATATGTTATCACCAATTATTCTTAAGATGAAATATAATTGAGATTGTAACCAGGTTTGACACTATTTCTTCTTGTTGAGTTATTCATATTCATTTATCTTCATATTAAAATTTAATATGTTATACAATAACAATACTTTTAATTAATCATTATATGTTTTTTATATAAGCAAAGAAAATTGGATTTACAAACTATAAAAAAATTAACCACAAACATCCTTTTGGATTAACCACGGAAAAGGCAAAAGGTCGTAATATGGTAAAAAGTTAGGAGATAATGGCATGGTATAAATTTCCAGTCTAAGGAATGGTTTAAAATATTCAGACTGAGTTAATTTTTTATTTTTATTTGGTGCTAACAGTAAGGTCGTCACTTTCAATGATGATGTGGAAAATACGATAGTTTATGTACAAAAACACTAGTGAAAATTATCTAAAGTCGTAGTAATGAATAATATAATGAACACAAACTTTTCCAATGACTAGGTAAATATATAGGTATAGTAGACATATTTAGTTGCTATAATCATGTTTAGAAAGGAGATAGGGTGGTGGTGGGTAGTTTGTGATCACACATTCGAATTGTAGGATAGTTATATATTCTTAAACTAATGCTATATATCAAGAAAGAAATTATAAATGATTAGTTAGTGGAAGATGCTTAATCAAAGAATTTAGTGCTTTCTCAGTTTGACTAAATTTTTGTCTTTCAGGTGGAAGGGACCCACCATGCGAGGGGTTTGCAATTGATCGATCTTAGGCTGTTAGGCATATATAAAGAAATAATTTGGTTGATATACCTTTATAGTAAGTATATATATTGGTTTGAGGTTCGAGTTGAAACAAAACGATTTTAAAACATTATTTTAAACCTAATTTACAAATAATGAGCCAAAAGATACATGGTTCATTGTTTAAGTTAATGGTCTTATTTAACTAAGGGGTAAAATAATAAATTCATACTAATATTTTATCAACGGAAATTTAACAGAAGGACATTTGGTGCATAATTAAAACTTAGCAAGGGTAAACTGAGCGTTTTTTTAATTATAAGGATATCCCATGCAACCTGGTAAACCTCAAGGGTACCTAATGTGAAAAACTGAAAATATTATTCACAGATTTTTTTTGGGTTTCGGGGTCTTGGAAAGAAAGTTGCTGAAAAGTTTACAAGGTACATGTATGGAAAAGTTTCAGACCATGTGATTTTTGGGGTAAAAAGGCCATAATAGGAATAATATCAAGCTTTTATTAGGTCCCCAAAAAAGGATGTTTTCCCCTTCTTCGGAAAAGGCAATAAAAGGGATGCTAACAAGTTTTTGAGGCCGAAACCGCCCGTGGGGAGTCCTGAGATAGTCCATCGCACATGGTAAAAATTTGGGTGATAATATGATAGAGCTCGGGATAGCCCCTCCCAAGGCCTCAAACGAAGGTTGTTCATAGAATTTTGGGGTTCCGGGGTCTCAAAAAAAGTTGCTGAAAATTTTACAGGGTGCCCGTATTGTCGAAATATGATCCCATACCAGACAATTTAGGGTGAAGAATCCATAAGAGGGATGATAACAAGATTTCAGTGGGTCCTAGAAAAAGCCATAAGAGGGATGGTGACAAGTTTTCTGAGAAACAATTGTAGGAAGTCATGAGGTGGACCATAGCACTTAGTACAAAAATCGGGACAAAAATAAGACGGAGCCTGGGACGGTTGGACGACCCCTCTGGATGCTTAAATGGAGATTATAATCACAGATTTTTGAGGTTCTAGGGTCCCTGGAAAAATATGCTTAAAATTTTACAGGGTGCCCGTATTGTCGAAATATGATCCCATACCAGACAATTTAGGGTGAAGAATCCATAAGAGGGATGATAACAAGATTTCAGTGGGTCCTAGAAAAAGCCATAAGAGGGATGGTGACAAGTTTTCTGAGAAACAATTGTAGGAAGTCATGAGGTGGACCATAGCACTTAGTACAAAAATCGGGACAAAAATAAGACGGAGCCTGGGACGGTTGGACGACCCCTCTGGATGCTTAAATGGAGATTATAATCACAGATTTTTGAGGTTCTAGGGTCCCTGGAAAAATATGCTTAAAATTTTACAGGGTGCCCGTATTGTCGAAATATGATCCCATACCAGACAATTTAGGGTGAAGAATCCATAAGAGGGATGATAACAAGATTTCAGTGGGTCCTAGAAAAAGCCATAAGAGGGATGGTGACAAGTTTTCTGAGAAACAATTGTAGGAAGTCATGAGGTGGACCATAGCACTTAGTACAAAAATCGGGACAAAAATAAGACGGAGCCTGGGACGGTCGGACGACCCCTCTGGATGCTTAAATGGAGACTATAATCACAGTTTTTTTGAGGTTCCAGGGTCCCTGGAAAAATATGCTTAAAATTTTACAAGGTGCCCGTATTGTCGAAATATGATCCCATACCAGCTAATTTAGGGTGAAGAATCCATAAGAGGGATGATAACAAGATTTCAGTGGGTCCCTAAAAAAGCCATAAGAGGGATGGTGACAAGTTTTCTAAGAAACAGTTGTAGGAAGTCATGAGGTGGACCATATCACTTAGTAAAAAAATAGGGACAAAAACAAGACGGAGCCCGAGACGGTCGGACGGCCCCTCTGGATGCTTAAATGGAGACTATAATCACAAATTTTTGAGGTTCCAGGGTCCATGGAAAAATATGCTTAAAATTTTGACAGGGTGCCCATATGATAGATATATGAATCCATACCAGACGATTTAGGGTGAAAAGGCTATAAGAGAGATGATTATAAGATTTGGATGGTAACAAGTTTTCTGAGGCCAAAACTAGTTGTAGGGAGTCCAGTGGTAGTCCATAGCACTTGGTAAAAACCGGTCGAAAATGAGACGGAGCCCGTGACAACCCTTTGGAGACCTCAAATAAATGCTATTATTCAAGATTTTTGGGGTTTTGAAAAAATGTTGTCGAAAACTTACAAGGGGGTTCTATATGGTAAAGATATAAACTCGATCGATCAAGCTATTAGGGGTGAAAAGACCATATAAGAGAGGGATGATAACAAGTTTTTAGTGGGTTTTGGAAAAAGGTTGGTTTCCCCTTCTTAAATATAAGGTAATCAGAGGAATAATAACAAGTTTTCGGGGTCCGAAAGACCAATACTGGCCGTGGGGAATCTTGAGGTGGTCCATAGAATTTGGAAAAAAAACTAGGCGAAAATAAGACAGAGCCTGGGACAGCCCCTCAGAAGGCCTAAAACTATTCACAAATTTTTGGGGCTCAAGTTTCTAGGAAAAAAGTTACTGGAAATGTTATAAGGTTCTCATATGGTATATGAACTCATATTAGGCAATTTGAAATAAGACGACCATAAGAGGGACGATCACAACTTTTTAAATAGGTCTCGAAAAAAGTTGTTTTTCCCTTCTTTAAAAAAGAAAAAAAGAGGAATGGTAACAAGTTTTTGAGGTCGAAACCGGTCTTGGAGAGTCCTGAGGTGGTCCACAGAAATGGGTATAATACCGGGCGACAATATGAGAGAGTCTGGTATGTTACCCCTTTGGAGGCCTCAAGAAACCGATCAAAGTCACAAAGTAACAGCTAGCACGCTCCAACGTCGTGAGGTGCGACCACCTCCTCACGAGGTGCGAGCAGCTTTTGTTCTTTGTCTCTTGTTTTCTTGTGTCGCTAGGTCCTTGCTATGCTTCGCGAGGTGCGACTTCATCTTCAACCTTGGTATTACTTAGCTTTGTTGTTTATACTTTGCTATACTTTAATTTTTTAATTGATAAAAACCACCTTAACCTTATGAATCAATCGTAGAACTTGAATTCATCATACGTATACTAAATTATCAACAAATATAAAACGATATATAGAGGCTCAAACAAAGACTATTAACTCTAATTGAATCGACGTCAAAATTCTCATGGGACGACAACAAGCGAATATAGTTGTCTGTTTAAAATCTTAATCCAAATCTTTTTTTTTCCATTTAAATTATGTTCATATGGAATTATTAGATGGACCGTCTTTAATTTGCCCTACATTTAAGCCGCACAATTCCACTCGTGCAAACAAGGGGGAATAAAATCATAAAAAGGCATGAAGCTAGAGGAAGATGCATGTCATGATCATGCTGAAAGAGTTTATGTGATTAATTTTAATCATAAAAGATCCTAGGATAATCTTTTTTATATGAGTGGAGTGGGGGCTCTCTAAAAAGTTTACCATATGCATGTGCATGACGTTAATTACTTTGCTAATTATGAGTGATTAGCGTTAGCTACTCGTTTTAAGTTTTTAACTTGCTTAATAAACTTTCAATTGCATGTACAATTATATTTTTAAATTTTAAGTAACTCTTGGGAACATTAAAAGCCATAATCAATCTTTCTTTCATACTAGAGATTTTTTTTTCTTAAATTTTTTTTTAATGGTTTAACCTTTTATTTCGACTTTAAGTTTCTCATACATAGCACATGCGTATCATTTTTCATATCTCAATTCATAGGATTACTTATATCCTTTAATATTTTCTGATTAAAGGATGATTTTCTGATGTTATGCCCTTGTTATAATGTTGAATGTACCGAATAAAATATTAATAACTTTTTGAATAGATTTGAGCATTGCTCTGTCACATTATCTAATAAACATATACAATTTCATATGGTGGTGCAAACTACAATATAAATCCTTAATAAGACATTAATTGCACTTCAACAATAAAGTTAACGCTATTAGTATTAAGCTTAACATTGAGAATAAAGAAAGCATTATGCAGAAATTGTGTTTAGAAACACAGATCTAAAAAATAGAGAAGCCTTAAGCCAGAGAAACTCCAAATTCTTGACAAATTAACAATAGTTTTCAGCTAAAAATAGAGCTGTTAAACGAGTCGTGCCGTGTCATTCTCGAGTCGGGTTGGCAATTAAACGGGTTGGGCACCCTTGACCCTAACCCTACCTGTTTAGTTAAAAGGGTCACACAACCCAACTCTAATTCGGCACGACCCACCTATCCTATTTAGCGCACGTACTTTTAACTTTTAAGAGTACTAATCTAGTTATCTCAATTCTCAAAGGTTCAAACCTTCAACAATTATGCCATAATCAAAGTTCAAAAGCTCCAAAAGTCCTAAATAAGAAGAGTGAGAGAGGCAGATCTGATTATGCGTTTTTTGTGAAATTGTGAGAGAGGAATTTTTGTGAGGGAGGCGTTTTTGTGAGAGAAGTAGAGAAGGAAGAGTGAGTGAGTGAGTGAGTGAGTGAGAGAGGCGATTTTGTTTTTACTGATTTAGATTTTTAGAGTTAAAACTTAAAACCCTAACTCAAGAATAAGGTGGGATGTTTAGTTTAGGCCCAAATTTAGGGGTCCAATATAAATATATAATGGGTTGTTTAGTTTAGTTTAAGTGGGTTGATAAACGGGTTGTCATACTAAACCCAACCTTTCCCGCTTATTAGGCGGGTTGAGTCGTGCCAACCCGTGTACTTAAACGGGTTGAAGTCCTCGACCCATACTCGCTAGTGGCGTGTCGAGTTCGGGTTGAGTTGGCGAGTCGTGCCAATTTTTAACAGCTCTAGCTAAAACATAATGCATGCTAACAGTGGGTACTTTTAGTGATTTGGGGTTAGGCTTGATACTTTGGCATATTAAATAAGATCTTTGTATCATTTATGTACGTATTTGTGTCCTTACTTACTTATTCTCTAATGAAGGATGATAACAATTTTTTGAGGTTCAAATGGAGTGTGAGACGTTCGAAGGGCCACCTACTACACTTGACTAAAAAACAAGTCGAAAAAAGACGGAGTTTGAGACAATCCTCTGTAAGTCGAAAATGAAGGCTATAAATCGCACTTTATGGCGGTCCAGGGTCTAAAAAAATTGCCAAAAATTCTCTTATGGTCAAAAGAGGGTCCCCGAGCAACTTTTTAGGGGTCCGAATGATCACAAAAAGAGTTCTTGGAGAGCAAAAAATTTGACAAGTATGCCAATTTCTGAAATTTTTTAAAGAATGAAGATAACAAGATTTTAAAGCAAGGCTAAAAATGAGAGTGGGGGGAAAGTCCTGGTTCACTACATTACATGACAGAATTATAGGATAAAACAAGACGGAACCTAGGATAGCCCTCCGGAAGCCAAAAATGAAGGCTATAATTCACACTTTTCAGAAATTCAAAAATAAAAAAAATTGTTAAAAATTTTAAACGGTGCCACCATGATCAGAAGAAAGACCTCAGACAAATTTTCGAGGTTCGAAAAGAGAAAACATAAAAGGTTTCTAAAGGCAAAAAAATGTGGGCCACCCTAAAGCTACTACCAGCGAGTGGGTAAAATTTGGGGAGAAAACGAGACAGGTCCCCCGAAGGCTCTCTAAAAGCAAAAAATGAAGGCTACATGTCATACTTTTCAGGGATTTCGGGTCCAAACAATTGTTTGCCTAAAAATGTTAGGTATTGACACTTAGTAAACTGTAGCCTTTCCAAATAGTTGAAAATAGCTAGAAAGTTAATAACATGGTCTCAAAAGAGCAAGAACTACCTTTTTAGAGGTTTTCAGGGGAGTTCGAAAAAAATTAAATGTAACTTGGGCATGTGAGATGGGAGAATCGATCATAGGTAAGTTAATCAATTCGAGGACATTAGGGAATACTTGTATGTAAGTCACAAAGTTTCCAGAATGTTTCGTTTAACATCACATGAAGTTTCCTCACTGGAAAAACGTTTCCAATTTTAAATTGAATTTTAGAAATTTTTCCGAAGTGTTTCGTATGCGATTTCGAATGTCCGAGCTACTAAAATGTCGAAGCTCAATCTAGGTATTAGAAGTTTCCGTGCTTTATAAGTTGACAACCACATACAATCTAATGATAACCTTTGATAAAAATAAATAAACTTGATTATTAGAAATAAGTTTGAAACAAAAAAAAAATGTCCAAGGTAAACTAATTAAACATGTGGTTCTCAAAGACAAACACACCTAAAATAGAGTCAAAAGCAACCCAATTTTAAGTTCTTTGCTTAATTTATTTATTGGGAAGTCATTGTGTTAATTAAACATTCACATGGTACCATATTGTGGACGTTAAATCCAATATTAGTGCTCGTTTAATTGTCACGGGAATTGAATTCCTACATGTATTTGTAAAACACGAGAATTTAATATCTTTATATAAATTGTGGCAATTAGTCATAATTTATTTAGTTGTCACATATATATTGTAAAATCCTAGAATTTTAATTATTATGTTTTGTTTGGTATGCTATATACAATTCTAGTGTATTCAAACAAATTAGTCTCAAAGGGGAAAGCTTTAAGAATAATAATGCAATTTTATTATAATTGTATTCGGGAATCTACAATTACCAAGGGTTGAGTGAGTTTAATTCTTATGAGAATTGAGGGCAACCAAACTAGCACTTAATTGATCATTTAGCCTTTGTTTATTTGAGATCAGAAAACCTTTTCCATGCAAAATCAAATATTTGTTATTTGAAAAAATAAATATTTTACAACAAAAGTTTTTCATCGTTTGATTAGAGGAAAACCTTTTTTTTTAATTATATAATAATAATTATTATTATTAATTATTATTATTATTTTAAAAAGAGAGTAACAAGGCAAAAGAAGACAATAGCATGAAAGGAGTAGAGAGTAATTAAGAGGGTGATTCCGTAACTCCAACCATCAACTTAACATTTCGGTTGAATCGGTTCATTAATTAATAGGAATAGTCAAATAGATAGTAGCATCCTTACATGCTGAAGGAAAATTGGCTTCCTTTCTTCCACAAAATCCAGAAAAACCTTTTGGAAGGTTGATTTTATTTTAAACAAACAGACTATTTAAATGCACGTCACATTTCATTAGCTAATGCAACAAGTGAATTGAGACAATGTAACAAACTATAATTTGTATTATTTATCGAGAATTTTTTTTTTATTAGCTTTGGTTATATCTAAAACAAAAGTTGAACATAATTATTTTAACAAAGTAGTCGTTATTGGTTCTCACTAAAGTTCACAATGAAAGCAAGGCAGTTAAAAAAACCTATGCTTAATCATCATCTCACTAAAGTACATTCTAATATAGATGCGTATAAAAAAGGAAATGTGAGACCTTAACCATCGATCCATTACAACTTCAATACTTAATGTTTCAAAGCAATTAAAACATTAAAAAAAAAAAGTCTTACGATTATATGTAAATGAAAAAATTACTAATGCAAGCCTTTTCATCGCTAATCCTTTAGTCTTTTAATGCCAATTTCTTTGAGATTGTTATTCTTATCTCTAATCCCTAAGTCTTTCTGTAAATTAAAAAAAGGAGTCCAAGAAAGTGAGAAGAAGCTGAATAAGATGAAAGGAACTCCTCCAATAAATAAATTTTCCAATCAAAAATTCGACCCTACGCACCATTGTCGACCAGGATGACTATTTTCAAATGTAAAGTTAGAGAGCACTCTTGTGTTATCATCATACACAAGCATTATATATAGCTCAAGACAACATAAAAAAAATAAAGATATGAAAACAATTACGTAACGAGATTAAAGATAGACCCTTGTTGGTTAAAAAAAAGTATGTGACGCTAAATAAACTTGGAAATTATATTTAATCTTGTTAATCAATCAATAGTAGATCTAATGTGTATGTTAATACTTAGGGCCTGTTTACTTCAACTTAAAATCAGTTCAGTTCATCTCAACTCAGCTCAGTTCAACTCAGCTCTTCTCTTATTTTGCTATGCATTAATCCTTCATAAAAAACTTTTAGTTCAGTTTAACTCCAATCAGTTCAGTTCAATTGTTTTCAGCTGAAATAAACAACCCGGGCCATTACTCCCTTAGTACTCCTTCTGACATTATGTTGAGAAGTTAGTCATACGTCAAATAGATTTGAGCCTTGAGCCCTAGTATTTCGGGCCACTTAGAAGCTCTGGGAGGATTCATTTTAAAATGAATTCTTAACAAGTTGAGTAACTTTTAGGCAGAGGTTATAACACAAATTATTAGTACTCTATACCTCTTATGTTGTACGTGGAATCCATAGTACATTCCATGTACAATGAATCCGATCGTAAGCCTCTAAAATTAGAGGATATGAAATTATGAACAGGCCTGCATATGATCAATGGGTTCATTTGCATAAAGGGCACCCCTGCACTTTTAGGTGATAAGTTTTTTTTCTTTCACAAGAGATGAGTAATGAGAATCATTCAAAAGGTATTTTAGATCTATTCAAAAGCGATCACCCTTTCCTGTGTTGACATTTAATGAATCCACACTCCGCAACTATTTGTACAGTCAAATGATCAAAGTGTAAAACTCTTACTTCAGGCCTGTTTACTTCAGCTTCAATTCAGTTCAGTTCAATTTAGTTCAATTGTTTTCAGGTGAAGTAAACAGACCCTTCATCTTTGAGTTATACAAATATATATATATACTACCTCCGTTTTCTATTAATTGCAACAATTAAACTTTTTATATCTCACAAATAATACTCAAATGTTGCAATAAATAAGAAACAGAGGTAGTATATATATATATGTTAGATTGTGTAAAACTCCCTTTATCAGGGTGATTTCCATTGATCATATTTATAGGGTTACAATGACAAAGAATATAGTTTTCTAAATATTATAAATATATCATACTTTACATGAGATATTATTTCTAAGTATAATATCATAAATCTATGGATATAATATTTTGATGAATATTCTATCTCTATCACACCCCCGCAGTCGAAGCGGGAGAAAAGTGGACGCTTTGACTGGATCAAATCTACGTCTGAAGGAGGCATCGGACTGTGTAGGATAATATAGGTAACCCACGATCAAATATAGTAGCAACAATAGTGTGTTGATGATGATGAAGAGCAAGTGTCAAAATCTACGTAGAGGAGAATAGAGCGTTGTTGTGCCAAAGGAGGAAGAGGAGAAGGGCCGCGTGCAGTGGTAGATATTGGCCAAGTTGTGGATCCATAGGAGAAGAGGCGATTAAATCATAGCATCTAGAAAAAAAATATATATATATATATTGTTGCAGGAAATCACATTCATGCATCTACGAGTCCATGAGGCTACCTTTAGTGTTGGACTTTTATACTGTGGTACACAAATTGTTGTGCAAAGGGAAGAAAACAATTAGCTAGGTGGAAGAAAAGGGGAGGTTTGCTTGACCACATTGAATGTGTGAAAATATACAAGCAAAAGGATGAATGTTCATCTTGTCCAACACAACCAAAAAAAAAAATATAGCTCACTTATTTTGCGGAGGCTAGAACATTGATTGTAGATTGCATGTGATTAATTTACGGACGAACTTAATTAAGAGGAGAAAGGAATAATTGGTTCTAATGAATTAAAGTAACACTCTCAAAGTCTCAATGACTCAAACACATACTACTTAGCCATGAAGATGGAAAAGAAGGGAGTAAAGACTTGCTATGCATTAGGCACACATAAGCAAATAAAGGAATAAGTGAATTGATCACCATGCATGGAGTAAGGTAGCAGGTGTCTTTAATTTGGTTTACTATCAGAAGCAAGAAGGGGAATTAGAAGAGCAAGAAAGTGTTAATTTGCGGAAGAGTAGTGGTACACCAGTAGAGAATTTGTTTGTGAATCCTGCCGGTGGGTTTAACACCTACCCACCGGCAGGGAAAAAGAAAAAAATTATTTTTAAAAGAACCCAAGATCTAACCTGCTCTTGATACCATGTTAGATTGTGTAAAACTCCCTTTATCAGGGTGATTTCCATTGATCCTATTTATAGGGTTACAATGACAAAGAATATAGTTTCCTAAATATTATAATATTATAAATATATCCTACTTTACATAAGATATTATTTCTAAATATAATATCATAAATCTGTGGATAGAATATTTTGATGAATATTCTATCTCTATCAATATATAAAAATAAATACATGTATATTGACAATTTTGCATTTATTATAATCAAATTGTATTATTCAACCAAAAAAAAAGAATTATTATTGTCATTCTACTTTAAGATGTGTATTCCTCACTTTCTTTTACAAATAAAATGTCCCTTCTATAACAGGTAACATACATCTACACGATGTAAAAAAAAAAAAACTACAAAATTTGGTGGGATAATGCAAATTTCGGTATGCACAAAACCTCATCCCGGCTCTCAAAAAGAGAGGAAAAAAAAAGAAAAACCCATCCCCAAAAAATTTGTTACAAAAAATGTGAATGAAATTAAAACTAATAAACTCTAGTCAGCTCAATGATAAGGCCTCAACAAACGACTTAGATTTTGGTTGAATTGGGTCCTCGATCTAATATAGTATCAGCGCCAACATAACACAAAAATTACGTGTTCGAATCTCATCCATCCCCTTTTTTCTAAATGGAACTATTAAGTGTCGGGTATGGGGAGCTCATATTGCATCCACACTTCAAGTCCAACAGACTCTGGTGTGAGGGGCGTGATAGGATATGATTTATATCCTTGCCTTAACTACCAGCTTACCATTTTGGTTGAATTGGTCCTCTTATACTCAATTATGCATGTAAGGGCTCCAAGCACACTTGAACACCATGCTTCGGCTTTATGGTAAGAACTACCACGGGAGAGTGACGATAAGTGCTTGAAATTGTGAATCTATATCGTGAAACTAACATGGCTAATATGCTCTTGGCTTCCATGATTGCAAAAGATTGCCCTATACAATTTCGAGGTCCGGCACCAAATGGAAAGAAACGACTTGAATTATAGGATTTAGAAGCAAAACGGTGTGGATTAAACTCGTTTGCATCATCACCCCATAATTCTTTGTCGTGATGAATTGCGAGTACCGGAATCCAAATTGATAATCCTTTTGGAATGAGGAGATCCCCAAGTTTAATGTCTTCAAATACCATCCTAGGTAAAAGTGTGGCCGGCGGGTACAATCTCAAGGATTCGTTAATTATCATGCTCAACTGTAAAAACAAGTAACAACTTATTTTAGTCATACATAATAAGATGATTTAACGTACAACTAGTATATTAGTCATGTGTTGTTTGTGCTTTTGGCCGATTCTACATGAGTATTATAATGCAAGTATATGTGACAAATGTAAGTACGAAGTACTTCGTATGTGAAAAAAATCAATGAACAGACAATTTCTGACTTTGATTCTCCAAATAAAAGTACACATTTAATAATACGGACTATGCGAAAAACAGACCTTAATTTTCAATGTACTTCTACACCCTAGTGAAAGTCCACTTGCCCATGTGGTCAACACTTAACCGTCGATAGCCCACTTATTTTATCACCATTTGTTTGGAGTTTGAAGGGATGGTTTGTCCATTAGATTAGAGATTAGTTGATTAAATATTGATTTGATTAATTTTTGTTTGGACGGTTATGAAATTCTTCTTTTTAACTTAATATAATAATGCTTGACACTTTTAATGGTTCCAAAGTAATGTTTTTATCTTGAAAATATAAATTAAGATTATCAAGTTAATGCATTTACAGTAGAATAAAATACCTCAATGTTCAATCTTCGAGCATTTATAATAAGAGGTTTATAATGATTATTTTGTGGTTTGAAAAAGAAACCCCTTATTATTAGTGTGTGAGGGCAAGTTTTGAAATTTGAGTGGAGTATTAAATTAGTAAGTCACTTATATGGGGTGAGATAACATTTTGGTGGGGTATTGTGTAAAAAAAAGAAAAAAAAAGCTAAGTAGAGGGTTTGTGATCGAAAATATTCCACATTTATAAACTAAAGATTTGAACTATTATTGATGAAAAATCTGAAAAGTAATGACCTTGTGTAATTATGATGTAGCATATGGACAAATCTTTGAACTATTGTGGATGCCCTTTATATGATTAGTTTCTTTCATAGATAGTAGGATTTTAACGTAGATATCATAGTTTATTTTGAGTTATTTGACCATTTAGTATGAAGAATTCTCCGATTTTGGCCAACCAAGCTAGGGCTGAACTAGGGGAAGGAGTATGGATATTAAGCTTAAGAAATCAAAACTGTGTTTTGCAACTTAATTTAAAATATACTTTGTACTCCATACTATAATACTCCCTTCACTTCAAATTTTATATTACATTTGAAATCATGCACACGAATTAAGAAAAGTGCAAGTAGGGTAAGATTCTTGATGTATTAGAGTAGTTAGGAAAATAATCATTACCAACACCTTTTATTATTTTATTTTTTTTGTTGAATTATTTTCACAAAATTGTTTATAAACCTTACTCAATTTGACAAAGGAAATGCTTTTTTAGGAAAAAGCCTATAAGTGTACGATATTGTGTAAATTTAGGAATTTGATCGCTTACCAGTCGAAGTTTAGGTAGATGATCAACAGAAGGGGCAGCGCCGTTGCAAACTTGTGCAATTTCTTCTCTCAATTTATCTTGCCATTCTGGGTTACTTGCTAAAAGCATGATAGTCCATGTTAGCAAAAGCGCAGCAGTCTCATGCCCCGCGAAAAAAAAGGTCTTGCATTCATCCATGATTAGTTGCAAATTCAAGCTAAACCCATCCGTCTTCTTCTTTTGGAAATCGTTCATTAGAATCCCTAGCAAATCGTTACCATATGAGTCACTTCTACCCATTTCTATACAAGCCTTTCGACTTTCAATTATCTCCATCAACAGTCCTTCCACTTCTAACTTTAGTGCTTTTATTTCTTTGTTGTATTTGCTAGGGAAAAACCTGCATTTAAATTTCATGCAATTATAATCAATTACGCGTCAATAAGTTATTAATTTGTATACAAGTAAAGTACTTGACATGATGGAATGTAGGACAAACCAAAAACTTTAATAGTCAGGCAAGCATTTCCACTCTTCTCTTCCTCTCACGTATATAGTAACCATTATTGTTATTCATGAGAGATGGAGAGAAGTGCGGAAATCCATACTCCTAAAACCATGTTATTTAACATGGAGAGTATCTTTTTTTTTAACGTAATATAAAAAATTAGAACTTACCGGCTTCCCGGTAAACAAAGATGCTTGCTAGCTTGAGCACAACGTTTTTGCAAAAGATTAAGGAGGTTAAAAATCTTCCTTCCTTTGTCAAAATTGCTCCCAAATTCAATTCTTGAGATAACATCAGCAGTAAGATTAGTCATTAACCCCCCAATTTCCACTTCATTTTTACCCGATTCTAACGTCTTTTGAAGTGATTGGAGCATGTTTTCAGTGCATTCCACCACATACTCTGCATATCTCTGCATCAAATTATAAAAATTCAACGTTATACCAATAATATAAAAGATAAAGATAATGGGGGTACATATTATTTGGTAATAAAGAAACCTATCAAATACATTAAATTTTGGACTGTTTTTAAGTATTTTAGTATATGGTTTTAGTGCTTTTAAAAATATATGATATATGATATGATATGATAAGTACTTACCTTAAGTTTATCACTCATAAAAGCAGGGGATACAATGTGCCTTTGGTGATACCAAGCGTCACCGTTGGCCATTAGTAAGCCACAACCTACGAAATTTTTGGCTCCTTGTTGTTGTAGCCATGATTTTCCTGATATTCGGTTGTATTTTGTTAGCAATTCTTTGATCATATCCGGGTCTGTTAAACACATCCTCGGTTCGAATCCGTTCCAATATATATACCGCTTTCCTGCATGAATTTGACCCATAATACATATGCATTTAGTAAAAGAAGGGTCCTTATTATTCGCGGCATAGCTACTCCATTATTTTATTGGGGGAGTACGTATGAGATTAGATTAGACAAGTTCATATATAATATTGGACATGTATGTATATTTACCGTATTTTCGAGACCATATGAGGTAATGTGGGAGGAGGCGGCCAACGATGTCGTGGGAGATGGTGGGCATGTCTTTAGAGGTAGAAGAAGACACAAGAGAAGACATCTCTAAGAGGTTTCCTACAAGAGGGCTTGGTTTAGGCCCACGCACTCCTTGCTTTTCAATGATGTTCTTGATACGTCTAGGACTTAACCAATAAAATGAGATAGTTTCATAAGTTACTCTTATGAACCAACTTATGAATATAATTACGAAAGCTGTTAGTACAAAGGCCATATTATTAGTGCGGCGATTGTAGAGAGAGGGTGGAGGATGAGTTAGAGTGAGAGGGAAAGAATTGAGATGTGACTAACAAACCTCAAACTCATAACATATATATATGTATATATAACAATATGCCAATATATATAGCCAGCATAACATGAAAAGTTAGAATTGCTGCAAATTTGGAATACTCCAGTACTAAATTTTTATATGTATATGTGGTCAATTACACCATTAACTAAACTACTTAAGACTTAAAAAGTAATAGTAAGCCTTATCTTTTGACCCATGTACTGCCACTAGCTTATGGCAATGTTTTTGTCATAATTAAAATGCATTTATTATAAATTCATTTTTTACAAGCCGCAACTTAACCAATAAATTTTTTATTGTTTTTAAATGAATATCCCCCTGGTCATCTATATAGCACAAAAACAAATAGAATTTCAAAACGCAAATATTTCGAAAATGTGTGAGCGTGAATTCTTCAAAATAAGGAGCGAAATAACCTTTATGTTCAGAAAAGAGAAAGCGGCTAACACAAATTGTGTTTATTAACAAGAATCTAAGAATAATAAAGCCTTACAATAAAAAATAAAAATAAAAATAGAAAACAATTAAGTCTCAACAAATCACTGTTGTGAGCGAAGACATAGTACAATTTAAGATAGTTTATTTTTAGAGTTTTAGAATTGGGTTATGGCTCGATATTTTGGCATATTATTAAATGTGATCTTTTCATTTTTTTTTATGTATTTGTGTCCTTATATATTTCAGAATTTCTCTAAACAAGTAAGATGAGTCTGTAATCGAGTGTGGGGCATCCTGGTATCACCTATTACACATAATATAAAAGTGGCTAGGGTGAAAATAAGAGGGTATCCATAAAAGCCCTCCGAAAGCCAAAAATGATGACTATAATATGCACTTTTCGAGGGTATATAGATCTCAAAAAAATGACAAAATTACTATAATGTGCCCCTATGGTCAAAATAGAGACCCTGAGCAACTTTTTAAGTTCAAAAACTTATAAGATGAGTTCCACAAGAACAAAAAGACTAGTGTGAGACGTCATGGAGTCACCAACAATGCGTGGGGGAAATACAGGCAAAAAACAAGACGGATCTCGGGACAACAATTTAGAAGCCAAAGATGAATGCTATATTTCACAATTTCCAGAGGTTCTAGAGTCCAAGGAAAAATATTGTTGAAAATTGCATGTTCAAAAAAGGACCCTTGGACAACTTGTAAGGGTTCGAAAGGTCATAAAAAAAGCCTTGGGATAACAAAAAAGATCATAAATGTGCTCTTTATCGAGAATCCTTTAAACAGAAAATATAACAAGTTTTTAAAAGCTTAAAACCATCTTGAATCATCCTAAGATTATCAGAAGCAACTGAGTGAATTTTGGAGAAAACAAGATTGAGCCCCCGGAAGGCCCTCCAAAAGCTGAAATGAAGGATAAGTCATACTTTTCAGGACTTTCGGGGATTCGAAAAAATATTGGCCTAAAATTTTACATGTTGATGCTCAAATAAGAAAAGATCACTAGATAGTTGAAATCGGCTAGAAAGTTAATAACACAATATTGGGGCCGTTTTTCGAGGTTTTTGAGGAAATTCGGGGTTAAAATAAATATAACTTGGACACATGACTACATGACTAACATGAGTTGTGTGATTGTGTCATAAGAGGATAAAAATCGGGTAGTCAACTTTAAGGCTTAGGAAATGTTTATATGTGTAAGTGACAAAGTTTCCAAAACGCTTCAATTAACCTCACATTAAGTTTCTCCTATGGAGAACGTTTATGATTTTTAAATTAAGTTTCATGAATGTTTATGGTGTGTTCCCAAAGTATTTCCGAATTTCAAACTCTAGGTTTCAGAAGTTTCATATATACTTTATAGTTGTTTATACATGGGTGCGCCATACACTATAAATGTTTAGTCGAGTTCAGTCATAAAACTTTATAGTCCAGCAACTGCTTTAGTATATTAGTATATATAGTCCAGTATTAGTATAGTCCATGGCTTTATGGTTCACTTGTGTATTGAAGTAGAAAAGGTTGGACTTTTTCACATTGTTGCCATGCTCTTGAGTTTAGGGGTGAAACTAATTCGGTTTAAAACCGAAAACCACACCGCACCAAACCATCTTTAAATTATGGTTCGATCTTTTCATAATTCTGGTGCGTTTTGGAGCGAAATTTTTAAAAAAATTGGTGTTCGGTTTGGAGTTGGTGCGGAGAACTAGAAACCGAACTCCAAACCGTACACCAAACCGTATAAAAGCCTAAATTATATCAAGGGCTTAAGGCCCAAAAATGAATAAAACCCTAAAAATATAAATGGAGTTAGTGACTCTACTTCAATCTCCTTTAGACTCTCTTTAAATCCTATTCATCAAAAAAAAAAAGACTCTCTTTAAATCCCATGTTCCTTATGTTCTTCATTTTTCGCCATTTGTAGTTCTTTCTTTTTAATTTCGTTCTTCATTTCTTCTTTTGCATTCTCTAGCCAAATACCTCAATCCCCCAAAGTTACTATTCTTTTTCATTATTTGTTCTACAGTCCTTGTTCTTTTGCGTCATTTCTTTCACTCCTTAACACATCGATCTTCAATCAATTGATTCAACACTTATCTAGTATTATTGAAATTTTAAACTCACTAACTTGGTGTTATTTTAAAGAATGATGTAAAATACGTACTACTAGTAGCCCTGATATTTAATTTCTCATTGTTTATAATTTGTTATTGTGGAACATCCAAAACCCAAACACCGAATTTTTTTGGTCTGGTTTGGTTTGGACTGGAATTTAGATTGGTTTGAATTGGAGTGGAAATTCATAAACCGAAATAATATGGTTTGGATTTGGAGTTTGTTATAATCCAAACCGTACACCAAACTTTCACCCCTACTTGAGTTTAGACAATTTTTGCCAAGAGAAGCTCTAGCATAAGTATTTCTTTATTTGTTTTTTTTTTTTTTTTGTTTTTTGGTAAATAAAAGTATAGAAAGAATGGGAATCGAACCTGTGTTCTCTATTTGGACAATTATTGGTATGCAACATTTGTCCGTGTCTCAGTATACTTGAGATGCATATAATAGCTTTAAAGGTGCATTTTAAACTTTTATATTAATGTTGTATATAACTTATTTTCCGACAGATTTTCCAAATTTCACATTGGATTTGTTCTGACGGAAAAGACCTGTTTTCTTGTAGTGCGAAAAAATTATCGTGTCGAATCAAATAAGATCTTATATGATTATTACAATAGATGATGTTAACGATGATGTTAAAAATACAATAGATTGGACATGCCCAATATTTGTTAGAATCTTTTAAAAATAGATTGTGATGCCCAAATATTCGTTGCTCCAATAAACGTTGGTTGGAAATGCCCAATTTTTTTAACAACTAAATCATATTTTGGTTATTCATTCATTTTTATGTCAAATATATACTATTGTGTTTTTATATACGTTTCATAAAAAATTAAATACGGTAAACTCATATTTAGGCACTTCCGATGACATTTTATTTGTTAGTATATCATCGTTAAGCTTTGACATTCACAGAAGCATTGTTTTATAGTGGAAAAAATGTTACTTATGGATCACCCTTTTTTTTCCTTTCTCTTGTTTATATTTTATCTAATATAGAGGCCTCCCTCATTCTTGGAACTTATTTAACCTGTATTGAAACAAAATTAATTGAACTAAGCACAAATGTGATAAATTGAATATAAATTATAGATTTAAAAATTCATTAAGATAAATAAATTGAATAACTTCAAAAAAAAATCGTACCTTATTGTAACTAGGAGTTATCACATGCAGATAAAATAACGTAACATGAATTTAGTAACTTATGAACATATTGCAAATTTGGAAGTAGATTGAACTTAATCAATATTCATATCCTATTCTAGTTTGGGAAATGTGTATATATATATATATATATATATATATATATATATGCATCAATAAGGGTTAGCAATACAATTTTCAAATTTTATCATTAAAAGTAAGTTCATATCGATAAAAATAGAAATAATTAAGGCGACAAGAACAAGGTCTCTAGTTTGGGCTTGCATATATATTTAGCATTGTACTATAAAATTAGGATAATTTGTGGTTGAATTATTTAAAATACCACAACATATTGAAAGATTAGTAATCCAACAATTTCTTAGAAGAATTTTTTATTTTTATTAAAACAAGTCATTAAAAAGAGGAGAAAGTTCAATCAAATAAAAGTTTATCTTCTCCTCCATTCTTTTTTCTTGTAAACTCTAAAAATTGGTAAAAAAAAAAAAAAAAAAAAAAAAAAATTTTTTTTTTNTAGCATTGTACTATAAAATTAGGATAATTTGTGGTTGAATTATTTAAAATACCACAACATATTGAAAGATTAGTAATCCAACAATTTCTTAGAAGAATTTTTTATTTTTATTAAAACAAGTCATTAAAAAGAGGAGAAAGTTCAATCAAATAAAAGTTTATCTTCTCCTCCATTCTTTTTTCTTGTAAACTCTAAAAATTGGTAAAAAAAAAAAAAAAAAAAAAAAACATTATTTTACTCAGCATGCTAATTATACACGGAGTACTCCGTCGATGATAATTAATTTGACTATGTTTAATCTCTATGATGGAGTATAAAACCAATTTCTAGCTCAAGCTTATAGTTGAGGCCCAGGAATTGGTTTTATACTCTATATCATTAAATTAGAGCAATAGAAAACAGAATTATAAAAACGGTAATTTTTTAAAAAACATAATATCCAATAGAATATTTATTTGAATTGTTTTGAGGTTTATTATTATTTTTTTTCAAAAAATGATGTGAATTTCATTTTTTTTAAATAATACTTTTACTGTTCTTTTCTATCAATTAAAAAATGTGTCATACTAGTTCATGCATTGCTTGCTTAAAAATTTAGTTTATAGGAGTAGTATATTAGAGGTTAAGACAATATGACTATTATTTTAAAACCAACTTAATTGAGTGGGAATGTCTAACCAATTGAGCTACCTCACTTTCAAATTTAAGACATTGTGACATGGTTTTTGTTTATTTTTTTAGGCGAGGGCAAGGACCAACGTACTTGTAAAAATTATGTGAACAGTGGCGCTTCCAATACTATTGTATATAAGCCCTATTCTTTTAGATTGAAACTTAGCTAACTGTACTAAACTAAAAGAAGCTGAACTGAATTGAACTGAAGTGGACTGAAATGAAGTACTAACTATAATGGAGATGATCTGAACTGAACTGAATTGAATAGAGTTGAACTGAACTGAATTAAATTGAATTGAAGCACTAAAAATTTCAGTCCAAAGGGCCTACTCATCGATTGAGAATGCTCAATTTTTGTAACAATTAAATTATATTTTGGCTTATTTATTTATTTATTTATTTATTTTTATGTTAGATATATGAGTATTATCTTAATTGTTATTACACTTCTTTAGTGTCCTATATATATATTCTATGCAAAATCCGAAAAACTCATATTTGAAGGGTGGTTAATAATGTTTGGACTAGTGGCGAAGTGGTTGACCTTTGCATCTTAATGCACTTTAATTTTCACCAAATAAAAAATTAATGATTTCCTATCTTTCTATTCTCTTTTAGGAGATTTGAGCATACAATTCAGTTACTAGTTTTTACATATCAGCTGGCTTTGACTTTTAGTACTCCATAAGATTCATTGTGAGATTTTATATAACCCATCTTTCCCTTTTTTATTTTTCCAACTTTCAAACAAATCAAACAACAATAAAAAAAAAAGAAAAAAGAAAAAGTGGGTATGCAATAATGCAAATCAATAAACATAACAATAAAGAAAATATAAAGTTATATACGAGTACTATCTTAAGACATAATTTGTCCTTCGCGAATTAAATGTTCAATCATAGGTTTTTATTTTTTTTAATTTTAATTTTCTATGTTATATTCTTCTAAGATTGTATACTACAATAAGCATAGGGGGCAAATATAGTAGGATGTGGAATAATATGTACCAAAGAATACAAATAATAATCATAACATGGTGTTCCACAAAATTTAAATTTTGTACGTGTGAGATAGACTAGTTGATTTTGATTAATATGAATATATGATCAAATTTTAATGGTGGCCCTATCTAAGATAAGGTAGTAATGGCCTTAACTTTTCTCGCGTGATTATAGTGGAAATTTTCTGTATACATCAACTCAACCTTCATCTTCATCTTCAATTATTACTGCCATGCTTAGATTTTAGTTTTTGATTCCATATATGTAATGTACGTACCTATATGTTCTGTAATACAATTCTCAATTCTCATATAAATATATGTCAGATCTTATGTTCGATGAATAGTCGGATTATATTTGATCACAGGGTATAAATTGTTTGTATTTTTTTAGGAATCAATCCGCGTAGTTTGTTATAATACAAAATCGCATAAGTATAATGTCATGCTTGTCGTATTCAATGAGTAGTCAAATTCAAGTTCAAATAAATTTATAAATAACCCTAAATTTTAGGTCGGACAAAGATGGTATATAGCAGGATAAGTTTCACAAATTAAATAAATTAAAATAATTTGCAATGGTTAGAAAATTTAAACTGAAATGCTCTACACTTCTACAATGGTAGTAAGTTCGAGTCAATAAGTTTATATAAGATGATGTTTTGAGGCATAATTAGTTCTAAGATTGGAAAAATTATCACTTACCATCTTTCAAAAACTTTTATTTTTGGTGACTTACCACCTTTTACAGAAAAACTTGCTAATTGCCACCCCTTAAACTAAAATCTTTTTGCGAATCAAGACCTCCGACCATTTAATGTCGTTAACCACCGGAATATAACTTCAACTTCGTTACAATAAGCTCATCTTAGTGTTATTATTGCCATTTGCACTCCTAATTCAACTACGTACTCTCTTATATTAAACCCTAACAACACTAAACTCCTACTCTTCCACTCTTATTCACAGCCCCCTTTGATTTCCTCTTAACCACCCCTAATTGTCTTTGCAAAGGAACATTCTTCACAGCTTTGTTCTTCAATTTCTGAAGCTCTTCTACGACTCTACGCTCCTCTTCTTTAAGTATATGCTTCTCATAGCTATCACACACCATCTTTTCTTGGAGATTGTGGCAAGGCTATGTTTTTAGCAACTAACACATTAATAACCTAGGTTCTATGGACACACCTCCAACCTGTCATACTCCGTGTCCGACACTGACACACGTACCCATTTTGACATAATTGATTAGTCTCACTCGAGTACTCATATAGCTTTAGAGTAATTTTTTCCCGCTTTAATTGTTTATGATTTATAAGTTTTGAATAATCGTCATGTTTAATAATCGTGTTATCATCATCAAATTTAATATTTTCCTCTATGTTCTATTGAAATTATGTCGAAAATTATATATTTTCTTATTGTTTTTTTTTCACGTACCTGTACCTTTAGTTTTTTCAACAATGTTTTTGTGTACCCGTTTTGTGTCTATACCCGTACCAGTATTCGTTTTTGTGCAACCTTATTAATAACATCTCTTTGCATTGCCAATAAGTCATTCCCTCATCAACCCTCTCAAATGTGCAACAACCTCTTTGTGCAGTTTCATGGTTGGAAATTTTGCAAGTAACAAACTTTCTTCCAAGGTTTTTATGGTCTTCAAGAAAGAATTTGATATAATTTGGAATAATTGAGTAATAAGAATGAAAGAACCAATTTTTAGGGTTAAAGAGAGATTTATAACAGGAGTGGAGGAGGAAAATTGAGTGAAAATTGGAGGGGAAAAAAGGAGGAAAAAAAGCAATTAAGGGTCAAAGCTTTATCCCTATGGTCAACGGCGTAAAAATGTCTAGAGGTCTTGATTCGAAAAAAAAAAATAAAAGTTTAATATGATACTCTGAAACATTTTTTGTAAAAGGTGTTAAGTGGCAAATTTTTTATAAATGGTGGTAAATGACAACTTTTTATATAAGAAATTTAATTATAAGTTCAAGAAAATCTTGCATAAACTACAAGTTCCAAAAGTTATGCAAAGCCTTTATTAGTTCTCTATCTTACAATGAGTAAAATTAGTTCTCAGTCATTTTGTGCAAAGCAATAACATAAACACACGAAGTCTAACTAGCTGACTAAATTTAGTTTGGAAAAGTCTTTCAGTACATTGCATAGTTGAATATGTGAAGCGGATCGATCAAAATCTATTGTACTATGGTACATAAATTTATAAGTAGTGTATTCTTATTTTTTGATTGGTCAGTAATAATTAGTTTTAACTTTTAAATTTATAAGTAGTGTATTCTTATTTTTAAACTAACCAATTAAAATAACTGACACACAAATGGTACATAAAATATGGGATAACAAATTTGGACTCATATAAAGCGATTTCATAATGCGAAAAAATTTGCTATTCTACCTTTTTTGTGCCACTGTTTTTTATCGGATCATAATATTAATTTTTAAATATTTAAATTCAAGAGTGGTGAGATTTTAAAAAGAATCAAACAATGAGATTGATTGACACACAAAATATGGTACATCAGATTCAAGACTTCTTCAAAGTTTAGTGATATAATCATATGGCTAGCTAGCTTGTACAGTTGTACGGCCTTTGGATCCCATACTATTATAAGTAAATAAGTGAATGGCAATGGCTCCTTTTATATATTCGTCGTTTATGGCATCTTGCATTATTATTATTATAACTCAATCATAAGATCTACTGAATACTAGTGTCCAAAATAATGATAGTGCATGTTTTCCTAGTCATTATATATATTATCATAATATCATTGTCGCTCTACTACTAGGCTAGCTACTTGATTTTGTTGTTGGCGGCGACCGTGTCTATATAGCTAGCCTACATTATGAAAGGGAGTTCTATTTGAGGTTCTTTGGTGGTCGTTTTAAAGACGGTCACATAAATGTTTATCTATAAAAATAAAATACTTTATAATATATTATTTATCATCGTAAAATGAATAATTGTGAAGGTACTAAGAAACATTATATTGTATTTAGAAAAAAAAAATTATTCATAATTATTCTCTATAATGATTGAAGTAATGTGTAATAATAATAATAATAATAATAAATGTTTTAAAAATATTAAAAAAAAATCCTATAAGCATTTTGAAATCATGTACATTGATTAATAAATTACTGAGTGAACTCCGTCATTAATGTTATGAAGCAATTGACCTATAAAAATTTTAGTTGCCATCTTTTCAACGGCTAGCTAGTAAAGAACTTTTAATGTCGATTCTTTCACATTGCAAAATTTAATTTTAACCCTAACACTAGTTATAACTACAATGATTCTTACTAAGAAATAGCTTTGTGGAATAGTCACTCACACACTCTATTCAACTCATATCACGATGTACAATTTTAAAATTAAGTGCTTTTGAAAGTAAGATAAATATTTCGATTACGAAATTTATTTACCACACAATATATCAGATGATGAAGAACAAATTGTCTCCATGATTACCGAAAGGTCACTGATTATTAGAAATATGTAAGTACACCTAACTTTGCATGACAAATAATTCTAATAAATTTAGCTTAAAATGAACTTTATGAAGACTAAATCTTTAGATCTGCATCAGACATTTAAAGTAGTTAATCGGAATTAAAATGTTGTTCTATTACAACTTGCAACTGGTGTGCCCAAATCTTGTTAAACAAAAGTATAATTAACATTGTAATTTAATACTTAATTTATTATATAGCTGCAAATTGCTCTTATTAGTAGTTTAGTACGTCCTAAAGTGGGTTTATGCTTTCCATAATACTAATTGAGACGTATTTGATCGATCGATTTGGCTGTTTTTTTCAGTTCATGTACTAAGCGCTTTTGTAGTCTTTCATTATTTTATATGATTTGCTGCTTTGTGTTAAATTGGCAACTTGTTTGTTGAATCGCACAAACTATACGCCGCATGATTTAGGGATTTAAAGTATATGGTTTATCAAAGCTGAGTGGTTTTAGTGACCAGGTCACTATCCACTTCATAACGTAATTGCAAAATTGCAAATAAGATAGCCTTATATGATAAGAGTATTTATTAGTTAGACAAAATGAAATAAGATTAAATTTATAAGGGACTGAGCTGGTTGGCAACATAATTTAATATAAATCTTGCCAATGGTGGATTCAATGATTTATAAATTGAGTGGGCCAAGTTATAATGTAAATATAATGTTAAAATGTCATGAAAAAGTATAGAAAAAAGAAAAAGAAAAGAAATCACAAATAATTTTGAATGAGTATAAAACATTAAGCAAAATAGTTTGATTGATACAAACAATGAAATGAGCTATGTATAAGACTAGGTTAGAGTATTAGTTGGACATGTAAACAACAATATTATTAGCGTTTAACAAGAAGAATGAAATAAAACAACAAATCAAAAAAGTGATGCAATGAAGGATTGAACCCAAACACAGTTGCATAGACAACTCTTTCTCAAACTACAAATAAGTCATAACCAACTCAGCTACACTACTTATATTAGTAATTACAACACTCATGCACATAATGTATAAAATGATTTTGATCCATCGGGTGGGTGATGGACTAGGTTGGCCGCCCCCTTGGATCCACCCAACTATCCATTATTAATGTCCATTTCAAACATTTATCGATCTTTTAGAAAGTGTCGAGAAGAGAAAAGTCATACAGTCATATGCAAAAGCTATGCTTGCGCAAATAAGAAGAAAAAAAACAATCATAAAACAGTTGCAACTTGAAAAACGTCTGGTGAAAATATATATTTTTTTTTGACAAAGATGTATTGGTTTCAATCTCTTTTGTACTCTTTGGATGAGGTTTAGCTCTAAAATTTCATTGATCACCTTCATCAAACATCCCATTGATAATTGATGTACCTAACTCAATGTTAAGGAAGAAACAAAAGGAATAAATATCACAATCACTTAACTTGTTTATTTTTTTAGCGGGAGATATTTCGTTGTCCGTACTTTGAAAAGACAGGAGTATAGTCTATTCACGAGTATGTACTTAGCCGCCTTTATGATTCTCTGTTATATCTTACATACTAAAGTTTAAAATGAGACCCTTTTATAATTTTGTACATGGCACCATATATAAAGCCAATAAAGGAAGAGGTATCAACTAACAATTACTTAACCACTTTTATGTGTTTGACTACTATTTTGGTCCAATTATCTTCATTATTAATTTAAACTTAGCCCTAAGCCTTCCAATTAATTTTACTTGATGAAACAAGAATCACATTGTACCAAATTCGTATCAACATGAAGATATGTTCCATTTGAATTTTAATCTTGATCTGAGGGCCAAAATGAATAAGACTGTTGTGTAAATTTATTTCCTCATTAAAGAAAAATTCGCACAGATTTATAATTTTCCCTACATAATATGTTGAATCTCATACGTGAGTATCCCACATTTATAAATTGTGAGTGAGATACTTAAACACTTTATAATGTTGAGGCAGGGTCTGGGCTACAATCGCCAAATAATATTGGGGCCCTGTTCAACTTATCAAATTGGGGCCATAGACTCAACATATACCGTAAAATTTAGGTAATCCACAATATTTGCTAACAAAATAGAGCTTCATATATACGAAATTTGTAGAGGAAAATATTATTTTGCTAATTAATTCATCTCAAAAAGTGAAAATTGATAACGGTTTAAAAAATTAATTGAGATTGAATGGAAAAAAAAAGGGAAGGGGAGAAGTTTAACTAATCGTTGATTGAAGTGATTGAGATAATTAGATTGAATTGGGAAAAAAAAGGAAAGGGAAAAAGTTTCAGGTTTTGATTGAATAGATTTAGAATTTATTGTTAATTACAAGAATTGAACCCTTGATTTTTAGGTTAAAAGTTATCACTCTAACCATTACTCCAACTTTGCTTATTAGTTTTAATATTAAGTTAATATAGATATATCCAGATTTTGGGGTCCCTATGTTGAGGAAATACTCCCCTTATTGTCATATATGATTCCAAGGTACATGGAACTTCCAAAGTCTTATAAGGTGGATACTCTTTTGGCTTGCTGACAGGTGCGCCCCAAACTCGTATTTAGCATAATAGAAGAAAAGAAAGGGTGAGTTTACATTAATTATGTAATAAGATCAATAGAATCAAAATGTTGATTTTCTTAGCTTGCTCAAGATAAAATTCATTCTCATGACCTCCATTTATTATTATTAGCAGATTGCGAATTTGTCACGTTAAATTTACAGTCTTCTTAGTACTTAGTTTCCGAGCTTCGCAATATATATAGCTAAAAACTATCATAAAAAGGCGACATCTTTTGCTACTAGCACTTAATCCGAATATGTCGATTGTTAGTTACTATTTCCAGGAATCACAAAAGGTGTATATTGACTAAATTAAAGGATTGGAGCTAAGTAGTATTTAGGTTATTAAAGAGAAGTCTAGGCATATCATATCTTCATATAAAGTATACACTAGACAAGTATTAGTAAATGGTAAATGTTATATTTTATGAATGTCTTAATTAGCGGAAAGAGAAAAGGAGAGATAAGGAAGTATTTAAGATTCATGATTCTGCTAAATGCTAATCATCATGCGATCTTCGATTGTTGAAGAAAGTTTAATTAACTGATTAAATTTGTCATTTGTCAAATATTTGATGCTCTACTTTTGTGAGTGAAGAAAAGCATGTGAACAACGAACATATTCATACTTAATATATAGTTTGGTCATTTTGGGGTATTTTTTTGAATTTTCACAAAATAAAAATCAGAGTGGCATATAAAAGCTATTCACGAGTCTCAATCATTATTTTAAATTTTGATTAACTTAATTAGTTAATATCATAAATATATTTCTAAGTCTAATATAAGTGATTTTTTAATCTTTTTGGTCACTCTTATTCCTATTATTGGATCAACTCAACCACAAATCTAAACTAATGGTGGAGACTCAACAATAAGTTAAATATTCTATCGTACCTATGTACTCACATGAGAGCCTTAACTCGTTAAACTTGAAATGTGGATGCATCAAATAGGCCCACACATACTTAGAACTCGTGACCTCATTGTCACGCTGATATGTGTTAATACCATATTAAAGAATCAATTCAACCAAAAAACTAATCTGATAGTTGAAATCTGATTTTAGGTTATACTCTATCAATCCCAAAATTAAAGAATCAAAACTAACCACTTTATTCTAATTAGGGCTTTGAATCAAATGAGTAAAGGTCATTTTAATTATAAAAGTGAATAGACTAAATTTTGTTCAATTTCAACTCATAAAATTCCGTTCATATTCCAAATTCCCCTGTGAAATGATTGGTAAGTGATCACCCCATTCAAAGAATGGATAAATTAAATGACAATATTCAAATCAAAAATGAAAATAACAAACATATTTGAAATCAAAGTTACTTGCATTGGTAGTATTTTCAAATGAGTGTTGAAGTAAATCTAGCAAAATTTGAAATGTTGATTTAATTGTTGGTTGTTTACATTATTACTATGATGAAATGAAATTATCTCAGTTTGAAATTATGAGATTTGACCACCAAAGTAGTGAAATTGAATAGTTGAACACATTATTATCATTTTAATTTCTCATAGGTGCAACAAATCCACAATATTCAAAGGTCGGTAATAACAGTGACTTTCTTGTTACAAGAAATGCAGTTTTATTCATTGAATGATCATGTTTGAATTGGATAAATGCTTTTGTTACGTTGACACTAATTTCACATAGAAAAATTTGACATTAAATTACTTTTTGAAGTTGAAAGGTTGGTTGGCAATGTTCAAAGTAATTAATGATGCAAAAGAATTCTATCTTAGCAAAAAAAAAAAAAAAAAAAAAAAAAANAAAAAAAAACGAGTGTGAGGTATTTTTATTAGCTAGGCTCGAGTCCAGTTGTCTTTAGGTGACTTAGAAAGTACATTTAAAAGATCGATTAAAGAACATAAATTACATTTTTATCATGCTCTAAGTTACAATTTGCAAGTGTAAGTTGTTCGAATAGTACATTAATGTTCCATTGCAAGTTGGAAAAAAAGAGATTTTCTTGTTTTATATTCACAAAATATGAGTCTGTTCCTAAGAGTTCATAATTGACCATCCACAACGAAATGTGCATTTTATTCACGATGGTATGTTCAAATAAGGTCACCCTAGAAAAAGACGGACATAAGAATTGCTAATAAGATTCCGCAAAATATATGATAATCTTGGAATTCTAACGCTCGTTATAGTTAAACCCACACTTGAGATTTATGTAATATATGGAGTATTTAATAAACAAGTCTGTAATTAAGAGCGAGAGATAGTTCAATTATTTAGTGCTTTTCTCTAGATACCAAAGAATTATATATGTTGATGGACTTCTCTATACGCAGGAAAACTACTACTTGCAAGTTGCAAGTGCTTGACTGCTTGGCATTAAGTTGATATTTTTTTTTTTTTTTTTTGGGAGAGGCATTAAGTTGATATTAAACAGGCTTTATGTAATGAAAACCCAACTGCTTGATATTAAAGAGATTGGGCTTTAGTGTCGCAGTAACCTGTTTACGCCCAATAGCTTAAAGTCCAAATAGTTGGCTGTTGGCCCAAAAAATGAATCCTCTAGTATATAAATTGCCTTTGTTAAACATGCTCAAAATTTAAAATTAATGGGTCGATAGATCATTCATTGTTAGTTAGTTAGTTAGTTAGTTAGTTAGTTTCCTTAAAAATTGCATGTTGCTACAAGTTAACTTACAATCTCCTTTTTAGTCATCATTGTGTACTGAAAACATAAATGACAATACTTGTTGATCAGCTAGCTGCTTTGTTTCACCTCTTATTTTTCTTGACCTTTCCATGCTGTGAGCTATATGTTTTGATCTTCCGATTGATAAATTTTAGTTTTTTGATAGGTTATTTGCCATCTAATTAGTAGACACCAACAATTATGTTAATTAACTACTAATACGTTGTATATACCTTGTGTCCTATAGAGATCAACCCATATGACCATATATATAAAAATATATATATACCCTATATTTGAAAACCTACTATGTTTTGTAAGATTTAAAATCATCTCATCTACTTCTGTAGTAATTATTATAGTAAGGGTCTGATTACTTAAGCTTAAAATAATCCGTTCAGTTCAGCTCTTTTCTTATTTTGCTATTCATTAATCCTTCATAAAAAACTTTCAGCTCAGTTCGGCTCCATTCAGTTCAGTTCAGTTCGGCTGTTTTCGGTGGAAGTAAAAAGGCCCTTAATGATGGATATGATCGATCACTTTATTTAAAGCCACGATGCTAAAGCTTAGGAAATCAGGAATACAATTTATTCAAACAAATAGTGTTAAGTCTTTATTTCCAATGTTTATTAGGAGTACATGACAGTAGACACCAAACATTTTTAAAATTTGAATGATAAGAGTCAAAGATAGTCAAAATAAATCCTAATCCTTGATTTTGACAGTCAAATCTAGAAGGTAATTATCCGATCCAAAAATAAATTCATTTGACTTTGGTGGTTCAATCCTCAAATGCCTTATACATTTTGCCGCCGGGTTTGATGCCTTTCTTATCATGAATTTATAAGATTCGTAATAATCAAGGTTTCAAGAATTTCTAAGATTCGTAATAATCAAGGTTGTGTAATCTGAAATCTGTAATCTTAGTCGTAAGACGATCAGGGCAGATTCGTATGAATCGTGAATATGTACTCATAATTTGACAGTCAAATCTAGAAGGTAATTATCCGATCCAAAAATAAATTCATTTGACTTTGGTGGTTCAATCCTCAAGTGAACCGCCAAAGAATTTTCATTAATTATCATGTAAAAATTAAAGAAAATTTAGTAAATAAATAGAGTTGATTGATGATCCAATGACACTTACACATTATATTATTGGACATAACATAGATATATATCAAACAGTACAGGAATAAAATAGGACATACATACAAATTACATAAGTATTGTTACATATATAGGAGTACATTGTTAGCCAAAGGCAAAATAACTAATGAAGATGTATTATAATTAGCAAGAGAAGCCAGGAGGATACTTAACACTGCATGTGTTAAGGAGCACGATCAACAAACTTTGGAGGCCTAAAGGTTTAAGGAGATTGCAAAGACACAGAGTAGCATCAAGATCCGCCAACCCCTCAAGTAAGGGACAACAAGTTGATCTGGGGTTAAGTAAATTAAGACATGCATTCAGGCCTTCAGGGCATACCGGTACTTGTGTTGTTGTCGCGGCGCAACTCAATGCAACAAGGTTAAGTGCTAGGAATATAGCAAATAATGTTGCAATGCTCTTTGATGCCATGGTTTTCAAGAAAGTGATGTATAATCTTTGTTGTATTAGAAAGGATAGGTTTTGCTGTACTGTGGTGATGAGGATATATAACTAACAAGTTTATGTGCCCTATTTATAGGCTGCATGGAGGGCATTTTTGTAATTTGAGTTTTATGTGTTCGTGTACTAATTATGTTGAGATGTGAAGCTAATGCCGTTTTTTTTTAAACTCCGCCATACTCACTATGTCTACACACCTTCTTGAAACGTAGTATAAGAACCGAAGATGATATTCGACGTACTACTATGGGATACACAGTGTAGTCTATAGTATATCCGGTGGTACGTACATAGCCATTCAAGTTACAATTGTCAATTAAAAGATAAAATTCGTTCATTTGATTCAAAGCTATTTTTTAGTTCATTTAAAAATACTTTTTTTTTACCTTGTTAATTAAAGTATAGCGATATTTAATTAAACTAAACTATTGATTTATTGATGCACTACTCCTTTTAATTTTCGTATATGATCTATATAATAGTAATTGTTAAACCCTATGTGATTTATACTAGTGAGTTGTCCCATATCAGATAAAGAGGAGAGATCAAACTAGTTTGTTGGCCTAGGAGAATATAATCCGGATAATAGTTCGTTAGAATAATCTTTTGCGAAGTAGTTTTGTTAATCCAACTCCATTACACCACATTATTCGGTCTACAAGAATATGGGCTTCAATTGAAGTGTCAAGTAACTTGATGTCGCTTAAGTGATCGGAGTCTCAAGTTTAAGCCTTTCTTGTTAATTACTCACTCACGTCACCATCCTAAATCAAGTATGCGATTGGCGTCGGTTTTGCAATTTCGAGTTTAGTTTGGAATTAAGCTCATGTGAACCGGGTGGGACATATTAAAAAAAAACATATATGTCATCATATATACCGTTACGATATGCATCCTTACATTATTATTAATTTTTATCTTTAATATGTTGACATCATTATTTAGCTCCTCTTACAGATTTTCTTATTATATATCTGCTCTTCTTATCATTCTGTTAGAAGCGGTGCAAAATTGGAGATATACGGCTATACGTAGCCTCAATGCCTCCTCCTCATGCCATGTTATAAAGTCATCTCAAATTTATTAACTACGCAACTTGGCTTCAAAACGGCATTCGATCACTCGTTTTGTATGTATATGCCAATTGTCAATATAGATACGTGTATACGAATTGTACATACATACACGTACAAATATACAATATACATACGTGTTGTCATGAACCAAAATAACGGACTCAAATAAGAATTGAAGTAATTATAAATGTAGTAATAGTAGTGTGTAAGGCTTCATTAGGTATTTATTCTATCTGTAGTGTGTACTCATGGTTTTTAGATCGACTATAGATGTTGAGGTGGAATATATCACTACTCAATTATCAGCTAGCTTAGCTTTTGATTTGTTGTGTCAATTGGTTCTCGATCAAGTATGGTATTAGCGTAGCAGACTACGAATATTATTTTATGGGTTATGTCGGGTGCCTCAATGTTGGTTTTCCAAACTTGTGTCTTGCATTTAAGAAATATTTAGAGTTATAAAGGGGTATATATATTGCGAAAACCATAAAAAAATGGTACATTAGAGGTATAAAGGAGTATATGGATTTCATTGATAGCATTTTTACAAATAATGAAAAACCTGTACCACTGATATCGTAATATGTACCGCTTTAAACCTTATATGTACCATTTTTTGTGGTTTTCAGCAGACTTAAGGTTTTTAGTGGGTAATAATAAATTGAAGCCGAATTGATCTAAAAATTCTGTAAATGCCAATGAGCAACAATGATGTAAAGATAATAATAAATTGGGCATGCCTAATATTAAATTGAGAACTCCCAAATATAGACATACTAGAGATGTAGTACAATACAATTGTATATACTTTCTTTTGGAAATGCCAATTTTTTTTTTTTGAAAAAAAAAAAACATTAATTCATATATTGGCTTTTCATTCATTTTATGTCAAATATATGAATAGTAACTTTTATTCCAACCCACTACTATAAGTCTATAATGTCATATTTACATTACATCAAAATATGAAAAAACTCATATTTGAAGAGTGTCTATATATATATTTTGAGCACTTTCTAAAATGTTGTATTTGATATTACGCCGTTATCTAGTGTCGCCATTCGCAAAACATCGGTATTCATGCATTAGATTACCCTCTGTTAGCTTAGTTCAGTTCAGTTACTAATTTCCTTCTTTCATAAACAATTCATTTTAGTTATTTTCAGTTCAGCTTAACTCCAATCAATTTAATTGAGCTCTAATCAATTCAATTTAGTTGTTATTAAACAATATAAAGAAACCCAAAGTAGTTTAGAGCCCACATATTCAAGCATATACCAGTATACCACTATATCATTATACCAACATAAGCAATTTCTAATTTTTCAGAATATTGATCACCTAGAATTAAAATTGTTCTGTAAGACAGAAACTAATTACGGATCTCAAAAATTTAATTAACACAACTGGACCCACATCAACATATATAAACCCAGTTACTTCTTTCGCTCCATATTAGTCGCAACATTGCATTTTGGCACGTACTTTAAGGAAGAGATTTGAGGATGTAAACGAGCAAACTAATTAAAATAATTTTGACACATACAAGAGGTGTTATACAAGTTCTCAGTGTTAAAATTATTTCAATAAATTTGCTCATTTATGCTTTCAAATTTTATTCTCAAAATGCGTGTCGAAATACAACGTTGCGACTAATATGGAACATAGGAAGTATTATTTAAATTAAATGTTGCTTAATAGGAACATTTAGAGTAGTAACCATTGTTGAGACCAATAATTGATAGCCGCCATATTCTCAATATTTTATTTTAATTACATAGAATATAAAAATATAAAATTACCTTTTGAAGCCCCCCAAATATATACAATTCGCATTTTTCGAGGGTTCTATAATTAAAAAAAAATATAGTTTCCGAAATTTTTATAAGGTGCCTCTGTAATCAAAAGAGGGCCCTCGAGCAACTTTTCGGGATTTGAAAAGTCAAAAGTCAAGTCTTAAGAGGCGAAAAGGCTAGTGTCCTTTTTTCCCAAAGTGTTTTAAAAGGGACAATAACAAATTTTTAGAGGCTGAAAGCAAGTGTAAGGCGTCCTGAGGGCACCAACAACACATGAGAGAAAAAACAGGGACAGAGCTCACGTAACCCTCCACAAGCTAAAAACAAAAGCTATAATTCACACTTCTTAAGGGTTCCAGGGTCCTAGAAAAAAGTTTGACGAAAATTTAACAATATGCCCCTATGGTTAAAAGAGGGACCCCTTGCAACTTTTCAGGGTTCAAAAGGTCGTAAGACGAGTCCCAGGAGGAAAAGACTTGTGCGCTCTTATTCGAAAATTGTTTGAAAGGGGGATAACCAGTTTTTAGTGGTTGAAATCGAGTGTGAGACATCCTGAGTCACCAGCAACACGTGGGAGAAATATAGGGACGATACAAGATGGTTTCTTGGACAACCCTCTAGAACCCGGAAGCAAATGTTATAGTTCACACTTTTCGGAGGGGGGAAGATTCGGGGTCCCAAAAAAAAATTAACCGAAAATTAAATTAGAGTCCCAAGTAGCTTTTTAAGGTTTGAAATATCACAAGACAAGACATAGAAGGTAAAATGGCTAATATGTCCTTTTTCGAAAATGGTAAAAACCTGACCTTAAATACGAAAATTGGTTTTGGACCCAAGTTTACTACTACCTTGACAAAGATCTGGGCTTAGTATGTCATTACAAAACCCAAATTAACCCACAATCAAAAATTAAAATTAAAAAAAAAAAAAAAAAAAATTCCTTCTTCTTCAGGTCAATTAACCAACAATGGAAAATCATCCAATTCCCAGGTACGCTTCCTTTCTTTTTTCCTCTTTATTAATTAATATCATTTGATTATCATATAATTAAATTTTTAAAAATTTAGAAATTAATTAATAACTTCAAAAGAATAATCCAATTTATTTTTTGTTGATATACTTTGACATCTGATTTTTTATATTAATTTAATTGAATGAATAAAAATTGATTTTGGAGTTTTTTAGCTACTTCTGAATTATTTTGATGTTTGGGATTTTCTAGTTATGATCTAATTAAGTTCATTAATATGTTTGATTTAAGTTAAAGTAGTACTGCAACTTATATACTATGTGTAATTTTTAAATTTGATATTATTTAATTAGTACATAAGAAAATAAAATACAGTAAAATGGTAGGTTGAATTTGATTATTGTTAGAAAAATGCTATAGTTTGAATTGCATTTTTAATCCACTGTTAGTAATTAGCTTTTGTAATAGTAAATTGTACTTCTAAAATTGTTTTGGTAGTTATATTCGGATATTTTTTCCGTATCATATCAGTTGCAACGATTTGTTTTGTTGGGTATATATATATATACATATATATATATATATACAGATATTGTCCGAAAGCTCGTAATAAGATCGATGTGTTGTTGCATCAATTGTCCTACATTTTAAGGATGTGGTTGATGTCGTTCTATTTTGATGCATCCTTGTATAAGTTTGTGTTCTTCGGCTTTTTTCGATTTGGTGTTTAACTTTGGTTTGGCTAGGATTAAGTGATTTAGTTAGTATGAAATTAAATATGGAGATTTATTTATTTGGTCAATTGAACAGAAATATGGGTGAAGATATGTGTTCTGTTGATCGAATATCCGAACTTCCTGATTTCATTCTTCACCATACATTGTCATTTCTAACCACTAAAGAGGCTGCACGAACTGGACTTGTATCCAAGAGGTGGCAGTATGTTTGGGAAACTTTTCCCATCCTAGATTGCAATGAATGGTTTTTTGGTAGAGAATTGGATATACTTAATCCTAAAGAACTTGGGATACCTAAAGATGACCGCCGTAAGATTTTTAATCGAAGGCAGAAGTTCATGCGTTATGTTGATGAGAAACTGCAGCGTTTTCATGAGGATAAGCTTTGTGTTGAGAAGTTTCGTCTGCATATAACGCTTGTGAGTAAGAATTTGGCATCTCGTGTTGATGCGTGGATGGAATTGGTCTCTAATATGAGTGTTAAAGAACTAGATTTGTATCTTACTCTGGGAAGAGAAAGATTCTATGTTTTGCCTTTGAAGCTCCTTGCAATGCAATCATTAACCTTTTTAAATTTAAGAGGTTGTCTTCTAAGTGGTAGTTTTAACAGTGACGCTATTAAGCTCACCTCTCTTATTCAGCTACATCTTAGGGATGTCTATATAAATGAGGAGACAATCAGATATCTCATCTCCTCCATTCATTCTATGGAAATATTCTCGTTGAAGAATTGTCTTGGATTTGAGAATCTTGAGATATGTGGTCATGATAGACTGAAGAAGATGTTTTGCCATCCTCATAAAGACCTCAAATTGAAGAAGCTTAGCGTTAATTTACCAAACTTAGAAGAGCTTGATTTCTGTAGTGTTGATAATGATAAGACTGCATGTGAAATCATCGTCAGTTCTGCTTGCAAAAATCTGAAACGTTTGTCTTTGTGTGGCATTCCCATTGATACAAAGTGGCTACAGAGCTTGATTTCATCCTTTCCCTTACTTGATCATCTGTTACTGGGTGGATGTGTATTTCAAGACGTTATGAAATTCTCAAGTTCTGTTCTAAAGGAGGCATATCTTTACAACTGTA
Source organism: Suaeda aralocaspica (assembly GCA_016808085.1). Taxonomy (NCBI): domain Eukaryota; kingdom Viridiplantae; phylum Streptophyta; class Magnoliopsida; order Caryophyllales; family Amaranthaceae; genus Suaeda; species Suaeda aralocaspica. Next base: position 380,573 of record PYUH01000062.1, on the reverse strand, counting down.
CAAATCTTGTAGAAGCAGAGTTTGATACCCCTGACTTACATTTATTTGAATACCGAGGTAGGAAAATGCCTCGCTTAAATGTTAAAAGTATTACTGGTAATCGAATAGCCGGAATTTCTGTCCGTCTAAAAAATATGTACAGTTCCTGGTTCTTGAAGTTGAACAGCTTTCTCCAAGATAACAAATTCCAAGACCTGACGTTGTCTATGACTGGATCTGTAAGTCTAGCTTTCTACCTTAGATTATGTATTTTGTAAAACCATGTCAAAGAGTTTCTTCTTCGTTGGTTTTGGTATGACTCGTTTATTGGTTTATCAGGTTAAGAAGATCCCTTTCAATGTCAAGGACTTTATGGGAATCCAATTTTCTCCCTATAAACTCAACAACATGAAGTTGGTTACACACGCATTGGCATTAGGAAACTATGCAAATCTTTTAGATGGTTTACTGTGCACTGTCCGCCCTCAAGTTCTATCATTGGAACTTAATTATTATTCACCTGAGTTTTTGAAGGTAAACATCCGGTTTATTGTTTTGCAGTACATAGCTCCTAAAGTCTTGCTATATTTCTTTCTAGCTTCTTCATAGTCACTTGTTTAGTTGTGCATGATTATATTAATCTTATCAAATAGATAAATACAATGCTATTTAAGAGTATGCTTCTGCTGCTACAATATATTGATATATAGACTGAAAAATATTCTTATATATAGACATATAATTCACCGTCAAACCAATTAAACATATGAAGTAGATAGCTTTGAAGCTCCTTCCATATGACCATATCATTAACCTTAAGACAACATTTTCCTAGGGAAATTAGCTGATATGGTCATATGGAAGCTTTAAAAATTGCAAAATATCTATGTGATAATGGACGCAGCTTGGAGAATATACTGCATACAGATAGTCGGTTTGGTTACAGACTTGAAAAAACTACATCTGATCTATTTTTTTTCCTGCTGGATGTGTTGGGGAGATTTGGTTTTGACAAGCCTCGTGTACTCTTTCAAAATTAGCTCAGATTGTATGTAAATATTCCAATTTCAGATTAGCTTGTTATTCTGCAGGTTACCAGAGAAAAGACTTCATTCTTGTATTCTGTTCACAAATGGCTATCAGCAGCTATATGAAACAATTTAATTTGAGTTGCGATTTGTTAAATATACCTTATAAGCATATAGTTTGAGACTATCAGACTAGTTTATATTCATAACAGATATCTTGGGCTGTTGCAGAGGTTGCTGAAGAGCTTGGTGGTTGAAGAACCAAAATGCTGCTGCTCGAAGAATCTTCAGTGCTGGCGCCACTCGTTAAAGGATGTTAAGTTGATTAATGCGAAGGGTTTTAACAGTAGTGCTACTGTGCTTAACACAATGACAATGAAAAACTTGACTGAGTTCTTGGATGAATGGGCAATTGAAGCTCAGAAAATTGTCAAATCATTTGGAGACCTCAAAGGGGAAACTCTGTATCTTCAATTGTCTTGGTGATCTTGTAATAGAACTATTCACATGATAAAAGTAGTATTTTAATGATTGGTTTGTTTACTACTCCTTATATCATTTGTTGATTTAAGCTTTGCTGATTAAATTACATCGTCGACCGCACCTAATTAATACGATTATTGGTTTGTTTTCAAGATATCTAGGGTTTGAACATTACAGCATGTATGTATGTTTTATAAATTATGACATATCAATAAATTAGACCTAATTAATCTGATGAATTGATTAAAGAAGAAAGGTAAATAAAGTATGGATCAATGATCTAATAATAATAATGCCATCAATGTAATAAATGAAATAAAAAAGATATAATTAACTATTACATACATTCCGTACAAAAGTGTTTGTCAATGAGCAACAGAAGACAAAAAACTTTCAATAAAACACATTATCAAAATTAGTAGTAGGCAGTGGCAAGCTATCCATGAAACCATTTACACCTGGGGCTTCACCTTGAAGCAAATTTTCTAACTCAGCCGTCATCGCTTCCAATTCTTGGAAGTCGGGTATTACGTCGCCGGCTAGTCCTTCAACAAACTCATGGTCCAAGCAACTTGTATTAGGCATAGACAATGGTGGCAAGTTGTTCATGAAACTTGTGAATTGATCATCTTGGTTATATTGATGTTGTAGTTGTTGTGGTTGTTGTTGTTGTTGCTGCTGATGTTGTAGTTGTTGTTGTTCATTGAAGTCGTGCATTACACTACCGGCAAATTCATGGTCCAAATAACTTGTACTAGACATATGCAATGGTGGCAAGTTGTTCATGAAACTCATGATGGATTGATCATCTTGGTTATATTGTTGTTGTTGTTGTTGTGGTTGTTGTTGTTGTTGCTGCTGATGTTGTAGTTGTTGTTGTTCATTGAAGTCGTGCATTACACTACCGGCAAATTCATGGTCCAAATAACTTGTACTAGACATATGCAATGGTGGCAAGTTGTTCATGAAACTCATGGTGGATTGATCATCTTGATTATATTCTTGTTGTTGTTGTTGTTGTTGTTGATCGATCAAAGAGGCTAATGGCTCGTCTTGTTGAGGTTGGACTATTTGTTGCTCATTAGCAACCACATTACCCCATGACACCGATAAAACATTATTATTTTCATCACAAAACATATTGATCATGAGTTCATTATCATTATGATCATTATCAGCCCCGCCAAACAATCCATAATTCATCGAGTCGAATTCATGATCATGAACTTGTTGCTGATTTTCAACGACTAGGCATTGACGTTTGTGTTCTCTAGTATCGTCTAATTCCATCACTTGACCTTGTTCTTGGACCGTTTTTTGTTCATCTTGGATAGTCGTCAAATTATTAATATTAGGATTAATAAGATTAAGATTAATTTTAGATTTAGAAACCTTTCTTTTGATACGGCAAAGTATGATGGGAGAATAATCAGAAGGTTTGTTTAATGAGAACTCTTGCAAACTCCATTCAATGTGAGGATCTTGTTTAGTATCCAACTTCAACATGGTTTTATATCCAACCTCAACCACTACATTACCGTGACGATCTCTAATACAAACAGGATCAGTTCTTTGGTTTTTCCAAGTTCCATCATTATTAGTAAGTTTTCGACATCGATTGTTCTTCCCGTTAGGGTTCTTAGGTGGTGGCAACCGCATGTAACAATACCTAACCTCAGGACTTTCATTGACTCCAACCATTTGGAAAATAGTAGAGGGGTGATAATCGTTAATGTTTAATTCAGGGAAGTCATGAAGGGGTGTTGGTGGTGCTTCGCCTTGGATTTTTTTCTTAAGAAACTCGGTTATAAGTTCATCGTCTCTTGGTTTGAAACGAAATCCGATAAGGAGTTGTATTTGTGGCGCCTCCGGCGGCATCATCATCTTGATTCTACTAATGGAGTAACAAACAAAGGATGTAATGAGAATGAAATTAGTACGTGTATGTATAATTAATGCAATGCAGAATGTATTTATAGAGGTTCGTTGGGTATTTTATGTATTAATATCTAGAAATCTCTACCTTGTNATTTATAGAGGTATTTTATGTATTAATATCTAGGATTCTCTACCTTGTTTTGCAAGTAATTAATATAATATGGTTTGTAAACCCTAATTAATTAATTAAGATATTTTGTTTAGATAACAGTAGTACACTAGTACGTGCTACGTACTGTGCGAATTGAAGGGTATGTATTAACAGTAGTACACTAAGCTAGTAGTACTCATGCAAATTAAAGCTGAAGCTCTGTATCTTCAATTGTCTTAATTAGCTATTAAGTGAATCTTGTAATAGGAGTATTAGACTATATATATAATAAGAGTAAGTTGTCTCTACCTTGTTTTGCAAGTAATTTAATATGGTTTGTAAAGATATTTTGTTTACATAATCTATCTAGGTTTGTTGTTAGAATATGATATTTTTGATATATATTCATGATCTTCCTTAATTACGAGTTTGTTGGTTGTAGCTAGATATTATTACATAATAATAATTCTATCTGATCTTTCTATTCGTGCATTGTGTTATTTTTTTATTTAATCTTCTTGTAATTACTTCTAGTAATATATTTAAGTTACTTTTAACTGTAATATTATATAGCTTATTTAGATCGATGTGCCTGGTGTTTGGTGTATAGTGATGGTTGTATATGTTAGTTTGATAAACTCCCTTAGTTTGGAGTAGTAGTATTCCTCATTATATCTAGTGTTACAAGATTATATCAGATTTCCAAAATATTTCCAAAACTATATCCTTAAGAATATCTCAAAAATATATATTCCATAATATTCTATCTATCTATCTATCAGTATATTTGTATTGCATGCATTATTAGTAGTGTGCATTTTGGTTTTGTTTATTTTGAACCTACGTACTACGTACTCCATTACAAATTTACAATACAAAGCCACTGTATATATAGTTTATTACTTGAGAACAATGAAAAACAAGTACAGCAAATATAATAGCAATCTTTACATCTATGGTGATATTACATAATCTCCATTATGGATCATCCCATCATCAGAGACATTTCAAAAGAAACCAACCTATTTTTGCTCTCCGATCCTGATAGTATCTTATGGCCTTTTCAATCCCGATTAGCTGCTCAGTGTTCCAATTTTGACCGTTGGGGTGTACCATGCAAAATTTTCAGATTTTTTTTGGGACTTCAAAACCTCCGAAAACTGTGAATTACATATATATATATATATATAGATTATAGGCTTCACTTTTGGGTTCTGGAAGCCGGAAGGCTATCTCGGACTCTGACTTATTTCTGCCGTGTGTTTATTTATTTATTTATTTTTTTTTACCTCGTGTTCTACTAGATTATCACAAAACTTCACATGATTAATTTCAGCCTCTAAAAACTTGTTGCCACCCATCTTTCAGAGAAATTTTGGAAGAAGCAAACAACAGTATTTTTTGTTCTCCCGATAATTTCTTATAGCCTTTATAACTCTGATTAGCTGCTTACGGTTCCTAACNTCAACTCTGATTAGGTGCTTAGGGTTCCTAACTTTACCCATCTTGTAAAATTTTCAATTTTTTTTTGTGGATCGTGGAACATCAGAAAATAGTGAATTATAGGCTTCGGTTTTGTATTCCGGATGGCTATCCCATAGTGGCTCATCAGGATTCCTATTTTGGCCATCGGGCACCGTATAAAACTTTTAGAATTTTTTTTAGAACTCCGGAACCTCTGAAAACAATGAATTATAGGCTTCATTTTTTGCTTCCGGAGAAGAGTTTCCTCTTGTTTTCGCCAATTTTTTAAACATATTCTGAGTCAAATTCAAAAGTGTAATCTACTGCATAGGTTAGTAATCAAACCCCATAACCATTTAATCGAAACTCGAAAGGTGCTCTCATTTCCACTCGACTAGATAATTACTCAATTTCGTATCGAGTAGGCAAATTTCCTTAGTAATATGTGTGTGATATTTGTGTTATGCTGGGAAAATGGAAAGGTGTGCAAAACACCAAAATAGCACTACAAAGAACCCACATGGGGCTGTGGTCTTGTACGAGTGGCGCATTAATAACCAAATTCATACCCTCTTTCCTTCTTCATTGAACCCCTTTTGTTGTTTAAGTGTGGAAAATTGTACACAATTTTCTATATTATTTGATGATGATATCAAATCCAATATTTTTTGTTGATTGATTGATTTCTTACCATTAAAATGAAAAATAATAAGTGGGTTTCTTTTTTTTGGTTGTTTAATAATTACTATGCTTTTAGTCTTTTAAAGTTAGAAGTAGTGTTGTAGTTAGTGTGTTTTAGTTTCTCTCTTTTGGAAGTTTTGGTGGTTTTTCCTTGATATGGCGTTATCTTCTTGCTTTGCTTTTCCCAAGGTACTCACTTTTTTCCCCATTCCTATGAATTAATTATTGGTGTTCAATTTTAGATTCCAAATTTCAATTTATTTTGTTATAATGTTTTGTTTTTATGCATTAATTATGGTTAAAAAGGGGTTTTGTGTATGTAATTATGCTTAATTTTCATTTGGGTGTTGCTCAAATTAATTGTTTTTGATTATGTGTTTGTTGATTTCTGAATTATTCACAATGTTGTTCTGGGAATTTTGTGCTGTTATTAGTTGGATAATTAGTTGAAAGACAAAAGAATTGCTGGTTAAATGCTGAATATGCTGAAAACCTAGAATTTGTGTTACAATTGATGTATTATTTCATGTATGTTGTTTGAGTTTGAATCTAGAATTGGCAAATTTGAAAAAAAAAAAAAAATATATGATATATATATATCAGTTATGGATGATTACATCTTAAATTCACAAAATTGAAGGGTGTGTGCTGTAGATGGATTGCCGCGTGCTATTGCATAAATATCATCATAAGGCGGGATTAAGACCGAATTTAGTTCTCTCTCTGCAAGGTGTGGGTACTGAACATGTTGGGATTGTTGGCCAGAATGTGCATAAACCAAAAATGGTGTTAAACCATGACTGCGGTTTCCTTGGAGGTCGTAGAATTAGTATTAGACCGACTGTTAACGAAACCATTCTTTCTCGGAAAAGAACTGGAGTATGTAATTCATGTAAGCAAGCCTTCACTTAATCCTGAGAATGCTGCTTTGCTCAAACAGATCTTTGGTTTGGAGGTTCTTCCTTCAATCCAATACAATGTACTTCATATGCTATTTCAGGGTTGGCGGATCCTCAAATTGCTAGCAGTGCATTTACCTTTGGAACTGCAGCTGTTCTTCCGTTTTACACTTTCATGGTTGTCGCTCCAAAAGCTGAACTTGTAATTTCTCTGAACTTGTTAACTGTTTGAGAAAGCTGAACTTGTGATTTCTCTGAACTTGCATTTGATTATGATGTAAATATGGATGGTTTTACAGACTAAGAAGGCAATGAGAAGTAGCATACCGTACTTAGTGCTTGGAGTTCTGTATGCATATCTGTTGTATCTTTCATGGACGCCTGAAACCATACGCTTGATGTTTGCTAGTAAATACTGGTTACCAGAGGTTAGTTTGTTTTAGGTTACTCACTGGTATTGTTGTGAAGCTATATCCTTCTTTACCAGTTTTGCAATATTTTGCTGGATGATTTGCAGCTGCAAGGTATAGCGAAAATGTTTTCAAGTGAGATGACTTTAGCATCTGCATGGATTCATCTGTTAGTAGTGGACCTCTTTGCTGCTAGGTCTTTCTCTTTCCTTTCTTTTTTAACTCTCATTGGAGCTGAAGACATTAACTAAACGCTGATAAGATTCGATTATGTTTTGTGAACAGGCAAATATATGAAGATGGTCTGGAGCTGGAAATCGAAACACGACATTCTGTTTCAATGTGCTTGCTTTTCTGTCCCATAGGAATTCTAAGTCATTTGATTACCAAGACACTGATCAAAAGAGGTGCTGAGAAAACTAGACATAGTGATAACATCATCTAATATTTGTGAACTTAAACACATTATCGGTTGTTTTCTGAAGTAATGTAATGTTGGATGTTCATAATTATATCACTTTTATGTGTGAAGTGTTTTTTTTTAAAACAATCATGTCATATCGATTCAGATCAACAGAATATGATGGTAATGTATGAGATTGATCTAGGATAAATTCCATTTTAGACTCAGTTAAGTTGATTACTGTAACTTGATTGAATCACAGATTAATTGAGGTTTAGGGTTAGGTTTGGCTATAGCCGTGTGCACGGAGACTGGAGATTACTGTGCTTTGGCCTTTGGATACTGGATTTGTAGGAATTGTTGTTGACGCTGGCAAGGAATACATCATGAAGTGTTATAAAGTTAGCATCAAGTTGTTAGCCTTAAGTGGAACCTAAAGTAGGAAAAGATCATCTATCAATGATTCTCTCTATTACATATTAATGTTTTGCAATTGATCACATGTTGCTAACTTTTCGAGTGGCGCAACAATATTTAACTTTGTAGAGTTTAAGGAAAATCGGGTTGAAATCAAATGTAAATGAGAGATGAGACAATGCAAGAAGTCAGAAACTGGACATAAGAGAAGCTCAGAAACAACATTTTATTGAATATTACTGATACAAAGTTTCTTTTGTAAATTTGATAGTATAACTGCATAAAGAGCTCTAACCTAAGCACAATACAAACATAAGAAACAAGAAAAAGATGACCACTAAAAAGATCACTTTTTCTTCTGGTTTGGTTAAAAAAACAAATGAATATGTTTGAATTTTCAGTTGTATATGTTGTTCTACATGGTCAGGCTACCATTCTTCATGTAATGCAGCTGTGAACTGCATGTCTTTCTCAGTAAACAGGTTGATGGACCAGCACGAATATTTACCTTGTCTGATCTCAAAAGTCTTTTCTGGCTTGCAACTGAACAAATGCCAACAATTTGAAATTTGACGCGCTGACTTCCAACTCAAAGCTCCAGAAACTCAGCTAGTCAGCTACATTCTATCCCAAATGACTGAATATGAGTAGCAACAACTCAGGCTGGAAAAGGACAAATGGCTGCGACATTAAAAAATAAGAGCAAGAACATGTTCAAGACTTCAAGCACACTAGCTGCAAACTAGACATATATTCATATAAGGCTATAAGCTAGAAGTTTAGTTTAATATTCCACAACTACAAGAATTTAGTACCATCACACATATTTTATTTGCCAAATTATTTTTCCCCTTGTGCTTTCAGAAAATGGCATGTATGAAATGATATCAAGGACATATTAAGAAAGAATAACTCATCAGAGAACAGGTCCAAAGTCATGATAAGTTTCATTTTCAACATCTGCAACAGTTGCATGAACCCTTCATGCATGCCACAAATGATGTGTGTATAGTAAGTTAGGAGACATCATTGTGAGAGCTAGATATGTTTTCATTGATGATTGAAAACACAACTCACAAAAGCACTCTTCTACATGAATAAGACTCCGAGTTCCTAGAAACTTGGTATTCAAAACACTCATGAATACGTAGACAATTTATTATGACAACCGTTATCCTCCAATTTGATCAAGTCAAGGCACCGTCAATTCACCAAGAAAATAATAATTTTAAAGTGTTAAATTCCCATAAGCTAATCTGATTAGCAAACTTCTAGTGAACTTACTTTAAGTTGGCAGTGATGACATCTGACTTTGATCCTCAAACAGATCTTCAGAAGGATCTAGTGTCTGATGGGAATCTCGTCTAGGGCGTTCCAAAGAAGTTGCTTCATATATACCTGTAAAATTGAAGTCCGGTTGAAGGATAAGGAAACAAACAAAAACACAGAGCCTGCTCCTAAACAAATAGCTGTACACAAATTTAAAAAACTCGACAGGCTCAAAACTAAAAATAAAAACCTTTTAATTCCTCAAATTAGATAAACATGAATACTAATAGCTGTCAACAATTCAAAATCAACAGACTCAAAACTAGGAATAAAAAACTTTTCTTTCCTCAAACTCAGACTCGAGATAAACATGAATACTAATATAACAAAACTAGGAAAATAGTATAACTGAAAAGGAACTAACTGAATCACTCTTTCTCATTGTCTCAATCACTTTCCATTTCCCAGCAAAAGCGATATCTTTAAATCAAAGCCAAAAAAAATTTGTGTGATGTTTGAGGGTGGGTGGGGTATATGAATATCCATGAACTTCAGTTCAAAACCAGAGGACAAAAATTCACATCAGGTAGGACCGCAGCCTGATCAAAACATTCACAAGATTATTAAAAAGCGATATTTTTGTTACAAGCCTTTTGCCCAACCTGGTTAAAAGTCAAAGGAGTCAAAGGCTTATCTAAACACCAATATCCAAGGATTCCAAGCCAAGAACCACAGAGTGAATTCACCCTCCGAACAAGTAGGTAGACATTAACTCGGCTTGCACTTACTCATAGATGACATGTACAAAAACTTAAACCAGATTGATGTAGAAACAGTAAAGAGACACAAGAGCAAGCTCAAGTAAGTTCAAACTCCAAAGTTACCAAAACTAGAAATATGAAATATCCAATAAAAGAGCATAAACTTTCAAGTTATCACAAATGTAGTTCCTACATTATCATAATACCAGAAGGTGATCATTTAAGAAGTGTTATGACACGTACCAAAACCCAAAACTACGCAGCATATAATGAATCCTGCCAAAGAGAAGTCCATTTTGTAGAAAACCTCCATCACAATAATACATCCTGCAGCTACCATAAGATGTTTTGGGGACGAGAACACCATGTGCAACCTACACATATTTAAAGCAAGGAGTAAATAGGGATAAGCTGGGAAGAAGAAACCTTTATGCAGTCAATAGATGATATACCCTTTCCTTAAAAGATAGATCGCATTAATTATTGGAAGTAATTATTGGTGGGAAGGGATTAGAAAGGATATGAAGCTTTTACATTTACAAGAGAATGAGGTCCTTGATTGCAAGGGATGGAGGAGGAAAATTTATGTGGATGACCACATGGAATGATTTTTTTGGTTCATGTAGCCGACCCCAATTTTTGGGATTAAGGCTCTGTTTGATTGATTGATTGATTGATTGATTGAATGTGTTTTCAGCTATCAAAATGTGGTATTCTCAAGAAGTCAAGAAAAATTCAACACGGAGCACCACTAAAAGTTTGCATCCTAATAGGCTTTAGATTCAATAGACTGCCAGGTTTAATAGTTAACACAATTTTCAGCAAACATGAGAACAAAAGAATTTTAAAATAAAATAATAATAATAATAATAAGGATAAAGGAAGGAAGAAACAAAAGCTAGAAAGAAGCAAAGCTACAAGGAACTCATATGTCCATTCCTCCATAATATGGCTTTACTCTCACTGGGGCTTAAGAAAAATTTACATGCAAATATGCAATAAATCAATAAGTTAGGTTTATAGAAGTATTTTTCTATTACGTATTTATTTATAGTCTCACATGCCTAGATCCTAAGATTTGACAATCCCAAAATTCTTTCTATAGAAAAATATATAAATGAATCTATCATCTATGAATTATGGTGTGCAATGTGACTAATTGTGATTGGAAAACTATGATGATATGTTATTGCTAAAACTACAACAGCAGGAGAACAACAATCAACTGCCATGATGCAAGAGGTCAACCCTTCAACATAAATTCCAAATTTCTAACAAGCATAGATAAGTTAAAAATTTCAAAGTAAATTAACAAATCCTTAATTACATATCATGCTCAATAAACACCAGCATCAAGCCACCAACCATACATGTAGCACAATTGGAAAGGTACCTCTCTTCTGCAATATTCTCAACATAGAATATCAACATGATTCCAAAAAGAATAATGCTGATGTAAGGCCAGATGGAAATAGAAAATTCTTCGCTGCTATCTGGTTTTGTACCCTGAATTTATAAAAGGACAACTTACAAAGTTACATATGCTAATCAAGCAAATTAGAAAGATATACCTAGACTTGCATACATTCCCAACTCACAGCTTCAAGAGCAAAGAAATAAAAGGCAGTAAAAATGGACAATAGAATTCCAATTACCAATATCATATCCCACATAGCAACTGGAAACATGAAGCATGCAGCAGAAGCAAGGGAAATGGAATGAAGGCGCTTTTTAAGTTGGTTCTGAGAATTGTAGATAGAATTAGACAGGTATAAACCAAGAGTTCAAAACCATAAAAGGCTGAGCATAAAAGACAATTAATACTGCAATAGCAAGTATTTGACACCTTTATTGAAACACGCCGTGCAATCACTCTTCTGAAAGCAGATAATATTCCTGCAATCATAGGAACTGCCATCTCCCTCATTCCCAGTACCTTTTCCTTCTGAACATCAGCCTCAAGGTTCTCTCTGAATGGTAACCTATGGTTAAGTTTACAAATCAAAATCTAAAAAAAGTAAATATCTAACCACTAGTAACAAGCAAGAAACTAGCCAAGGATGTATTTTTTCCCCTCCTGTTGGAGAAAAAGGAACATATTAGTGAGCCAAAGGATATAAAAAGGAGAATATGAAGCCATCGCCCATCCCTGAGATAGGAAGTAGAGGGAAACTAGCATTGCTACAAATCCACCAACCTGAAAGACATACAGAAGTTAACTGTACCAAGATCCATCGCATTGAATTTGGGTTCATCATTCAGTTGTTAAAAAGATGAAAATCTAACCTAAGATGATTGACACACAACGTGTTATGTAAAACAGAAAAGGTTATGGTCAATTTATTGATTCAATTATCAAAGTGACCAGCTTTTAAAGAAACCAGGGAACAACGAATAAAATACAATCATATAATTAAATCAGCAGCTGCCTGAGAGATGGAAACATATAAAAGAAAAATATGCCACGGTACAATAAAAAGGCTTGGAACTACCTTCTTCCAGATTTGACCCCTGCGTCCATAAAGAACTGCAGACAACACTCCAAGTACAGCACCAGAATACTCTGCAAGAATAGCTCTGAATTGAACAACCATACCAGTTAATTAACTTGTCTCTCAAATTAAGATAATACTCAAAAGACACAAACATCATGAACATTCAGGGGGCAGGGCTAGAACCATAGTTTCAAATATAAATCCATAAAAACTTAAAGTATTCACTCATCATATGATAACAGCAAGACAACCTACCTCAGAGGGCCACATGCTTTGACCCCTTTAACCCAAAGAATGAAATACAAAGCTGTTATGGCTCCATTTATCATAGAAGGAACAATCTGTAACAAAGAAGGGAATCCCAATGCTATATTAGTGGGTAATAGAAACTGTGAAGGCAATGGTTGTATGTCTGTTTCCTTGTTCCTAACCTGCGCGTTGGAAAGTGGCCTTCCTTTCCAAGGTTTTTGCAAAGCTAGAAAGATGATAGATGATGGAACCAGGCAACTGAAGATAAATAGCACAGCTGACGATTCTGACTGAGACAAATACTGGTACATGGAATAGATTGACCATATCCGCATAAAGTTGCCACTGATATGTATGATACGTAGAGGTGTTTGTCTGTGAGGAAGTGAGTCATCAAAAATTAATTTATACACCATAAAGAGCAACAATAACATTTAGGTCAAGTAAAATTATAAATATTGATAAAACTATGAGAAGCTGGATGGGACATGACCATACTACCTAAGAGATTAGAAAAGAAATATATCCATACTACAGGATGAGTCTCAAAACAGAAATAATTCTTTTCCTTGTATTTTAGTGACAATATTCACAGAATCTCGAATATCTCCAATAATTGCTTCTGATTTGTAGGAAATTTCATCCATTATTTATTAAGTTGTGGCTTTGTTTAAAAGAAAATGTTCCCATGCTTCTCAAGACATTAGGATTCTACTAGCATAATGCACTTGAGAAAATTTTGTGTTTGCCTTACACCCAACCACTACACTGGTGAACCACCCCTTCACTAAACACACACACCTCAATACCAGCCAACTCAAGCTCAAATCTACTATGTAGAATCAGACATTTAACATCATCATCATTAAATCAATTTGGTTATATGCAACTATGCCCCAACTACATTTAATACAAGCTTCCAATACCTCAGCCTTCTCGTTAATTCACCCAACTGATAAAATGTGATTAATATGAGATTTAGCATGAATTTACTCTTTGGGATAGAGTGGACTATTAAAGAATGAATGGCCNTCCAATGTGATTAATATGAGATTTAGCATGAATTTACTCTTTGGGATAGAGTGGACTATTAAAGAATGAATGGCCAACCAAAAGCATACACAATACCAACTTATAGCATCTCACAAGTCACAAAACACCACCTACCTCAGTGTCTTGTCACTTCTACATCATCAAGCACCATCTCGGAGTCTCAATACTCTCAAATCTCAACTCAAACCCCTCCCCGCTCAAAGACATGCGAAATAAGACTTCTACCGAGGAAGCTCATTAAGCAACAAACCCTAATCTTCTTTAGTTCTTTCCCACCTTCAGTAATTGGTGTATTCGGTATCCAACGGTCTAGCTCAAACAAGGGATGCCCTTTCATCCATTACACTCTAATGCTTCATCCCTTATTAACTACGTACAAGTTCCAATCACTTTTAACTTCTAAGTTCAAACCAATGGGCAAATTCAACGGTCCAAAACTTCACACCCAAATAAGCTCAAATTCATGTCTCATACTCTCATGGGCCCATGGCAACATGTTTCCATCACAAGAATCTTCCTCATTGTCTCATTAACCAATGCTGTAACAACTAATACTAATTCAATCTTTGAAATTAATAAATAACTAAATCATTCAACAAATTTCATAAATTCAACCAAAAAAATAAAATTCAAGCAATAAAACCTCAAAGTTCAACATACCCAAGTAAATATAATCAGTTAACAACAAAATTAACATAAAATTAAAACAAAATCACAATAACCCACAAGCCAATTTCAATCATAAGCGTCAAAAAACTAAGAAATTAGGGTTCTTGAGTAGGTGGAAATTGAAATTAAATTGGGGGAAATGAAGTGATTGATACCTGGAATAAACTGAGTGACGATCATCAGAAGTGGGTTTTGGAGACATCATCTTGTTAAAATCCCAGAAAAAAAAAATTGAAATTCAGAAACTAAAAAAGAATGTTGTATTTGAACAAAATGATGTTATAGAAGAAAATCCCTATTTTTCATTTTCAGTTCTTCACTACAATGGTTGATGAATTTCTCTTTCTTCAAGAAACTGGGTAATTAATTAAGCACGATTAGTTATTGTTGGACATTCTCATACCCGATTTAAAGGAACCATTTCTTAAAAGGTAAAACTGTAGAAGGTTCACGGGCACTTTTTTTCTACGGTGGTTTATCCGATTCACTATTACGCTGATCCGGGTTCAGGACTTGGATTTGATTCGACTAAAAAAAAAATTATTTTGAGAGAGTCTGAAAAAAGGTCATACAAGTTTTTTATCTCTTTTGGGGTCGACTTATTGTTTTTTGAACTCCGTAAAACTGTTCAAAGCCCTTTTGGCCCTATGGCATCGCGTAAAATATTCGGCAATACTTTTCTCGGGACCCCAAAACCTCCAAAAACTGTGGATAATAGCTTTTTTTTTCTTCTTCCTGAGAGCTGCCCCGAAACCTGTCTAGTTTTTGGCCTATTTTTCCATCTATTGTTCTTGATGAACCCAAGACCTTCCATATTGAGTTTCAGTTTTAAAAAACTTGTTATGTTCCCTCTTTAGAGAAATTCTGATCAAAAAAGACTACATTAGTCTTTTTCAATCTTCGGGGACTATCGGGACACATTGTATTTTTGACCATTTTTTTCCAGGACACTGAAATCTCCGAAAAGTGTGAATTGTTAATTTCGTTTTCCTCTTCCAAAAAGCTTTCTCGGTCTTCGTCTTTATTTTGCCCTAGGAGAATGCCTTGTAGGTGACCCAAAGATGTCTCACGCTCGATTTCAGGCTATAAACACTTGTTATGTTCCCTCTTTCGATAGTTTTTGAAAAAGGGCACAATAGTATTTTCACTCTTCCATGACTCGTCTAATGACCTTTAGAACCCTAAAAAATTGCTTGGAGGACTCTTTCGATCTGTATACAAAATCCCCCAATTTTTCTTAATTAAGCTTGGATGATATTTTTTATGTTTTGTTTAGTCCTCAAGCTCCATACCTAGAAGTTTATTTGTGTCTGATTTTCAAATAATAGCAAGCTATTAACAAATTACAAGTTTGTACAATAAAACCAAACCAAGCTAACTTTATATCTTATTGCCCTTGTCACGCATTAAGTCTATTCAAAATTCTTTCATATATCATTCCACAAACATGTTTTCCTATACCATAACCTTCTTTCGCGGGTTTAGTCTTCTCATGAAAAGATGATATAATAAGGTAGTAAGTAACTAACTATCGAAAGTCAAGTTTCACCACCATGAAATGTTTAGAATGAATGCTTGCTTCAAGTAATTTGATTTCAATATGACCAAAGATTTGATATCAAATTACTATCAAAAGCCAATTTAGCTCGGCCAAAACATCCATCTTACTCTCAAGAATGCCTAGTTTTAAAAGGCGCACCTTAATTTTATAAAAATCAATTAAAAATGTGTGTGAATATCTACCGTTTACCTAGGTTGCACGGGTTCAAAAACGGGGTCAAAAAACGGGGGCGGGGACGGGGACGAAAAACGGCAAAATCAAAATTTCCAAAAACGGGGACGGCAAGGAATCGGCAATTTAATAATCACAAAATTAAATAATTTAAAATACAATAGTAATTAATATTTTAATGTAACAATAACATAATAGTTAATTCGTAAAACGTTAAAGTATAACATTATCTTAAAGTACAACATTATCATTAATCGATTTGTGGTCGTCGTGGTCTCCCTCAAACTCACCGTCGTTCGTGCAAACTTCACCTGGAATTCAGTCCAAGTCGCTGTCGCCTGATACTTTTTATTTGATGATTTGATGAATGTCGAGTGAAAAGAAAAGCAAATAATGAATGTTGAGGGAAGAAGTCAGACTAAAAGAGATAAATGTTGAGTGAACAATTAGAGATAATTGAAAGAGACTAGAGGAGTAAAAAATTTAGTAAAGTAAAAGGAATGAAAGAGATGGAGAATTAAA
>PYUH01000062.1:348232-362662 GCA_016808085.1 Suaeda aralocaspica | reverse complement strand
TTTGATGAATGTCGAGTGAAAAGAAAAGCAAATAATGAATGTTGAGGGAAGAAGTCAGACTAAAAGAGATAAATGTTGAGTGAACAATTAGAGATAATTGAAAGAGACTAGAGGAGTAAAAAATTTAGTAAAGTAAAAGGAATGAAAGAGATGGAGAATTAAAGAGTACTAGAGGAGTAACTGAGTAAGAAGGTCGGTGAATTAGTTTGTCAAACAATAAATCCTAGACTTTGGTTTTGAGTGGTATTTTTTATAATGTTGGGCCTTGGGCTCTTATTTGCATTTGGACTTTTGTCTTAAAAAGGTTGGGGACTTCTATTTTGTATCTAAGCCGACCCCGAAACGTCCCCAATGTAGCACAGCCGTCCCCGCCCAATTGATGCCGACCCCGAAACGTCCCCAAAGTAGCACACCCGTCCCCGCCCAATTGATGCCGACCCCAGGACGTTTTTCAGGCGTCCCCACACCGTCCCCGTCCCCGAAACGACCCCATTACAGATTCGCCAAGTTCTCAAAGGTACCCGTGCTTCATAGCCGTTTACATTACTTGTTCAATTACCAAGATTTCTCACAAACGAACATTAAAGCCAAAAATAATCTCAAAATCCATTCCACAATCTCAACCAAAAAAAAAAGATAAAAAAAACTTTATTCATTCCACAAAGCTATCTCTCAACTCCCAAGTCCTAACTATGTTTAACTGTACACTGTCACATACAAAAATGGCTGCAACATTTTGCCTCCCTTCATTCCCACTATCCAAAATAACCCCATTTTCCACCAAAATTACATTCAAACCCCTGTCAACTATCACCCCAACTGAGCACAAAATGGGATTCCCTTATGAGCTGAAACAAGGGCAAAATCGTCAGTTCCATGAACTTTCCTCAGGTCTAAAAATGGAGGTAATTTCTCAGAAAAAACAGAAATACAATGAAAATGAAAAAGAAAAGGAAAAACCACAACTTGTATTCATTCATGGGAGCTTTCATGGTGCTTGGTGTTGGGCTGAACATTGGCTTCCTTTCTTTTCTCTTCATGGTTTTGACTGTTTTGCCCTCAGTTTGTTGGCTCAGGTGAAATTTCTGTCATTTTTTTAATACCCAATTTATGGAATTATCAATTTGTGATGATTTTGAAATTTGATCATTAGAACTAAAATGGGTGTTTTGTTTTAATGTTTAATGTAATAATCTGTCAATTTTTTTTATTGTTATAGTTGCCTTTTAGCTAGTAAAGTTGTCATTTTTATTAATAGAAAGTTGTTTTTAGAATTTAAGAACTTAATGCTACATTATTATTGTATTAATACAGATATTGTTGCTTGTTTTTGCTTCTCATATTTGATTTCAGCAATGTAGAAAATGGGTTCATTTTGTTTACTTTTATATTTTGATGATCCATGAAATGCTGATATTATAGAGCTAGTTATACTTATTACTTAGTACTGTATGTGTCATGATGCTAATAAGTGATATGAGTATAATGCTATTGTTGTTGCATTGTTTGTTTTGTATTCTTGAATCAATCAATCAATCAGTCACTCAGAGCCTTAGTCCCAAAATTGGGGTCGACTAAGTGAACAAAATTGATCATTCCATGTGGTCATTCACATAAACAGCTGGTAAATTGAAGTGCATCTATTAGAAGCTGAGGTTGTTGAATTTGCACTTGTTCAGGCTAATAACCGAACTTATTTCAGAAGAATCTGTACATAATCTCTTCGTCTGTTACCATTTGGCCTTCGTGAATTTGTTGAGGACTTGAGGTTGAGCCGATTGGATGCTGTTGATTTGGATTTGTCTATGATGCCGTAGCAGTTTATAGGGATAACGCTGTTCTGCCGTATAGCGGTATAGATTATGATGTTATGAAATTTGTTGGATAGGAAAGTATAGGATGTCTTTTCTTCTGTCCTTAGGATGTCTGCTATTAAGGTTTAAGCTGTTGCTGATTATGATATTATCTTTTTGCCTATGCATTTGGCCAGGGTGAAAGTGATGCTCCGGCAGATAAGGCTGCTGGTACCCTTCAGGTAATGCATTACCAGTACTTTTTCCGCTTCCTACTCATCGTTCAAGGATTCCCAAGTTACATCATGAAATCCTGTTATGCATGTATTTCTGAAGGTCGTCTTATTAGACTGTAATGTCCTTAATGGTGCAGTAGACACATGCAGCTGATATTGCTCACTTCATTAAAGAAGAGCTTACATCGTCTGTTGTTTTGGTTGGACATTCATTTGGAGGACTTATTGTTCAGTATTACATATCAAGCATTCGAAACAAAGATGTGTTAGGTTATTTCATGATCCTTTTTGAGTAATGTGCTTTTGTTCACATAATATCTCACTCCCTGAAACCATTATTGTCTGAGATGCTATTTCTTTGATTGTAAAATTTGAGAGTTTTTATTATAACTACTGAAAGATAAGGTTACATTAATCTAAAAAGTCTCTATGTCAACAAACATGAACTTTCCTAATAGGAGAAGACTTAAACGAACATTAATTCTCAAGAGAACTTAATTAAGCAGCAAGTACATCTCCCTCTGACAGAAAACATGTGTACTTATCATTGTAGCAACACTAATACCTTTTTTTGTACTAGATATGAGTAATGGACTCCCAGAGCTTGCAGGAGCTGTATTTGTCTGCTCGGTGCCTCCATCTGGTAATAGGTGATGATTAGTTTTATTTTATTCATCAATATCATTTTTTGGAACATTTTTTTTTTATTTGAATCATTCTGATTTCTGAACATATACATTTTGTTATTCCTGCTGTGCAGTGGCTTAGTATGGAGATATCTTTTTTCCAAACCTGTTGCTGCTTACAAGGTATTGCTGTCTTCAGGCTTTATCAGTGTGCTTTAATTAATTTAAGAAATTGTTGAGAACCAATATTAAAAAATCAAACTCAAAGATCATTTTATTGTACAAATGACTTAAAATTGTGCAAAGCAGCAGATGACTGATTTAGATCTCTAATAGGAAGTCTTTGGAGCCATCCTAGGTTGGTTTAAGTATCTTTGCGTTATGGTGTTCCTTCATCTGTTCTGTGGAATGCTTCAACCATCAGGTTTAGTAGTAGAAAATCCTAACGACAAATGCCATTCCTGCAATTGCACTTAATTGTATGTAGTATGTCTAAACCTTACAGAAATTATTTCTATTTGCTGGTGCATTTTCTTATTGTTTGTTGTGACTCCGAACTTTCTATTGTTTGAGTTTTGGGTATACTGGCACAAGCCAGAGAGCTCTGAGCTTGTACTTGATCAGGTCAATGTCTCAGTGATAATACCCGCACTTCCGCAGCGGCGCAGCATAGCTGCATAAGCCTGGTTTCACTCACATCAGACAACTAGAGCAAGTTTAGTCAAATCAGCATATAGCAGGGCAGTTTTAGCTTTGACCATATGGCACTTCTGACGTCAATCACTCTTCTTTCATGAACTTGACATTCTGACTAGAATGCCAATCTATGCCAGAACCATTTGTTACTCGATCTAGGCAATATGTGATGATATTATGTTTGTAATAATGATGCTATTTAAAAGTTTTTTCATATCTCAATTGGGCTTGAGCTTACTTGAAAAAAATCATATCATACCATATCATATCATCCTGCAGTCCTGTATAATTAAGAGTTTAATATTCATATCATATCTGCGTTCAAAACTTGGGCAGGTTACCCGCAGCTTAGCAGCAAAAGCTTTTATGACTGATTTACCACTTTGCAAGGAAACATTTTTCTCTGCTCAAATGGATGACAGCCTCGTAGAAAGGTCTGTTAAGCTTTCCTCACTTGCTTGACATGTACATGTTTAATGCTTGCCAGATCGAGTACAGTAACCCAACTTAACTTCCTGCTTCCTACATTGCTATTTAATGTCTTCAACTTTGATTTTTATTTATCCAGGTATCAAAAGTTGATGAAAGAGAGTTCAAGACTGCCATTGTTTGATTTAAGGAAGCTGAACGCTTCTCTTCCTGTTCCTTCAATACCCGAGTCATCCTTCAAAATTCTTGTCATGGGTGCTAGAGATGACTTCATAGTGGTAAACTTCATCATCAAATCACAAATTGTTGTCTCTATTCTTATTACTTAAATGCCACGATATCTTGAACCCCCCATAAGTCGTAATGTTGCATGACATATTGACATGCACCCATTTTTCATGTCATCTCCAATGTGGCAGTAATACTTCGTGTTCTTTGTTTTTGCTTGTCACTTCTAATATGGGGTGATCAACGATTGCTTGTAGGATGCTAAAGGACTCAATGAAACAGGCAAATTTTACGGCGTCTCCCCAATCTGTATAGATGGAGTTGCTCATGACATAATGTTGGATTGTTCATGGGAAAAAGGTGCAAATGCTATGCTCTACTGGTTAAAGACCCTTGACACAAAGAAATTGTAGTGATTAGATTTATAAAGATTATTTTAGGTGGCCCATTTTTAAGGTCAATTGCTTCTTAGAAGCTTTTTTTTTAAGGCAATTTTTAAAAGTTCTTTGTTTGTCTCTTTTGACCAGTGACATTGTAGCCAAAGATTGAATGGTTTGCCATCTGTTGTGTAAGCGCAAAATTTAAGAACAACTCACAATTGGTTATTGTGTGCAAGTTTTTTGCTCTATAATATTATTTATTTCAATATTTTCTTTTTATTTCAAGGTTCCATACTACTCCATTTGTTTCAGAATTTTTGTTATGTATTCCGTTTTGGGTGCTTTCAAAAGTTTGTTACATTTGGAACCAACTTATTTATATAAAGATTTTCGGTTGGTTTGAAAATCACAATACTTATTAATATAATATCATGGTCAAGTCTTACTTATTTGTGGTTGTTAAAGTTAATAAAAATTCCCATTAAATCATCATGAGAATTAATTAATACATTAGAGTTAGTTTTTTTCCAATTAAACTAATACATACTTACCCCATTAACTCAATACTTAATAGGAGTGCAAGATTTTAAATGTAACAATCATTCTGGAACGGGGAGAATGTAGTTTTCCTGTCTCGACATCAGTTTTTATTGAGTTTTAGTTCACACTCAATACATTATTATGACCAAGCTAAGTGCGATAATGTATTCAGAATCAATACTAGCGTATTGCCTTCTAGTCTTTTAACCAGACATAAAAAAAAATGTTTAATCTGCATCTATTAACACACAAAGTTGTAATATAGTCTTAAGCAATTTAAAACACAATTATTATTATTAAATTACATTTACTTTCTTGAGTAAAATGAACCAAACAAATAGTTATAAACTATAATAATAATAACAATAATAATAATAAGCGCTCGGTCTTTTTTTAGTTGCTATTATAGGGTTTTGTCATTATTCGCAGTGTAACTTTGATTCACTTTAATATTTAACTAGATTATTGCTCATGCATTGCATGATTTAAATTAAAAATATTTATATAATATTCATGTTTAACATTTAGGCACTGTTCTCCTCAACTTATTTTTGTTGATGTGAAATTATTTTTTCTGATCTAAACTTATTTTTGCTGAACTGAATTTATTTTTACTTATCTGAACTTATTTTTGCTGACATAATTAATAATTTATTAAGGATTGAAACTGATTTTTGCTGAACTGAACTTATTGTTGCGGAACCAAACTTATTTTTGCTGAAAATAAGTAAAAATAAGACGAGGAGAACAGGGCCTTAGTTATGTATTTAATTTATGATAAAATTTAAATTGAACGAAAATTTAAATGAAGCAATTTTAAAATCGCAATTTCAATGATATTTGTAAAATAATATAGAGCATTGAGATGCAAAGAAATATACTTTGTAGCTTGTTGTATTAAATTTTTTATTTTAACATATATATTTAGTAAAGAATATAGAAGTTAGTTAGGCAAATAAATTTATGGCTTTTAGAGTAATAGTTTATATAAGAAGCTAACGAAAAGAGTTTAGTCGGGAAATTTTTTTATGAAATAGTGACATGTGGCATGGATAGCTTGACCGGTCTTTATTTTAGTTAAGGTATAGATATGTAACAAAAAAGATAGTCATATGTAATCTTGTTTTATTCGTCTCAATGTATATTTTTCAAAAATATAAATTTTTTAATTTTTTAATATACCAAACTCATGTAATTAATTTTATAAGTTATGAATTGGGTGATGTGAAAAAATGAATGTAGCAAGTAAAAAAAGACTGAGGCAGTAATAATAATGTAATATGATATATGAGTATCTTAATAAATATGTTTTAAAAAAAATCATTATGCTCATATTATTGTTAATTACATCTTATATAATTTATAGTTATTCAGAAGATATAAATAATCTACAAAATTTATTTTAACCATTATCAAATTAAAAAATAATTATTTTTTCACCCGTAAAAAATATATTCTTTGCTTTTAATATTAACAACTTTTTTATATATTAGTCATGTATTGTGCGGATAATTTATTAGCACAAAAATATTAAGATGAATTAAATAAAATGAGTATCGAATACAAGGAATTAAACTAGGTACCTTTTATCAATTTCATGTTTTAACCTAAGATTTTATGTATTCACCTTTGTGACTTTAAATTAATTTGGTTACTCTAAATAATGATTATGGTTCGTATGGAACTCAACTCCGTGGAATTTGGCAGTGCCCTTGATAAAGCACTGTTTATTAGGTCAAGGACTTCAAGTTTAGTTAAGTTGGATACGGATGCTGATGGAGTGCTCTACAAGAGGTTTCGTTTTAGTCAATCCCCATATTATGCTCTCATAACTCATAAGTAATTGATTACGACATAATTATATTGCCTCGATAACCGATATTGGATAAATGTTTGATAGTATCATATTGAGTTATTAAACCTATTGTATCGAGTTTGTGTAAACTCACTTATATAACTAGGTTACATAATCGTGTCAAAATCAATAGCCCAAACCCTCTAATTTCATGCTAAGTTCAAGTCGTGTTAGTTGGTTGCATTATTTTTTCCATCTTAGAGTTGACAATTGAGTTAAATGGATTATGTCGTGTCATGAACTCTTTGTTGACTCATTTACTTGTACTTGTTAAACCCTCTCTACACTAACCCGCCAGCTAACTAAAAATGCCATATCGCTTAGCCTGTAAACCCGAGTAATTAAACGGATGGCACAATCAACCCAAACTCGCTAACAAGTCTAATCGGCGTCTCATGTCAAACTTTTAACACCTATAGTGTCATAAATTCATGGTAGTATCTCCCTCAATCCCTCACCTTGCACTACTATCATTATTGGCTTTATTGCTTTTTTAATATAGAACAAAAATCCCAACTTGGGCCCATAGCCCATCCTGGATCCAAACCCACAGAACATCACACAATAAAAACATCATACAATCCCTGGGCTAAGCCAAGCCCAGCCCAAAATAAAACAATCACAGCCGTCGATCTCTAGGTCAATCTAACTTCATTTTCCCCCTCTCTTAAACCCTAAAATTCAGCCTTCAACACTTCCTTCTCTTCTCTTTCACTCTGTCGCAGCTGTTGCTTTCTCTCTCATCTAGGGTTTTTCTCTCTCCTCCCTCCATTACTTCAGGTACGTAATCTTCATCGTTCTTCTTCTTCCTCAGCTAATTCGCTTTAATTTCATGGTGTTTGTTCTCACGTTTTTTCCCGCGTTTCGATTGATTGATTTTTCAATCGTTTTGGATTTTGATTATTAGTAATTTAATTTAATTAATCGATTTTTAGTACTGCATTTTTCATTTCCAGAAATTTTGCTCAATTTCGCATGTTTAATTGATTGATTTTTTTACAGATTTCATGATTTCATCATAAATTTTCGATTTTTATAGTGTTAAGTTGTCGTATTTAGATTGAATTTAGCTGCAATCACATAAAAATGTGAACTTTTGTTTTGTATTGGTTTGTAACTGGTGAATTTGATCATTATAACGTTTGTTAAACATTTATGGATTTAAGTTATTAGGGTTTTTAGTTTGATTTGATTGTTAAAAATGTAGTTTTTTTCTCTGATTTTAAGTTCAGAAAAGGTTTTCACCCAATTTTACAATGAAGTCATAATTGAACTTATGTAGGAAATGATAATAATTTGTATAGTAGTTCAATTTATAGCCATGATCTTACTAGTTAGGGTTTTAAATTCAGATTAGTTCTCAATTGGTGTTGTTTGATTCAGTTTTTCGATTAGTTCGATATCGAAAAATTATGTTGGCATTTAGGGTTAGCCTATGGTTAGTATGTAAGCTTAAGCTGGAGAAATTGTGTTGGTTTGAGTTAGGGTTTGGTAGTAATATGCAACTTTGAGCTGATTGTTGTGATGTTTTCTTCTGTTCAGTGCTGCGAATATGTTTACTTCTTTGAGGAAGATACAAAAAGATAAGGGTGTCGACCCAACCGAGTTGGAAGAGAATGTTGCTCAGGTAAAATTTGTGATGTTCGATTACTACTTTGATCGTTACGTGTATTGATGATTATTTGATTCATGATACGATAGAAAAAATGTGATTTGGGTGTGTTGCGTTGATTTTGTATAGGCATTTTTTGACCTTGAGAACACTAACAAGGAACTCGGAAATGAATTGAAGGATTTGTACATCAACTCTGCTGCGTAAGGACACTGCATTGTTTGTTTGTTTGATCATGAATTTAATAGTTTTTCTAGCTTGTGGCTTGATAATGTTTCCTTTACTTCAATGCAGTCAGGTTGACATTTCCAACAACCGCAAAGCTGTTGTTATCCATGTTCCCTACAGACTAAGGAAATCTTTCCGCAAAGTTCACAGTCGGTTGGTGAGAGAGCTTGAAAAGAAGTTCAGTGGCAAGGTACATCCAGTTTGTTTTGAATTTTCTTGTACTCCCGGCAAGATTTTGTAACTCTTCCCTTTGGAAACTATGTGGGCATAGGATTTATATAGCGTTTTGTACACCTCCTTTACACTTCATATGTGTTCAAGAACCATAATAGCTTATAATTCTTTGACAAAAATTGTCTAACACGAACCTCTTCTTCATTTGTGGGCCTTTGTGGTTGTGTGCCAGTATGCATCTTGTTACCTAGTGAATTTTTGTTTTACTTTTCTGGTGAATTGCCATTGGGCTTGTTTCTCAATCCTACTCTGGCACAATTGCTGAATGCTGGGTATGCTTTTTTCATTGTTTCCCCATTTTGTAATGTCTTCAGGATGTTGTAGTCATTGCAACCCGAAAGATTGTGAGGCCCCCAAAGAAGGGTGCTGCAGTCAGACGCCCAAGATCCCGTACTCTCACCTCAGTGCATGAGAACATTCTTGAAGATGTTGTGCAGCCTGCTGAGATTGTTGGAAAACGCTGCAGATACCGTCTTGATGGTTCTAAGGTCTTGAAGGTAGGTCAAGCTAATTTGATGTATTAGTGGTTTACATTTAAAAAGTTCTGTTCTCCTGAATAGTATCTCGTTACAAGTGTTGCTTTGTATCTTCTTGATTATGTCAGGTATACTTGGACCCAAAAGCCAAAAATGACACCGAGTACAAGCTTGAAACATTTTCGGGTGTCTACAGGAAGCTTTGCGGAAAGGACGTAGTTTTCGAATACCCCACAGCAGAAGCATAAGTTTCCGTCTTGATTTCATCAGAGTTTTGTTCTACCATTAATGATGTCAAAAGATAGTTTCTAAATTTTAAGTTTTGGTCATGACCCTTGAAGTAGGAACAAAAGTACGATTTATGAGAATTTCTTGGCTATATGAGATTTTGATTTTGAAAGTGTTATGTAGAACATACTCCGTATGCCCTTTTTGAGTAAATTCTGCTATTTATGCTTCTGTTGATCTGTTATACTATAGTTTTATGACCGTATATTTTACTTTACAATCGTGTTTTTTCTCTAAACAAATCGATGGGATTTTTTAAGCGTTAATACCTACTGCGATTTATAGCTAGCCTATTGGCTGCTCAAGTGATACATGCATGAATGCTTGCTTTCTTCAAAGGTGCAGTAGTCGTGCATGTCTGCAGGCCTGTAGCAAATTAGCAATTTCCGTTGTATGTGTGCTGGCCTTTGTATTTTCTATGTCCTGATGTATCATATCTGTCACCGTCATGGCTGCCTGCTGCACTTGTTGGAAGGTTCCCTCACCTACACAGTTGAATAGGAGTAACTGATTATAAAATGATGAAGTTGGTATTATTTTTCTTTGTTAGACGGTTACAAGAACGTTTAAATGTTTAATGACGTACATTTTTTAAGCATTGCAATTGACTACGAGGGTTACAAAATATAATGCAACGATAGACATGGATGCTCTTTCCGTTTCTAATTAGTTGCTACATTTTTATTTTGAGAGTCAAATGTAAAAAAAAGTATTGACGACTACTTCATAAGAAATATTGTTAGATTTGTCGCAATTTATAGTTTATTAATATCTAATTTTATACACAAATAGTGTCATTAGCGGTCAAAATTAGGTATTGGATACCGTGTAAAAAGAAATGTAGTAAGTAAATGGAGACGGAGGGAGTACTGGAGTAGTGTTTATACTCATAATAGCTATTCAAGAAGGGTACTTGGTTAATACTAGATCATTATATTTTTGTATTGCTAAATGCTAATACCATTGTCCATTGGCATATGAACATTTTGATACCATCATACATTATGTCTCAATTGGTATTATTTTGTGTTGGTATTTTGCAGTTTTAACCAACTTGAAACTTGCAACACCATAATTATTTCAGTTATTCCAAGATTACAATGCAGATAGGAAGAGAAAAATGTGTAGAAAGCAAAATTCTTACTAAATTTCATTATATTTCATATTCCTTTGTGGTAGCATGTGTACAACAGAAGCTCTTTTTACTACAAATCAACAAATATATATATTTATATATAGATACATCAATCTCAAAATAGTGAAATTATGATGCAGAGAGAGACTGCGCCAGCCAAAAGAATTTCCGAAAAATAAGCTATGCAACTTTGTGCCTCACTCAGGTTCACAAGAATTTGCTGTTCACTCCAGCACGATACAGTTGCAACCTCTTACCAGAAGATTCAATTCCCAACTTTGTATTCGCTGGTGCAAATAACACATCACCGACTCTGATTTTCTCCATCGAGAAGGTGGTTCTTACGTATCCAGTTCCCTCAGTCACCAAAAACAATGACGGACCTGCCATTGCAGGAAACTGAGTTGATGTCCCTTCAGGGAGATCACAATGATCCACCTCAAACTCTTCAAATGGAGGACGGTATCTTTTTGTGCGTCCATTGGTGCCCTCAACTTTGAAGCCTCTAAGTATATTAGGACGCCCCTGAAAAACAGATTTTGCTCTTGTTAGAAAGAGTGAATGTTAAATAGGTAGAACACAGATGGTCAACTTCAGTCCATTCAAAGTTCGGAAATGTGATGCGCTAGTTGAACAAAGTACTACATAAGAAAACAGATTGCTTTCGGCAATATTAGAAATCCTGCCAACCTATTTCATTTAGAATTATCTTTACACAATCGCCAACTACAGTGTATAAATTGATATTAACGTGCTGAGAATTTAAACGATATCATTCCAACAACAGGAGTATGATCAGGTGAGGGTAATAAAAACGTGACTGAAGCGCTTGAAGCAGCCACAATGTCACTGCAGTTTGCAACAATAAAAGGCAAATAAAAGCCAAATAACTAATAGAAGTTAAAAGTAAATGAGTTATGATTACCTGTTTGTAGGTGAGCATCTCACACAAAGTCTTAACATCCCTCTTCTTGGGAGTTAAACCAGCCCGGACAACATTGTCTGAAGTTGCCATACACTCGATGCAATCACCAGATACATAGGCATGAAGTTCATTTGCCCCCAAGCACAAGGCTTCGCCAGGATTGAGAGTTACGAAATTCATAAGAAAAGCAGCTAGCACACCCACATCGCCTGGATATTCTTTCTCAAGCCGCAAGACCAACTTCTCTTCCGCTGTTAACTGATGCAGGAGACACAAATGTTATGAAATTGGATATTTTTTATGACTGGAATAGGAATTGGAACAGCATATACACGTGGATCAACACAAGGACCCACACATAAGCACGACAAATAAGTAGTAGAAATGGGAAACAGATGAAAGATTTCTTGAGTTTGCTACACATCATTATCTGGTTACATTTCACTCGGAAACAATTGTTTTCCATGCAATAGAAAACTTCCATGGTATCCTATTGCAAACAAACATTTAAGAAAGAAAAAAAGGTTTTCAAAGAATGAAGGTTCTGAATCAATCTAGTAGTTTTGACTCCTGCAAGGTATGAGTTTTACATCGACAATTTTTTTAATATGGCAATAAGAGAGATAAAGAACAGAAATAGAGAGAAGGAAGGCATCAATGGTGGGGTACTAGTGTTAATGGACATAGGTTGGAATGTGGAAATTGACATATGAATTATATTATGATATTCTGGAGGTTTTATTAAGGTTTTCTCCCTTTTTAGGGAGACCAATCAAAAGAAAATGATATTCCTTAGAGGTTTATGTTTCTAAATTTTTAAATTCGCAAATGAAGCAGAGGACCACGGCATCACTTAGAAGTTAAAATGCGGAAAAAGGGAGAAAACAGAAGGAAAGTAAAGCAAAATCAATCTGAACGAAAAGCCAAAGATAAGTTGAGAAAACCAAAATTCTATTTGTAAAGGGAGCAGCGGACCAGTCATAAAGTAACATGCAAACATATGGAACAAGCTAAATCAGAATTAAGTTTTCATAATCTTTATCTTCAGAAAAACATTGCAAGCGTGCACATTACACAAAATAACTTATAACAATAGGTGAGCTTTGTGTACAGATAATTACAGGACATTAGGTGGGATTTCAGTAAGGCATCCCAGTAAAAAAAACAGACACACTACCTTTATACTCAGACTATGTAATGATAGATTAGAAATACAGGTAACATGAAAGAAAACAGTAGGAATTACTGAATTACACAACAAGCTCTTAATGCTGAAGCGATTTTATATCAACAAGGGGTGCAAGCGCAAATGTCTAATATGAATAAGCAAGCACAGTACAAGTACAGAAAAATTAACAAAGTTGGCCATACCTCATCCTTTTTCTTCAAACGACTTATCAACTGCGACAGCACCTCAGCAATTACATTCTCACTTGCTGACATAATGAGGGTAAATAGCTGTTTCAGAGCAACTTTAACTGCATCCTCTCCATCTTCTGCAGTGATATTCAACACCTGATTCACAACCTTAGCACCAACCAACTGCGAGATTTCTGGTACACCTTTTAGAATCTTTTGGAGATCCTATAGTAGCAAGGAGACAAATGCATTAACAAAACAAAAGCATTGACAAGAACATTTTGCTGTAATGTGTTACCATTGAAAAACAGGAAGAAAGAAATTGTTGGTGGTGTAAGTCGACTTATAACATCTCACTTTCACGATGGAAAAAAAACCACAACACCGCTCATTGTGTAGATAATAAGACACAAATGTAACTATGTAACCATTAAACTAGTAAAGTCCAAAAACAATAGCAACTGGATACATAAGAGTTCCCTTTTTTATGCGTTCGATTCTATATACCTTGCAACATCAAACAAACAAAACAAAAACAAAGGGGGCCTCATAAATTCTTTATCATCTCTAAATAGATAGGGTCCGCTACATGACCACGAAGCTCATGGATGTGATAGTTTTTTACCATGATTGTGACGAACCTACCGCAACCTCTTCCAAGTAAATATTTGCAATTTTCTAATTACCAACTTACCACACTACTCTAGTTTTTATTAAGTTATTAACACTCAAAGCAGGGAAACTCAATCTATAACTCATTTAAACACGAAGTAGAGAAAAATCAGCAGTAAATTAAACCTATAACTCAAAGCACTTATAAAATACCAGGTAAAAGTAAAGTAACCACCAATTGAGATAAAAAGAAGAAAAGAAACATAGTAAGTTTCTTACCTCAAGACCAACAAATCCACAAAGGATCTCAAATTTTGTAATAGCAAGAGCCATTTCTGGCTTATGATTGTCATCCTTGTAAACACTAGGGTCCTTAATGTGCAATTTCTCTGCTAATTCCTTACATGGATGAGCTTGTATCGACAGCGTTTTCGCTACCGACAACACCTACAATGTTCAAAGTAACACAATTACAATCAAATTTCATCTCCTTCTTAACCACAATCAAACCTCATATCATCAAACTCCATTACATTCATCCAAAATCATAGCAATCAATCAAATCACAAGTAATAAGAACACAACACAATAATACAAAAGACCAATTTATTCCATTAATAAAGCAAAATCACCCATGATTCACAATGCTAACAATTGCTCCAAAATCCAATAAAAGCAATGAAACAACATAAACCCAATTGTCAAAAACATACAATTTCAAACATGCAATTCAACAAATTTGACCAAAAATACAAAAAAAAAAAAAAAAAAAAAAACA
>PYUH01000062.1:292245-348212 GCA_016808085.1 Suaeda aralocaspica | reverse complement strand
AAAAAAAAAAAAAAAAAAAAAAAAACCACAAAAATCAACAAAAATACAAATGAATTAGAATTAAATTACCTTAAACAAAAAAGGAAGTTCATAACCCCATTTCTCAACAACTTTAGTACCAAGAACATTAGGGTTCTTCTCAATCCAAGACTTAAGAGTATCACCTTGTAAATCCCCACATCTTCCATTCAAAACAACAAACCCATGATTTCCATTGGTCAAAACTTTACCCTTTTTAACCACATGAGATGATCCAGATTCATGGGTACCCATCCAAAATTCAGCATATGGTTTTTTCGGATCCAATAAGTTACCCTCAGAATTTGCACTATACAATCTATAAACTTCAGAATTATTTCCAATTTTACCCCAATCATAGTTTTTCACTGAACATTTGAGTCTTTGAAGCTTTTCTTCTTTCTTCCAGAATACCCCATTTACTGCCATTATTGCTTTGCTCTTTTTCTTCAACAATGAAATTAAACAAATCACAACAAAAATTAATGAAATTGGTAGTAAAGTTAGGTATGAAACATCATCTGCAAATTCTGTACTCATTAAATTTTGGAGGAGAGAGAAAAAACTCTTTCCTCCCTAAAAAAACCCAGAAATCAAATTGAAGAAAAGATTGAATTTTTATTGAAATTGTATAATACCCACAAAAATGTATATTTTTATTATTAGTGAAGTGAAAGAAAGAAAGAAATTGTTGCAGAAAAATGGGAAATAAAGAAGAAGAGAAAATGGGAATTATGTGACATTGTAAAAGAAAGGTAAGACCTTTTATTTATATAGGGAAAAAAAAGGTAATAAATTGATGAGATCCAAATTGAAAATGAAGGGATTTTTTTTTGGGTGGTATCGTAGGAGAGAGAAAGAGAAAGGGAGAAGAGTAATTCGAAAGGTATATGAAAAAAAAATTAAAATTTGGGGGAAAAAAATTAAAGAATTTGGGTATTTGTAATTGTATTTCTGGGATTTAAAGAGAGGAAAATGAGGTTGAATTTTGAAGGAAATTAAAGGAGAGAGGAAATTGGGAATTTATTGGACATTGAGGAAGAAGATGAAGATGATGATGAAGACGACGAAGTTAAGGGAGGGTCGGTGGGGTGAAATTGGGGGGAAATACTGAATAACGGAAACAGGCTGGTATTTAACTATTTATGTTGTAAAAAAACTAAAAAAATTATTTAAAAAAAAAAAAAGGGAAAAAATTGAAGTGAATGATTTTGGAATTTTTTTGTTTTTTATTTTTTTACAATTGACTTGGATGAGACTTTGATGATGTTGGTTGTCTTTTGTAGATTATTGGGGTGGATATGAAGAATTGGAGATTGTGTGAACGCGGGTTTGGTGTGAGTGATAAAGATGAAATAAATACGGAATTGGATAACAACAAGGTAATTGATAATTTGGATAAGAATGACTGTTGATGAGAAATAATCCTTTAAGATTATTACGGAGTACTTTTTTAATGAGAAAAAAATGCATATGTTAGGGGATTTTAGATTATTGCTTTTGTAGTTTTGTGCATATACTATTGTTGGTTAAAATAAATGCGGACGAGGCTTAATTTGATGAATTAAAAAAAGTCAAATTAATTAAGTGTTAAATATATTAATACTAATACTCTAATAGGGAATTTACCTTTAGTTCCTACTTTCTATATCTACTGTATAGACTTGCGAAATTGTTTAATAAATACTTATGAATGAAACTTAAATAATGAAGGAAAATATTTCACTCATCTATATATGAAGTGTTTTTTTAAAATTTTGATTTCCTAAAAAGAAAATTGTGAAAATTACGAAATAGAAATCATTTTTTTTTCTAAATAGTTTCTATGATCAAAACCAATACTTACATTTACCATATAGGTAGTTAGTAAAGGTAAAAACCAATTTAGTCAAACCTCGAAAACAATACAATTTATGGGAAACGAATGAAAAACAAAAATAAAAACACTTCCAAACGATTATAATACGTAGTTTTATAGTAAATTAAAATTGACATTATATTGTTTGCTCAAAAAAAAAAAACACTTCCAAACGATTATAATACGTAGTTTTATAGTAAATTAAAATTGACATTGTTTGCTCAACAAAACTTTTTTTAAATTATTTTCACGTTATTCATTTGATGAATCAAAAAAAACTTAATTATTTGCTTCATTACATGTATATCTTAGACAAATATGGACATTCATAATTTAACCAAATTAACAATAAAATTTTATATACATATATAACATGGAATTAAAATACGAGCATAGTTTTTCATGAATTATTCTAATTAAAGCTGAGCCTATCTTGTTTTATATATTGAATTTATTGCAACCATTATTTTTATTTTACTTTTGACAAAAGGTTACTGATTAGAATAGGATTTTCTCAGTTGTTCTTAAGTGCTTGCAAACCTAAAACATGTACCCGTATTTGTCATTTCGCCAAAACACTGACACAAAAACCTCAAAGATAAGTTTTGAGTGATATTATTCATTCAACCAATTTAATTTTGATATTATCCATAGATTTGTTTAATACGAGTATAAGGCATTCAACAATTGATATAAGATATTGAATAAATGCTAACAATCGATGAATAAATGAATAACTCATACCAAAAATTACAAAGTATACATCTAGGGCCTGCTTACTTCAGATGAGCCGAACTGAACCGTTTGAAGTTGAACTAAAAGTTTTTTTTATGAAGGATTAATGAGTAGCAAAATAGAAGAAGCTGAACTACACTGAACTACTAAAATAATTCATACTTTTTACTACTCATCATTAAAAAAACTAGTCTGACATAATAAACTTCCGGAGCTCACATTACTAACGTGGATAGCATGCAAGTGAGTGGCAAAAATGAGAAGAGGTAAACTTGGTAGTTCGTTAGTGTACTACTAGACATTGCATTACGTGCTAAATTACAAAGGTTGTACCGTGGAGCGGCAATGGTCAAGTTTCTTAAAGCATAGGTTAGTGGTCTGAAAATTTGGATAAATTTGTCCTTTTCTTAATACCAAGTATGTGTAATTTTCATTTTTGCACTTTGACGACGTGGATACTTTTAGTATCGCATAACAATCTGCGACTATCACGAATCTATAGGAATTTTTCCACATTTTTGGTAATTATTATTATACCCCTTTATACATGCTTCCAAAATTTATGCGTTTTTTTTTTTTTTTTTTTTTTTTCAAANTTTTTTTTTTTTTTTTTTTTGCAAAGGTGCCACAAGGGCATTACAAATAGGAGAGGGAGGATTCGAACCTGTGACTAGAGGTGGGTAACAGGTCGTGTCGTGCCGGGTCAAAGTTAAACGGGTTGTCATAGCCTGACCTGAACTCGGCCCATTTAATTAGACGGGTCAGAATGTCCAACCTGAACACGACCTGCTATAACATGCTTAACCCGTTTGACCCATTTGACCCGTTTAACAAGTGCCTAAACAACTCTATATTTCTAATCAAAGCATCTAATTATTTCTAATTATTCTTTATCTAATAACCTGCAGTAGCATATATTACATAATTTAAAGTCAATAAAAAAAATCTAAAATTAAAAACTAAAGATAATACATCTCATAAAAATATAAAATCACCAAATTCATGCAGTTTTTTTTTTTTTACAAAGGAACCACAAAGGCATTACAAATAGGGGAGGGAGGATTCGAACCTGTGACCTATTGTACGCATTACAAATATGCGTAGTATGTTATTGTACCAGTATTTTGGTACCGCTAATGCCTAATAGCAATGCTTCGTACTATGCTTATTAATTAGTTGGTCCACCACTCACCATCACATTTTTATATATATATACGTCGTATATGGAGTATTCACACTTTGTAAATACGTAGTATGTGCGTGATGCATGCGTCGATAGCTTAGTTTTGCTATTACTATTAGAGCCCTAAAATAACAGTATTGATTGGTGAAAATTATATTTAGGAAATGAATAATTGAACGCTAATTAAAATGATGACTTATGACATTATTGCCATTGAAATAATAGCTTGGTAAATCACCACATCATTATATATTTATATGTGGTCAATTGGTTGAAGATCATGATTATTAATCAAATTAAAAAGACACATTGTCAAAATTTCTTAAGCTTAATTGAAAGTGAAAGACGATGAATTAATGTGTGGTGATAGTTTAGTAAAATCAAGGGGATAACAAACAAAAACTAATTTTCTTTCTTTACACTAAAATAGAGATTATGAGTAGTAATAATGCTAATATTGCCCATAAATTAAATTATAAAATCCTGGATCTTATTTAAAAGGGATTTTGTGCGCGTGATTATATTTTTTTCACTGTTTAATAGAGAGATTTTAGCCACATCTTTATATAATATCGTAACTATATAGACATAACTTATACCATAGCCTTAAGGTTATATGGGATCATGCACCACTAGATACTCCAGAAGTCTAGGATAGGGATTATATTATCGATCCTTATCCCGGCATTAGTTTGTAGTCAAAAAATTACAAGAGTTGAAGATTGTCACGATGCTTTTATTTTTTTATGTTTTTCAAATAATACAAAACTTAAACAAGTCCTAGTATAGAGTGTAACAAAAAAATCCATCCCTAGGGAAATTCATTTCATGTAATAATAACAAGAACAAAATTATTTTGTTAACAAAAGATGTATGTCATTTTTAAAGAAGTAACCATTGATCAACTACCTGCTACTCATTAATATGATATTAAGTAGTTAACTCTTAAGAGCTTATATCATAATTCATTAATTCATAAATGCTAATTGTAATATTCTATAAATCAAGAAATGATAAGGAACATACCTATCAACAACCATCTTAGATTAGTCAAAGTTTTCCTATTATTCCATGAACTTTGAACAAAATCATTGGTCAAATGACTAGGTATAACCATAAGGTAAGTGATTAGAATATAAACCAACCTAATAAACCCATGTCTTATTCTTTGTCTTGTGTATTAATTACACTATAACTTCATAAAGCACCATATATGATTACTTTGAAAAAAGAATCAAAGTATTATTATTTTTATAATAAAGTTAAAAATTCACCAAAAAATTAATATATTGATAAAAAAAACTATAGTACGTAGGCGGTTTTGCACTTAGCTTGTTGGCAAAAAAGCACAAAAAATAGGTTAAAATTGACGCAAGTAGTAAGTTAACTTTCAACATACCTTAGTTTGATGAAGAAGGTGTGTTGTAATGATAATACTAATAAGTAATGGAGTTGACCCTTAAAAGTTTGGCAATAAATCAGATCACCATATACCAATGATTTGAAATTAAAGGGTTATCTTTTTTTTTTTTATAATTATATGTGGTTATGAATTAAGCTATTGAAATGACATGCATATGTTGGAACAAAATTCAATTCCAAGAAACAAATGCATGTGTTGGGACAAACTTCAATTCAACAAAAACTTGTACTAAAACGAGTATTAATATAATGTAGGTTGCATCAATGCTCAATTCGTACTAATTCGATCTAGCTTGGTTGCTTCGAATTAATATAATTTTTATTGAGTATATATACGAGTTGATACAAACTATATAAATACTAAATATATATATTACTTATTTCATAGATTGCATTGAGTTGAACATGAAATCAAATACAATAACGAGTACAAAGACTGAAAACAATAATAAATTTTAAGTTATACGGCAAATGGTTAACAACTAGAGCTTATGCATTAAGCAAAGTAGCAATATCATAATATATATCATTCTCATATATGGAAATGAATTATTATTGAGTATGAGTGTATGACAACGAAGGTCAAATGAATTGAAGTATCTACACTACACAAGTACTAATTAGGCATCTAAGATTGGGCAATTGACATTTGGCAAGCTTATACCGATATCGATCAATGTATCCATTAGGATATTTTTACATTGTAGCACGATTGCATGCCTTATTGAGATAGTTTTCCATTAAACATAGCATGAATGCATGACTTTGTAGCAAAAAAGTAATTATTTTTTTTTTCACTTGGAAGTCAAATTTAAAATTTTATTTTTCCTTTTTACGAATCATGTTAACGTGTAAATAAGATATGTACAAGGTACAAATATGTGGTTTGTGGTATTTAGAGAACTATAAAACAAGTGATGAAAATCAATCCCAAAAACCTATTAGATTAAGTGGTTATTTTAATTGAGTTATCTGCATCATTTAATTTTGAGTTACTTCATGTAAGCATGTCGTTGGTGTATGATGAGATAAAAATGAGGCTAGTTAGTCATGAACAAATAAAAACTTGTTTAAAACTTAAAAATGAGATCGCGTGTGTACTAAAAGTATGAAACCATGAAAGGGCTTAAGCCTTGATTTTCTAATAACTCAAGAATGTATAAAAGTCGATTTTCCGAGAAGGAACTTGTAATGTATATATAAAACTATTAAACTTAAATTTGTTACGAATACCATGCACTATATTCTATTCAAAAATTGCTACCGTGCATGGAATATACATAGCATGCAAATTTTAACATTTTTAAATATTTAATTTTATCCAATGCAAAATTAAAGATATTAAATGATCAAGGCACAAACAAAAATATGTGAACAAAATCGTGTAATAAACTCCAAAATTGATCGTATAAACTAAATCATCGCTAACCCCTGATGGCGCCATAGCGACATTATTCTAAGCTATAACTAGTTCTTAGTGAGGCTCCACGTTTAACTTGTAAAATTTCGAGTGTTGTAATTATATATACCATATTTTTTCATTAAAAATTTGCTTAATTAAGTGTATATTTTTTTTAATTTTTTTTGGAAGTAAATTAAGTGTTTTAGTTTGACTTGAGTGAATAAGACATTTTTGTATTTGTGGGTGAGGTTTTTCAGGACTTGTCATTTGGTAGTTTATGTACTCCGTAGATTTTATTCTAACCCCTCAATATAATTATTACTTTTCAAAAAACTTTAAAAAAGAATAATAGTCCTAATTTAAATTTTCCTTTAATGGTCCACAAAGTTCTTTTTAATTTCTAGTCACTTTCCCAATTGTTAGTTTACTTGTTACAAATATATCACACTTATTGGTCTACTCCAATTTATTATTTCATGTACAAGTTGTATTATATAGAAAGATTTTCAAATATAAAATGTTATATATATCATGATATTTATATTCATATAATGAACAAAATTGAAGATTTGATAATAAATAAAAGGAGAAAAAAAAAGGCAAAATTAAAGAAGAGAGTGGTCACATTTTGCTTATTTGCCAAGTGACAAAAAGATGCAAGCTAGTAAGTTACTTAGCTTTGCACGTGAGATCCTCCATACCTCATGTTATCTACAACCACAAGATGCAACAATAACAAGTACTTGTATATTGTTAGTTAGAACTTAGAACATGTATAATGAGGAGTTAAATGAAAAAAAATTAAAACAAAAAACATTCTTTTTCTAATTATGAGTTGAGAATTTATATACTTTTGAACTCTTCATAATTATAATGTGAATTTATGTTCATTATATTATTGAGTTTAGTCAGAGATGACAAGCTTTAGTACACACTAGTGCACTACACCATACATGATTTTTACACGAAAATTATATTTCTATTATTCCAAATATTCAATAATGTGGAAATAACCTACTCCATATTACTCTTTCTATCTTTAATGTAATTCCTAAACATTTCTATCACTTTAATACAATACTTGCATATACTATATATAATGTACGTACCAAATTATTCATTCAATTAGTTGATTTTTGTCACCAAATTAAATTAGTAAAAAAAGCGAAAACTAATTTCGATACATGACAACGTACCAACTTTGGTTTTGATGGTTTTGATGCGTCGAATCCAGCAATATTGTAGGGGTAGATAGTGTGAAATCACAATATATAACGAACAAAATGTGGGCTAATTTTGAAATCACATATTGCTTGGCCTTTTATATATCATATTATCATAACCAACGAGAAATTTCAATCTTTTAGCTTCATGTATATATGATTGTATGACATAATGCCTTTCTTGGGATCAAGGCTCGTGTTGTTAGATGCAACCCTAATGGTTGATGTTGTTTTAACATTTTTATTAAAGAAAAAAAGAGATTCGCGAAATGGTGCAAGGGAGCTACCACGGAAAGAATGACAATCAATCCCAAAATTTCTTAGAATCAGAAGATAAGTTATAACCAAATGAGCTATATATTCATCAAATTTGCTCATGTCATTATTGTTTTACTGGAGTAGTGAGTAATTAAAGAAGTATTATCGAGTTGTATCCTATATGTAATATTATTCTCACACAAGATCCCTTGCCCTTAGCTTATAATTAGTGGTCAAAATAAGATAAATAGAGTAACCGACAGTGTAGGAGAATTCATTCCAAGGTTTAAGGTGAGAAGCTACTAGTATTATTGATTATTCTAATTATTTGCTTGATTATAGCTTTACAACTAACACAATTTTGAGAGCACAACTACTTTATGTACTCCATCTACATTTTACTTTATTTCTTTTTTCTAACATTGAAGCTGAAGCCTCACTTGCCTCACACATCATATCATATGTATAATTATTGCACAATAATTACTATAGCATATATTCATATGTTACAACAACATATATATCATATATGCATGTTGGTGTACTACAATGCTATTTAGTTGACCTTTTTTTTTTTTTGTATAAAATTGTAGTTGCATAATTATTAATTAAATCAAGTAAATAACACGTGAAAGAGTGTTCCACTTTTTTGGATTAAGAATGTAAATGTTAATTAATTAAAGAGGCATTTTTTTTTTTTTTTTCTTTTTCCTTTGCTTTAATTCTCCTACAATTTTGCCTCACTATGTCATGTAGAAGTAATTATTAGACGTTGGCCCATGATTGAAGGAGATCACATGCTCAAAGTAGAAATGCACAAGAGTTGGAGTAAGAGGATCCACCTTCACCTGCCGCCAGAGCCCACGGTACAAAAGTACCTAAATGAGAAGAATTATGGTATATACTCATTTTGTTCTATATTGGATTATAGGATTATACTCCGTAACATATTCTGGTTTAGGCCGATTAATATTTACGTTCTTTCTATTTCTATATTATTATTATTTTTTATATCTTATCTTTCATTTTTGAAGGTTTTTAAGTTTAAAGTTAACTTGTTTGAAAATATCGGATTAACAGATCGACATGATTGAACTTATTATATGTACGAGTAATAGGCTAGGTTAAGTTTTTAGTGAGTGTGTTTTGAGGGGGAGGGGGACTCACCAAAGCCCTCCTTTATTGTGCAAGTTCAGTAGAGGATTGTACAAGCTCACTTCAATTTCCTTTTTATTTGCTGGAACATTGATTAAGGTTTAGGATTCAAGTTCCTCCAATGTTTGTAAGAGCTAACAATACCATCTATGGGTTACTTTTAATTTTCCATTGTTCAGTGATTATTTCTTCAACAATGTTGTTGGGTTGTTGGGTTTAGTCTTCTCGTTGGAAGGGTCATAAGAAGTACATTTGTTTTTGGATGTCTCAAGTTTGATGTCTTTTTGGATGTTTTATGACTATAATTAAGCGACATAATCCACCATCATTAAAGAGGAGTTCTCTTCATGAAATATGTATATCAATAATGTACAAGCTTTAAAATCTCAAATAAGTTTGAATAATCTTCAATGCATGCACAATTGCACATACACATTAAATTAGTGTCAAGTCATATATTTTCAAATCTAAAAAATGCCTTATACATTTAGCCGCCGGGTTTGATGCCTTTCTTATCATGAATTTCTAAGATTCGTATGAATCAAGGTAGTTTAATTTGAAATCTGTAATCTTAGTCGTAAGACGATCAGGGTAGATTCGTAAGAATCGTGTATATGTACTCATAATTTAAGAGTCGTATAATCTGAAAATATTATACTGATGCGACGATTATAAATATATTTAAAGTAGATCTTAAGATTATAAACATCAGTATGATATTTTCAGATTATACGACTCTTAAATTATGAGTACATATACACGATTCTTACGAATCTGCCATGATTGTCTTACGACTAAGATTACAGATTTCAGATTAAACTACCTTGATTCATACGAATCTTAGAAATTCATGATAAGAAAGGCATCAAACCCGACGGCTAACCCCGTGAAAAGAATATAGGTATTATAGTCTAAAGTTTATAAGGAATGAAATTATAGAATGATTTTTTTTTTTTCTTACAAAATTTAACCTCATAAAAAAAAAAGGTACAAACGACGACGTACAACTCAACATAACTGTCAAGACATCAACTAAAAATCAAAATCAAAACCCAAAACCCCCAATTCCAAAATCTAGGGTTTTAGACCTTCAACCACAATCAACAATGGCGGAATCAACCTGCAGAGTTCTTAGAGATGGAGCATTAGAAGGGGAATTAGCTCCAGCGCTAACAATCAAAGACTCGATTCTCTCTCCTCTTTCTTCGCATGTCTTCGATTACGTCCTTTCTCAACTTTCCTCCTTCATTTTGGCGGGAAAATCTCAATCTAGGTTAAACTCTTCCTTCATTCTCTCCTTCTCCATTTCGCGCCATTTTACTACCGCCGATATCTTCTTTTTCGATTATGCTGATTTTGTGTGCTTAATTTTGTTTGCAGAGGTTTGGTAATCGTGGCGTTATCTCGAAGTCCTTCTTACTATGTTGATTTGTTGAAGAACAGAGGAATTGACGGTGTTTCAATAGATAAATGGTTTGTTCTTTCAGTTTATTACTTCCATTTTTGTTTCGATTTTGAAATTAATTTGCTTTGTTTTTTGTTTTTATGGTTTAAGTTATTTATGATTAGAAGGAAAGTAAAAATGTTGCATAAAAATGATGTTTGGATGTGAAATTGTTGAGAGATGGAGGCTTCGAATTGCGTTGCCCGGATAAATGATGTTATTACATTGTGCCAAAGTTGTGTAGTATATTGTAAATAGATTCATGATACCCTTGGAATTGAGTTATGAGGAGGCCGTAGTCGTTTGCGGGAGTGGTCTAGCTATTTTTCTATGACTCTGAGGAGTTGAAACATTTATTTGTAAATGAGGGAGTATTTTACCATATTTTCACCTGCTTCAGATGAATTGTTTTAAATTTAAGATAATATTATGGCTTTGATTTGGGTTTTAATGATATTGAGAAATATACTTGTAGGATTCGGATATTAGATTGTTATACAGATCCTCTTGGTTGGAAGCATAGACTTAAGGAAAGCGGGCACATTGGAAGCTGCCCATACTCTTTATCGGGAGTGACTGTTTTCAGATATGTGAGGGATTTAGAGAAATTGCTCTCTGGAATTCTTGAACTGGGAAAAGGTATAGCTTCAATTTTGTTTTCATCTAGTTTGAAATCAATATGCTAAGAACCTGAGTTTAGTGAATAGTTCTTGCTAATTTTGCATAAGAAAATGTATAACAGATATCTGAGTCTAATCGTGGACATTTTATCTTTTTATGCTCCGTATAAACTAATGAACATTCAGTTATGTTTGTAATTAGCTGTATTAAAACTTTAATCTCTCCAAACAAACTAATTAAGTCTCATATATCATAAATACGAGCGTGTGTTACTGTACTTATTAGAATAGTAGCAGGGCTGGCAGCTGACAATTTTATGTCTATGTAATATGCTTAAGCTGGTTATCTTTGTGGTTCCTATTGACATTCTTCGTCAATTTTCTTTCTTTCTAACTTTTGATGAGTTTATGGGATTAAGGCTTTGGTTGTTTGCTTTTGCCAGCGGGAAATATCCTGCAGTTTTTCCTCCTAATCTTTGTGCTATTTCAATGTTCGGGCTATGGGATATTAGATGAGGCAGATGGATACCTGATTTGACTTGGATGGAAGGATTTAGAAAGGATATGTAGTTTCTAAGTTTAGTGAAAAGTTTAGCATTAGGTGGAGAGAAATGAAGGAAGGCAATTTTGTTGGACAATGCACATAACATGTTAAGTGGTTTATGCAATTAACCCTATTCATTGTGATTAAGGCTTTATTTATTGTTGTTTGATTGTTGTATGCAGTCTCTTTTTGCTACTTACTTTTCTTTGTTAAGTATCAATTTTGAGGTTCTTCAATACTTTTTTGTGTCACAGGAATTGTTGGACAAGGAAAGGATCGATTTTGTATAGCAATTGACTCGGTAATACGTTGGTCCTCCCTCCCTTTCTCCAAAAGGAAAATAAAAACTCAAAAATGTTTGTTATATGTGCTCATTAGATTTCTGTGACATAAATAAAATCTTTGAGATCAAGTACTTCCAATGCTTATATACACGGGCCGTTTTGTGTGTTTGTGATTATAATTACTACTTTATGCCAAGAAGAAGCAGCATGCCGGGGTTGGGGTGTAAAAGTTTTTGATATTTCTGGTTTAATTAGAAATGGGGAAGTACCAACTAGCTGCTTGTTTCTACCTGA
Source organism: Suaeda aralocaspica (assembly GCA_016808085.1). NCBI lineage: Eukaryota > Viridiplantae > Streptophyta > Magnoliopsida > Caryophyllales > Amaranthaceae > Suaeda > Suaeda aralocaspica. Next base: position 335,772 of record PYUH01000062.1, on the reverse strand, counting down.
GTAGCCCGTAAATGTGTTTTATCTATAGGCAATTATTTTCAGCCCATGATGTGAAATTTTTTGGAAGGATGTTGCATACATTTTTATTGGCCTTTTCTACCGAATTTAAAAACTTTTTACACGGTAAGTATGTGTCTGTGTATGTAGTTTCACACCTCTTGAACTTTTTGACTTGTGTCACTATGACATTATAGACAGGAAAGTTATATATGCATGTAAGCAGAACTGGGTGATGAGAATGTTAATGAATAGGTAGAGGGAATATGTTTGCTGAATTGATCTCCATGTGTATCTTGAATGATGCTCAGGGTCCTTAGATTTTTTGATGCCATTAGAAAATCAATACTATTCGAGAATAATAGTAAAATTTTCTTGATGTTCATTAAATGCACCTTGTACTCCATCATGGTGAAAAAGTAGATAGTGAATTGTGCTATTAGAATGCATGAAAAAGTAGCAATGTTAAAAGAAAACCACTAGTACTGTGCTTTTTTATTCTTACAGTCAGTGTAATCTTTTTTGTCCAGGTAACTGAGTTACTTAGAGATGTTCCATTGTCATCTTTAGCTGGTCTTCTTAGTAATCTTCGTAGCCATGGCAAGTGTTTCCTTCTACATTAAAGCTGTTGCTTTACTCTTATACTTTTGGAGTATGCTGATGTTTTACTGTAATTTCTATGATTCAGCACAAGTTTCCAGTCTCTTTTGGCTATTGCATTCAGATATTCATGATAATAGTACAAATGCTGCTGTTGAGTATATGTCTTCTATTGTGGCTAGTGTGGAAGGCATGACTCAACGAAAAAGTGGGGAGCAAAGCCTTTTTATGCTTGAGCAAAATCTTAGAAAAGCGAAATTGAGGGTGCGTCTCAAACGCAGAAATGGAAGAGTTAGATTGATGGTACTTTTATATCATATTTTTCTGATTGTTTATATATACTATATACTGAATGATTTCATGCAAAATTGAGTTATCCAGATGTTTTCGACTTTTCGTTGATAACTTGTGAACCCCTTTGTGAACTTTGTTTAGTCCGAAGAAGTCCATGTTGAGCAGTCGGGTGTTACTTTTACATCAGTTTCTTCGGAAGAGGAGCTGGCGGCACAAGCACTAGTGCCAAAGGTTAGTAAGTTGTGTATACACAACTGCCAATTCAGATAATTTGTTAACTGTGTGAAGTTGCACTTTGATCATCTTCCTGATTTCATTTTTCCCATCTCTAGGTACAATTTAATCTACAGTTGTCAGAAAAAGAGCAAATGGATCGCTCCAAAGTAGTTCTTCCTTTTGAACACCAAGGTACGATGCATCCTAACACAGAAAGTTATCTACGGAAACACCCATTCACACTCTATGTTTTAGTCATTATTGTCTCTCTCTTTTTTTTTTTTTCGGAGACACATTATGGTCTTGCTAAGACATCTCATCTTTCCTGATGTTATCTCTGCAGAAACAGACAAAGCTAAACAAATCTATGATGGCCGGCGATCTCTCATGGAAGAGCAAAATGGAATAACTGAAGCTGAGAAATCAGAATTGACTGATAATTCTTCTGGAGGTGAGATAATCTACCTCCGTGATTCAGATGATGAAAGGCCCGACTCTGATGAGGACCCTGATGATGACTTGGACATCTAACATACATTTGTGTGAATGTTTTGGTTATTAAAAGGGCTTAATTTTGTAACTTGTTGATTTTATTGGAAAAATAATTTGTTCAAATCATTTACCAAGTTTAAATTTTTATATGTGCTGTTAGTAGTGTAGAAACTATAAAATATGTAATCCATCTAGAATTAAAAATTGGACCCAAGTTAAATGGGTCAACAATATACGAGGTATTTAGAAAAAGGGTTAGAAGACTGGATCAATTTTGATTTTTATCAACCTTATTGCTTGTGTATATCTCAAATTTTCTGAAAAGACAGAAACTTCAGGTAACCTTGATAGACCGAGTAGCTGCTTGAAAGTTTCATCTTCTTTCTTTCAATTCTTAATGTTTGTTGGTGAGATTTCTGTTGTTTCCGAAATTGGAGTCAATGTTGTATTGTTGTGTACTGTTCTTTGGAGGCTGCTTGAGAGTCGATGAGATTTTTTCTTCAAGTGGATGAAAATGGTTTGAACTGTAATGGACAAATACTTCATGGTATTTTGAGTAGTTAGCAACCAATTTGATTAACAGTTTCATAATTTTATAGTACGTACTTGAGTACTTCATATCAATGTACATAGTTATCCAACAATACCATGTTCTCTTTGGTAGTGTTTTACATTAATCTTGTTTTTGAAACAATCATAATACTAGTACCAGTATTTAAATTTGGCAAACAAAAATCAGGATTTCTTAGTCTATTTTCATATGACTAACATTTGCTGCCAAAATAATAATGCCGTTCTAACAGAAGCATCTCAAAGACTCAAAGCTTGCTATTCAATAGCCGAATACATATGTTTCATACATAAAATTCGCCAGTCAGTAATCTGTCTACAACAATAATCCTGTCTAAATCTACATGCCGCCCTTCATATGAAGATAGCAAGAATTACAGGAAAAGAATCAAGGAATTATGTTCATTCTGTGATGTCAGCCAAAACTAGAACTTCAAACCAGTATGCAATCATGCAAATCCTGCAAAAACAAAGGTAATTGGTTGTTGTCAACAAAAGCATTCGGAGTACGTACTGCTTGATATTCCAAGCAAAGATACAGCCAAATGCTTTGAAGGCCCCATATAGCAAATAGCTATCAGAATCACAGATTCAGTGTTAATAAGTTCTGTGTAATTTTGCAAAGAAATTTCAATGGTAACATCCATGGTAATGCCTCTCTATCTCAAAAGATGTACCTCGTTCATGCAATGAAGTGTACCTTGGAAAGCCTAATCGCAAAAGTAGTGCTATGACAGGATGACAAGGCCCAAATACATGGCTCCACATAGAAATGCAAAGGAAATTAATCCCCTGCAAGAAAATTTCAAGGTGGAAATAACAGTGTCAAAGCTCAAAATCAAGGGAAGTGAATGTGTGATTATGATGGCATTTGGTTTCAGAGGCTCACCAAATAAATCCCCAAGCAACCCCATTGCACGGGCAAGGGCAAACCTCAGCAAATTTCTCAGCATCACTTGAGTGAACTCTTCGGGATATTAGATCGTCATAAATATCTGCATCAGCATAAAAGTCAGCATCTGTAATTGAACATTGCAAAAAGACAAATTTCTGAATATAAGGTGAGAACAAGTACCATAAACTGAGAACAAGCTGTTCATCACCCCTGCACAAATGAAACATTCTTTTGAGAGCTGCACAAAAGCTTACCAAAGTTTCTAATGAAATAGAAATAATGCTAGCCGCAAGCGCATACATTGGAAAAGAAAGATGAGATACTGAGCACATACCAATAAACAGAATGACATACCGAAGAATACGTACTTCAGTTTTTTTCTGCAAGACCCAAATTATAGCAAGAAAAGCAATGAATCCTGCATTGTATTCATTTGGTGTTATGCAAGTCAGTATATTACTCAGCAAAAAAGGAACATCAGAGTAAGCACTTAAGTAAAACTCACCAATGCAAAGGCCTCGAAGCGTCCACTGATTGTTCACAGGCAAATAGTAACGATGTCAGTTTACTTGAGCATAAATGGCAGAAAATAAAAGATCAGAATTCTAAAGTAAAAGGATAATCTTTGTTACATTCTGTGCAATGAATAGCACGACAAGCAGAGCTACCCCGAGACAGCCAGCTGCAATTCTAGCTGACATAAGATTTGTGGAGGCAAGTACCAAAACCATTCCCCAGAAATAATTGAACAGAAACATTNTGAAGAGCCAAGATCTAAATGGAAAAGGAAACTTAATGATGTGAGTGCCAGATAAGATGAAACCAAAGTCAAACTGGTACAAGTAATAGGGTAAATCAGAAGTATAGGAATATTTTAGCATTGGAAGGAAATTTTACAGCCGGCAGGTAAGATCACCCAATATGCACCACCACGAGTTTGTGTCAAACCTCCCTCATTAGCATGAACCTGAATTCCTTCCACCTTCATACCAGTGTAAAACAAGTAACTATAGTCATTAAACCCGAAAGGATTGGCCACATCTTTGATGGGATAAAATTGCTTCATTTACATCAACTAACATAGAATAGAAAAAGAAAATTTGAAATGAAGGAAAATTCTATAAAACGTGGCTTTAACTGTAGTCAGAATGCTGATATTTGTTGATTATGAACCATAAAAGTTATATCCCAAGCACAAAGGCACAGATTCAATATCCTGTGAGTTTTGGAATGTGATGAAGTGATGGTCCAGAATAGCAATTGTTATTGCAATGTATACAGTTATTCAGGTCACAACAATTGAACAGAAACATTGACTCGAGAACCCAATATACAACCTTAAATCAATCAATCGAAGCCTTAATGCCATAAATGAGGTCGGCTACATGTACCAAAAACGATAATTTCATGTAGTCATCCATATGAGTTATCCTCCTCCACCCCCTGCGATCAAGAAACTCATTCTCTAGTAAATCCAAAAGCTTTATAACTTTTCTAACACCTTCCAACCAAGTCATTTTTGGTCTCCCCCTACCTCATTTGATATCTCCCAGATCCCACTCCTCCGATCTTCGCACCAGTGCTCCCTGAGGTCTCCGCCTCACAATATACAACCCCAAATGCCTCTAAATATAAGGTGCACAGTCTGCACACCTAACTAGTTTTTTGTATCTTGACCCCACTGTTCCTAAAGATGGTATGTACTTGTCTTTACTAGAACCTTTATCAGAAAGATGATTCACTAACCTTTGTCTAGGATCTTAAAATTACTACGGACATTGGAGACATGCTAGAGATCAGGCCATGATAGACATTGGTAGATGAAAAAATCTATAATTGGTCCATCAACAAAAATAGTCTTAATTTCTAATAACACGGTTTCAATGTCTTCAAAATTCAATTAAGTTTCAACTTAAGTATCTCTCTCGATCTCCTTCTGAAGACCTCTTTCACAAAAAACATACTGGATTACTGTAAACAAGCAAAAAAAATTCTTAAAATGTATGCATTTTGGTCCCTTTTTATTAACAGTTTTGATGCTAAAAGATATGGTTACCTAAGGTCAGCTTTCATCATCATTCTTAGAATTATGCACAACAGGGTGTGCTCAATTATATTAAGAGCTGCGATAATTATCAGATCGGTTTGTTCTCTACGATCAGGACAAATTTAAACTATATATTTATGTAAAGGTATCCAAGCGTTGCATAGCTTTAGATTACTCTTTCTCATGCATTGAGAACTTAAAACCCAAAAATATTTGAGGGGGTTTGAGAGGCTCTTGTAAGAGTTTGTTAGAAGCCCATATTTACAATTCTAGTACTTAATTTTCTTTTTTCCTTAGAGACTATTCTGATATGTTTTGTTAACTTGACCTAATCAACCTGTTGGCTAACTCATACAAAGTAATTTAAGAAACTACTTTAATTAAGTTTTGCAGTTTTGTTCAATGATCTTGATTGGCTAATATTAATCTTTTAAACATTTAACCTAGTCTTAATCATGAGTGTCACATTGCACCTTAAAAATTGCATAACAGAAAAGGATGAGGCTGATGACATTTGGAGGAGGAAAAGGGGATTAACTAGGTGTCACAATAAGTTGCATTACAATGTATATACCTTAACAAAACATGTAAAGAAAGTTGCAAAAAGAAAGCAAAAGATATCTACATGCAGTATCTTACCGAACCACATGTTAGTAAACATGCTATGGCATGACTGACTTCATGAAGAAAGACGGTGATGAGCTTAAAAGGTGTCAGCAAAAATGTCCTCCATAACTGTCAATCAAAGTAGAACTTTGTCACTCAGATTATCAGTCAAGCAAGGTGATAATATCCAATTAAGATGTCACATACAATTGGATATTTGGTTCACACAAGTCCAAACTTTGAACAATATTACGTACGAATTATTTAAGCAGCTAAACTACCACATCCAAGAGTGCTTCAGGTGGTTCAAAAATTCAACATTCAACAATAAAATTCTACTTCAGAAATCAAATCACCCTCACTTCATGAACACTTTAATGGTGCATATCACAACATCATTAACTAAAAACAATCTACCTCACACTCCTCAAGTTCAAAATTAGCTTTCCGACGAACCGAACCCTATAAACTATTAGCTATTGAATTCATTCAGGCAATTAGGCGTTGAATGTACTAAGAGAAACTTAATGCAAAACATCATGAAATTGCTAAGGTAAGTAATTAACTATGAAATCTTATCATACTAGCTAAAGTCAAGTATCAACTATAACATGAAATAGGATACAGCTTTCTAAGATCATCCAATCAACTGCCAAATTGGGTGTTTTTCACAACTCAACCAAATTCAGCTAACAACCTACCAAATATAAACCAAACTAAAGTAACAACACATAACAAATTTCATGTAATCCCCACAAAATGCAAGTTAATAGTCTACATATTTGAGCCATAACCTATGATCTTACATACTAACATACACCAAATAAAATCAGAAGATGGGTATTTAATAAAAATTGAATCTTGAAAACTAAAAATTCAAAATTATACATTAAACTACAATAAACTAAATCAGCAACTACATTATTAATAAAACCCATGAAAAATTGCATAAAACCCCACATCATAAAAAGATCAAAGAGTAAAAAAAATCTCAACTTTTTAAATTTTCTTCCTTGTTTGGCATGAACAAAATAAAAAAGAGAGTAAAAAGTAGGAAAAAAGAAAGTAAAAAATACCGCAAAAATAACAACAGTGAAGATTCCAATGGTGATAAGGAAGTATTTTTGATCACGATTACAACACCCTCTTAATTCCCAGTTTGGATCAATCATTTTTGTACCACAAAGTTCAAATTTTTATCCTAAAAAAATAGGAAAAAAATAAATTAATAACTTTTGAATTATTTTCCCTAGTTATGTTTTTCTTTGTTTGGTGGAAATTTAGGAGGAAAAGGTCAAACCCCAGAAAAGCCAATGAAGTTTGAGTAATCTGGGGTTTTTTTTTTTTTTAATTTTGAAATTCAAGTAATCTTAAAGAATCAAAGAAACAAACAAAAGACAGTGGTGAATTGAATAGAACAAATGGCTTTTTTTTTTCTTTTTATAATAATTTTGGTGTTATATTTGTTTGGTTTGCTTATGACTTGTATGTGAGTTGTTTGGTTGAGTACCTATTATCAAGTTGACCAGTTGATAGCCGCGTCAAATACCGGTTTGAGTACCAAGCACTCGAATGCTTATTAAAAAAAAGAAAAAAAAAAAAAAAAAAAAAAAGGCCGATTTACGTGTGACAGATTATATAATATAGATAGGATGAACTCGAATTTTTACCTAAAGTTGGAATTTTACCTCTAAAGTATATTGTTTGATTATTTGTTTGCATAGTTGGAATATGGAAGTGTTTACTGTTAAGTAAGTACAAAATAGTTATTAAAATTACACGTGTATCTTTAAATATTAAGGTTAATTAGGTGGTAATTCGACCAAAAGTCAAGTAATTACAAGACTACACCGAATATAATCCCCACATAATGCATGCAAATTCAACATCTACATTTTCGATCCATATAAAATATGATCACGTACATAATCATACATATACCAAATAAAATGAGAATAGAGTATTTACTAAAAATAGAATCATATATTGAACACACCTACACAACCAAATTAAATCAGCAAGTCCATTATATATAAATTCCATATTTCAAAGTTCCCATAAAACCCCATAATATAATTTTTAAAAAAAAAGAAAAGAAAATTTGTCGAAGAAAACCTTTTAAAAACTTTTTTTTCTAAAAGAAACCTTTAAATAAAAAATTAGTTTTTTTACGGGGTACTCTTGAACTTTTGCAAAATAATGCACGGGATACCCTCAATGTTTCCGGAATGCACAATGTGCTCCTAAACTTTGTAAAACGTGCACCAAATGCCCTTACAACTGACGGCGTTAGGTTGACTGTTAAGTCTAAAACTTAAATGTACCATGTACCCCTGTAATTTTACTAAATAATGCACAGAATACCCTCTTATAAAGCTGAGCAAAGGTCCGATCTGGACATAAAACTGGACCGGACCTGAATTTGGACCGGACCAGACCGCCGATTCCAGTCCAGGTCCAAAAAAATTTTGAGGTGCCGGTCTTCCGATCCGGTTCAAAACCGGGGTTTTCAGGTCCGGACCAGCGGACCTGAATAAATTATTAAAAATATTTTTTTTTTCAAAAATTAATAACTAAAACTTGTAAAGTTGTAATGTAGTTGGAAGTATTTGAGTACTTTGATGTTTGTAATCATTACTAATTAGATTATATGTCGTTAATTTAGATCCTATGATATTATGTTTGAAGTCTAAGTCTCTAAGATAAGTAGCGTAACAACATGTCCAACCGGTCCAATAGGTTTTTTATTAATATTTTCAATTGAAAGAGCAAAAACAATATAAAACAGGTCCGATCCAGGTCTGGACCGGAATAAACTCAGGTCCGGTCCAGGCCCTTTTTTTTTACATTCCGGTCCGCCGGTCCGGTGCTCAACCCTACCCTCTTACGACTAGGTTTCAAATTTGAACCAAAACTAGCCGTTTTTTTTGTTGTCTTTTTCCCCTATATATACTTCATATGGATCAAAACACTCGTGTATTTGTCTAGAAACTCACCTCTTTTTTTTTTATCTCTTTTATTACATTTTCTCCTAATAAATCAATATGTCTTAAAAGTCTTCTGCATCCTAGTGTCAATCTTGCTACATCAAAGCTCCTAATCATAATTGAGCATGTAGGAAACAAATGCATATTAGAAGTTCAAACTCCACCTTAAACCGCAACGTCTTATTACAAATGTAATGATTGTGGTGCTATTAGTTGGTGTGTTGGTACTATTTACAATAATCACCCCAATGCACAAGAAAGTGAAGATCTATACAACAAAAAAATGGAGGACAGTGCACAACGACTAAAAGAACAATTGAAGTTGTTAAAAAAGAAGGTGAAGCAGCAACAAAAAATGCAAGACAAAATCACTACAGTAGGGTTAGTTATGTTTATAGTTCTTTTTTTTTTCTTGATTAAATGGGTTGGAATGTATGGTGTATTTTTATGTATTGAACAAGCAATGTAATAATAGCTAGTTTTCATTCATGTCATTCAAAGTGCATGATCACATTATTGCTTTTAATTAGTGTTTAAACAAGCTGAAATATGCAATTACGATTAGGAACTTTGGTATAGCAAGATTAACAGTTGGATGCAACAGACTTTAAAGACATATTGATTGAATAGGAGAAAATGTAATAAAAGAGATAAAAAAAAAAGTGAGTTTTTAGATAAAAACAAGCGTATTTTGATCCATATGAAATATATAAAGGGGAAATAGACAAAAATAAAACGACTAGTTTTGGCTCAAAATTTGAAACCTAGTCGTTAGAGGGTATTATGTGAATTATTTAGTAAAATTACAGGAGTACATGACACATTTAAGTTTTAGACTTAACAGTGTCAACCTAACGCCGTCAGTTGTAAGGGCATTTGGTGCACGTTTTGCAAAGTTCAGGGGCACATTGTGCATTCCTGAAACATTGAGGGTACTCCGTGCATTTTGTAAAAGTTCAGAGTTACCCTTTGAAAAAGCCGATAAAAATTTTGTCAAGAAAGACATTAAACAATTTTTTTTTTGCCCGAATAAAATCTTAGGACCAATTTCTGGTGTTGAACACCCATTTCTGATGTTGACCGACTAATTTTCTTCTATTTTTCCTTCTTCATTTGGTATGATTGACAAAATAATAAAGAGAGTAAAAAATAGCAACAAAAACATGTATAAATATTGCAAGAATAACAACAGTGAAGATGCCAATGGTGATAAAGAAATATCTTTGTTCATGATTACAACACCCTTTCAATTCCCGGTTTAGATTAATCATTTTTCTAACACAAAGTTGAAATTTTGGGAATATAATCAAGAGAAAGTTAATTCAACCTTCGAATCATTTCCTACTTATCTTTCTTTGTGTTTGTTTGGTAAAAAAATGTGGGATGAAAAGGTCAAAGTCAAAAGCCAATATGAACAACGAAGTTTGAGGATTCTGCTTTTTTGTTTTTTATTTTTGGTTAAATCTGATTTTCAAATAATTTTAAAGAACAAACAAAACAAAAGACTTGTTGAATTGAATAATGAATTTCAATTTTGCAGTATTTTTTTTTTTTTTTGGATTGTTTATGACTTTGTGGATTGTGAGTTCGTTGTATAACACTCAAGCTGATAATCGTGTCAAATTTTATGCTACAATTTGTTAGTTTCTTAATCTTGAGAAAAAATTAAGGTAGATTAATTTGAGTTGTTTACAACTTAACTAGTTGGAATATTCAAATAGTCTAGTCACCAAATTTTAATTATGCAGCAAAAATCTATCTACAAAGATGGATATAAGAGGTAGAGATAATAGCGATAGATAGAAAAGATTATGATAGAAAATTAAAGAGTGCGATTTCATAAGAACAATGTAAGTTACACTCATGAATAACATTTTTGCTTCTCTCAAGTTTTAAATCTTTTCATTTCATTAGTGGTAAAATAGAATTTTTAAGCTCCTTTCTTATCCTTTTCCTTTTAATACTACTCCGAATAAGTTTAGAAGGATAAGATCTCATTTTATCCTTGTTCTCATCCTCATTCTAATCTCTATCACATTAAACAAACATTAGCTTTTACAACCCTTCTAATTTGTCTTTATTCTTTCTCTCCTATGATCCTATCCCCTAAAAATACACCTCTAAAATGAAATACTTCGTACTAGTATTGTAGATTGTTGGGTTAGTTGATCATAGCCTCATAGGAGTAAAGAAGTGAAGTTCCATATTGGTTATGTGTTGACCTACTAGGGTTGCACACTTGCACATTTAACTGACTTGGCATGTTTGTGGTTGCTTGGTCATAGAGCACACAAAGATAAGGTGTAATTCTAAAAAAAATGGCAAGACATGAGACTATGGAGTCTTTAGAAAATTTGACGATGAACTCTTCTGAAATATATTTCTTGTTCCGAATTTAAGAAGGTCTAAGTATCTAGTAAAGCCAATTAACACAATCCATGCCATAACCAAAATATATTCGGTCTTGTTTTTTTTTTTTATCAATATAATCTTCATGAATTTAATAGATTGAACTTTACAACATGATAACATATGCGGTATAATACTGTTAGAGATGTGATATATTTGTGATGTGAAATACTCCCTCTGTTTTTTTTTTTTGTTGCAATAAATTACTTTTCACACTTGTCGAGGAGTGCACACCAAGACGAATCAAATAAGATCCATATTGATTATATTCTATCTTATACATTGACTATTAAAATAAATTAAAACGTGAATAGTGCAATTTTAAAAATGCTGCAATTAAAAAAACAGAGGGAGTATGAGACATATTTTTTCAAACTTGAGGTTTGGAAAATCATTTTATTCCTAATTTTAATTTAGAAAATACATCTCATCGATATAATTTTACATCACAAATATATCCGATCTCTAACAAGCTGAAACACTTTCATTGATCTTCTTGTTTCATTTTGCATTAGTTGCTCTACAGTTTTCATGTATATATCTTGGAAATTTCAAATCAAATGTCACATTACCTCATTTTATAAACGAATTCTCTGTATCCGTATATATAAACGTCTCCTTATCTTATCATAACAATTAGAAAGAGATTAGAGAAAAAGTAGGGGTAAGAGTGTAGGACTAATGGACTGCTAAAATTGTAATATGTCTTCTGAATATTCTAGTGAAAATCAGAAGTATATATGAAAGAGCATATAAACTTTTTGTATTGGTTTCAAATCGTCCAAGTCATGGGCCTTTAAAAGTGGGCCACTTATCCAACAGGTGGACAATGATCTTGGACAGAAGCCCATTATCCTAATGGGCCCACCTCATGAGGCATGTTGGAAACAAATCATAAAAAAAAGCTAGATAAAGAGTGACAATCACCATAATAAAGGTTTACACTAAAACTTTTTTTTTTTTTTTTTTTTTTTTTTTTTTGTTTGTGCTTTTTAGTTTTAATTTGGATCTTTCTTGCTGTATAATCTGTACTAGTTGGTGGAATCCTCCTTTTTATGTCCTTTTTTAACAATTATATTATACTGACATTACAACCTAACAATAGTGCTTCATATAACATCCCCAGCAACTATCAATTTTGCCAGCGAAATTTTTGGTTTTGGTTTTGAACATTCACCCTTGCATATTCAGAATTTAACCGACCATATGTAATGTAGGCCTAAGAGGTTCACTTGTGTTTGGTAGAGCTATCAATGTTCTCTATGAGCCTCGGAATTATTTAGTATAGAGCTAAACCAAACTGATCCGAAAAAAGATAGGGTGATTTCCAAGTTTTGGAAGTTGGTTCAATACAACAATATCATACTTCATTACTTCGTATAAGCTTGTTGCAACATCGTTATATCGTTACAAAAATACAAAGAAACTACATGTAATATGAACTTTGCATAATGTGATACTATAACTTGGATGGTAAGAAAAAGGACTTGGCAACATCTACATCATTCTCTTCAAGTTTTCATTACAAACTTGACTTTGGAGAAACTTTTGTTCATGGTTTAGGACCACCACATTCTTTTATGATTATTATCAAACAAATGAATGACATGAAATTTTATGTGCAAACATGACAAAATGATGATCCTTAGAAAACTTCAACATATGAGCTTTATTGTTTAGTAATCAAACAAGCTCGAGGTACAATTGTAACTTTGTGAGTTTTATATTGGTCTTAAACATATCTAAATTATAATATTTTCGTTTCAGTATATGAGTATATATCATAGTTTATTACTCCGTAGTTGAATAACACTGTAAAAAATGAAATATACGAAGTAATGTAAACTAGAAAAATGTATGATTATTATTTTATACGAACATGCGATATTATATACTCCCTCCGTTTTTGTTATTCTTTACGTTTCATTTATACACATTTGTCAATGCAAATTTTGTAACGTGTATATCTTTAATTTTATGTTTGTAAAAATTATAAAAACTTGATATTCTAGTAATTTGATCTTTATTATGCAATTATGACTACTATTCAACTTTTATACGATTTTATGTCTAAGTTCAACCAATTAAATCATATGTTGTATATAAGCATTCCATCAACATATGTAATTGATAAATAGTGCTCGTTAATCAACTTGTTGACAACATAAAAAGGCCAAAAGAGGCATGGTGTTCACCATTCAACTACTCCGTACGTCATTAAAAATGTCTTTGAAAATTGTACTTGTATTCATGTGTTTGATTAAGGGATGAGATTTGATTGAAATGCTTGCAACATGGTGTGTTTAAACTTTGATCATTTTCTTAAGAGCTAGTCTCCTATCAAACTATTTAACAGTATAACAAGTTACTTATAACTTAAAATATAACATTTTAAACAACAAATAAAGTTTTTAACATTAAAAGTTATATCTGTATAGTAAAAGGTTATTATTAATTTAAAAGTTATCGTAAAACCGTTAAAATTTCCGAGTTTTATTTTAAATCACATAGGGACAACAATATCCACATCATTCCCCACCTCTAGCTTTACTTATAATTAAACAACACTCATAACCAAAATCAAAATCAAATTATTTTCCAATAATCATCAAACACTTATCTTTCTATCACCAAAACACCAACCCTTTTCCTTACTCCATCTCTTCGTGCTAGTCATTACTTCTATAAAAGTCCAAAGTCTTCATTTTCATAAATAAAGTCCAAGTCTTACTTACACTCCTTAATACCAAGCTTCTTGCTTCTTAACAATCACATTTTCCCACAAATTCAACACATTAAATAAACCTTCAAAATATTATTCCAAACTTCAATCCTCTGTTTTTGCCCTGTTTTCCCCTGTTCCATTTGTTTTCTCCAATGGCTGTTGAGCTTTTCACGGATAGTCCTTCAAGCAGAGGAATGAGCCCTAGAATTTCATTCTCACATGACCTTAAAAACTCTGAAATAGTTCCAATTGAGCCTCATAATCCATACAATACCTCTCTTCTTGATTATGATTTCGATTTCGACGTAACTCGAAGAAGCTATGATCAAGAACCTACCTTAGCTGATGAGTTATTTGAAAATGGGATTATTCTACCAATTCAAATTAAGAAAAAACACATACCCACAATCTTAAAATCTCAATATTACTCTTCATCATCTTCTTTATTACCCCCATTGCCGCCTTCCTCTGTTTCCAACAACGCCGAAGCAGAGAAAGAAACAGAGGGCAAACAGGGGAACAACAACAACAGCAACATCAACAATAGTAAATCATTTTGGGGATTTAATAGAAGCAAAAGTTTAAATTGTGGCAATAATTTTAGAAGAGGATTATGTTCTTTACCAATTTTATCAAGAAGCAAATCAACTGGTTCAACAACTAGTGCAAAAAGATCATTAATTTCCAAAGATGAAAATCATCAACATGTTAATGGAAAACAGAGTTCAATGAAGAATTCAAATTCAAATTCAAATTCAAGCAATCATCAAAAACCTCCATTAAAGAAGAATTTTGGTGGGTCATCATTTAATTCGGGTCTTATTCAAGTTAGCCCGGTTCTTAATGTTCCAACTGGAAAAGTTTTTGGGTTTGGTTCAATTTTTTCTACAAGCAAAGATAAGGGAAGAAAGAAATAATTTTAAGGTTTTTTTTTTTTAATTTATTTTTTTTTTTCCATGGGTTTTCAATTTGTTTGGATAAATTTGAAAATAAGTTTGATTGGGCTAACTTGTTTGTAATATTTTTAATTTAATTTGTAATTTGGGGTGTTAATTAGAATTAAGATGATATTAATTAGCATGTGATTAGGTGAAATAAAAAGAGGGTAGAATGAAAAATAAGAACATCTCACATGGAAAAAATGGAGCACAAAAAGACAGATGACTAATTGCTTCATTTGTTGGATATTTTTCCCCTCTTTTTGTTCTGTCTTTTGGATCTCTGTCTATACTATGCTCAACATTGTTTTATGGGGGGTTTATGTATTTATTTACTATAGAGTATTTGATTGATTATGAAACCCTTTATTTTTTTTTTTGGCTTTTTAGTACTCGGTATAAAAATATCTTGAGATTATGTTTTTTTTGATTGTAATCAAACTTGAAGTGTAACAAATTAGAAACATCTAGTTAGTATCCTCTTGTTTAAGTTGAATTTGGTTGCGTAATTAAGATTTCAGTTTGATAAAGGGTAGATGAATATACTACAATTTTAATATATTTGATTTCGACTAATAGTCGTCCATTCAGGTTTATGTTTTTTATCGGTGCTTTTTCTGCTTATTAAACTCTCGACCTTTTACCATTAAAGTATGTCTTCGTTCAGTCAACAGACGAAAATATTGTCAGGTTTTTATTTATTTAAAGTTCAGTTTTTCTTATTTTAGAAAGGAAAATTCTTTATTGCAACTTTTGAAAGCTAACCTTCAAAGAAAAAGTATAGACATTTTTGCTTTCATGGCACAATTCCCTTGGAACATTATCTTCATAGAAACTTTTATCTGTTCAATCCTTTTCGCTTTAATTGAAACGAGCTTTTATTGTACTTCGTAGCTTACCTTTGTCCTACAATTTTTACACTGCATTATTAAAATAAACTTTTAGTTCAATACTAATTTTATCCAATACGGTTTTACATTTTCTAACAAATAGAAGTTGTCCTAAATTCCTAATCTAATAGGTTTCAACTTCGAAAACAAACTAAAACTGCAAACATCTCAATAACGTACTAGGTTGACAAAATGATAATGTTGAAGTCAAACATGTATGGAGTATATTATAGATTTTAAAGCAGATTTTCAAAATGTACGAGGCAACTCTTCAGAAAAACCTGATTCTTGTATTACTAACCGGAATTACTATCCGGAATGAAGGAAGAACATTATATTGAAATATAATGGCTAATAATAAAAAGGAGTAGAAGTAGAACAAACTTTTTTTTCTTTGGAAGTACTTCAAATTTGAAAGTTTTTTTTTTTTTTTTTCCTTTGGAAGTACTCCTTCAAATTAATCACATGACACTTTGACAATGTGCATTGTGCAGAGATTGATCTAAACTTTGAACAAGCAAAGCAACCCTTTGTATAATTAAAGTCAACCCACTCATAAATTCATAAATTACAATTATTTTCTAGCAAACAAATTTTGTAGCCAATTGTATAATAATAGAAATAATATTAAGGCAAGAACATCAAAGAGTTTAGCTTTCTTCAAAGGCACATGGGAATATGACATCTTTTTTAAAGGAGTGGGAAGATGGAAAAAAAGAGCAAAGAATGTATAGAAAAGAAGTGAATCATACATAAGATCAAAAAGAAAAAACACGTTGTAAGAACATGACTTCCACAACAAGAGAATTGAAGATGGCCAAAAAGATTGTTAGGAATTTTAATGTCGACAAATGAGTAAAGCATTTAGACCTATTCTTGTTCTACTTTGAGTGGGTGACCTTTTGTTGTTATATATGGGTGAATTGTGAGATGTTGAATTGAACCCACATAATCGTATACATTTATGAATTGTCTCACATTGAAGAAAAACGAGGGAATTCACACATTTAAAAGATTTATTACTCCATGCTATGTATCATCATTAACGTTCCCTATTCCTAAATATATGAAAATACTCGTACAATGGAAGCACAATTGATTTAGGCTTGACTTGCAAAGGATTCGAAATATAATCTGACTTGTGAAGGATCCGAATGACTTCCTCTACTTTATATTAGTTGTAATAATTGAATATTATTTTTAAAATTTAAAATATTTAATTATTACAATTAATTTAAAACGAAGATAATATATTTTATGTTCAAACTCTCTGGTCAATAAACAAACCAAACACATAGTTTTTAGAATCCCATGCAAGCTTAATTAAACCTTTCTTTCTTCAAATGGGCAGATGAATTTTTTATTTTTTTTCATCACACAAATCCGCAATTTTCTCAAGTACTCCGTACAAATTACAAAATGGTAGCCAAAAAGTCAACTTCTAAAGGCCCAATGTATTGCACTGGATAATGCACCCTAAATGATTCAACCAAATAGGCTGTCAAGCTGTAAGAACACAAGTGACAAGTCTATGAGCCGCATTATCAGAACAGAACACTAATTGGTTGGGCTAAGACTTTTTGAATGGCCCAGTCAAAGCCACAGTTACCATATTTTTGAATTTTCATATGTGAGTTATTTGTTTAATACGCAGTGCTACAACCTTAATGCTTTTGTGTTCGATACCGCCTAGTGATTTGTTTATTACATCCGTTCCTTTTTAATTGCAATAATTAAGTATTTTTTATTTAAAGATAAAATATTCAATTATTGTAACTTAAAAATTAAATAGAGTATTAAAATTTTAAAATGAAAATATTTTTCCAATTTGGACATCTATAGTGAGACATGCTCGATTTAAGCTTGCATTCTCAAAATTATCACTCATTATACATTGATATATTATAAATTAAGGGATAGTTTAGTCAGTTAGAACTTCTTTGTTGAGATATTTTGAAATCGATTCTCACCACTTGTCGTTGTGACTCTTTAGCACTTAAAAATATATTAATGATTTATTAAATGTTTACTTAATTACTGGTAGACTTGTAGCACCTAGAACTATGATTAGCAAATTAAAAAAAAAAAAAAAAAAGTTACACACAACTTAAAATCATAACATAATAACACACTAATAGCTTAAGATGTTCCACTATGATCCAATAGATATCCCAATTCAACTAAATCAATGACATCTAGTAATAAAAATGATTGTAAAATCCCATTTTAATTTACCTTAATGACTTGTTATGTTAGAGTATTTTGCAAGTAACACGAATTAAGTGCCTATTTAAGGAGTTGATTATTCTCTAATGTTTTAGTACAAAACAATAAAATAATGACGTAAAGATCGATTGAAAAGAAGAGTACAAACTTTGAACAGACAACTTCTCAGAAACATCGTTCCTTGCTTTGGTGGTGACGTGCCAACTCGTGTGCCATCTCACGTGCTCTTCTAGGCATTTCATCCTTACTCGCATCCCATCAAAATAGATTTCCACGCGCTACCTTATCATGGGACACGTAAGTACTATATCCACGTGTCATATTGGCCCTATTTGGGGTAGAGATTATTTTTTTCTCAGAGTATTTTACTACTGATTTGAATAATTGTTATGTAGAGCCGTAGAGGTATTTGATAACAATTAACTGATTACTTAAAATTTTACGCTTGTATGTTAAGTAAGATAACACTTATAGATATTTTTTTTTTTTTTGTTAACGGAAATAACTTATTAGATTTAATAATGTAGAGATAATAGGCTTTTACTTTGCTCTCTTTTTAAAACTCTAAAAAAAAGCTCATCAACTTAGTTTTTTCAAAAAGAGAGTTTTGATAAGAGTTTTTGATACAAAACTCTATTCAAACCTCTCTTTTACTAAAATCTCTAAACTATCTCCAAACCTCCCTCTCTTCAAAACTCTCTTCACCAAACACCTTAATTATCGAGCAATTTTTATTGGTTGAATGTTTTGGAAACAATTAACAAACTTAACTTGTTTTTTTTTGTAGTGAGTCATTACTTAATTGGAACATTTGGACTCTTATGATTGTCTTCGGTGGCTATTTGCCTATCTCCATCTAATCAAAATCCAAAATGACTAATAAGTTAATAACTAATAAGCCCGCTTGCTGCCAAAAAAATAAATAAAAATAAGGCAACTAAGTTATTACGAAGTAAAAAACATTATTAAGACAAATACAATAAAAAATGTTATTTTGTTACGGAATACTTATAAAATATTTTTTGTATAGTTTCACTTCACTATAAATTAAATTTCATTTTGTATAAGTAAAGATAAGTTACAACCACATGTGATAGATTACTTCGTATAAGTTTTGATTAAATCATATAAGCTGTATAAAATTTTAACTAAGTTACTAAAAATTTAAATAAATTTACATTCAATATTCAGTGTGTTTTGTCATTTATTTAGACAAGTAGAAATAGAACATATCCTTAAAAGTATTAAGATTCCGTTATACATAGTATTAAAATACAAGTAAAATAAGCAGATCAAACTATTAGATAATTTAAATCAATCTAAATTAACATGAAAAAAAAAGTTTAAAATAACATGGGTATGGAAAAATCTATACAAATAGCCAAATAATAATAGGTCATGGCTCACTTGTCCTTGCTTAATTACTAGAGCAACCTAGGGGACAATGCTATGAACATTGAACAATGCACATCAACATATAAAAAAGATATTAGGAGTACTTCAATTAAAACAAATATTAAAATTCCAAAAGTTAGTTTTTATAGTAACATAGTTCATCATTCCCACAGTTTACACTTTGGAGCGTATTCTTCATTTGATCATTTCTTCCATGCGTGCTTTGGAAGGACCTTTTATTTTTATATTTGTTTGTACGAGTATTTCTTTTTATCGTGCGCACATCCCCTACTTTTAAGGTCCAAGGTCTAAATATTTTGTTTTGTCTAAAGCTTTCAACTTTGTATTTTAGTTTGTGAGTATCTTGTATTTTGACAATTTATTTCCAATTAAATGCATATACTCGTACGTCATAGTGGTGATTGGTGAAGAAGACGTTCATGTATGCTATTATATGCAAAATATTCAAATTTGAAAATAACTTGTATTTGGAGTAATTTTAGAATATTATTTNCTCTCTTTTTAAAACTCTAAAAAAAAGCTCATCAACTTAGTTTTTTCAAAAAGAGAGTTTTGATAAGAGTTTTTGATACAAAACTCTATTCAAACCTCTCTTTTACTAAAATCTCTAAACTATCTCCAAACCTCCCTCTCTTCAAAACTCTCTTCACCAAACACCTTAATTATCGAGCAATTTTTATTGGTTGAATGTTTTGGAAACAATTAACAAACTTAACTTGTTTTTTTTTGTAGTGAGTCATTACTTAATTGGAACATTTGGACTCTTATGATTGTCTTCGGTGGCTATTTGCCTATCTCCATCTAATCAAAATCCAAAATGACTAATAAGTTAATAACTAATAAGCCCGCTTGCTGCCAAAAAAATAAATAAAAATAAGGCAACTAAGTTATTACGAAGTAAAAAACATTATTAAGACAAATACAATAAAAAATGTTATTTTGTTACGGAATACTTATAAAATATTTTTTGTATAGTTTCACTTCACTATAAATTAAATTTCATTTTGTATAAGTAAAGATAAGTTACAACCACATGTGATAGATTACTTCGTATAAGTTTTGATTAAATCATATAAGCTGTATAAAATTTTAACTAAGTTACTAAAAATTTAAATAAATTTACATTCAATATTCAGTGTGTTTTGTCATTTATTTAGACAAGTAGAAATAGAACATATCCTTAAAAGTATTAAGATTCCGTTATACATAGTATTAAAATACAAGTAAAATAAGCAGATCAAACTATTAGATAATTTAAATCAATCTAAATTAACATGAAAAAAAAAGTTTAAAATAACATGGGTATGGAAAAATCTATACAAATAGCCAAATAATAATAGGTCATGGCTCACTTGTCCTTGCTTAATTACTAGAGCAACCTAGGGGACAATGCTATGAACATTGAACAATGCACATCAACATATAAAAAAGATATTAGGAGTACTTCAATTAAAACAAATATTAAAATTCCAAAAGTTAGTTTTTATAGTAACATAGTTCATCATTCCCACAGTTTACACTTTGGAGCGTATTCTTCATTTGATCATTTCTTCCATGCGTGCTTTGGAAGGACCTTTTATTTTTATATTTGTTTGTACGAGTATTTCTTTTTATCGTGCGCACATCCCCTACTTTTAAGGTCCAAGGTCTAAATATTTTGTTTTGTCTAAAGCTTTCAACTTTGTATTTTAGTTTGTGAGTATCTTGTATTTTGACAATTTATTTCCAATTAAATGCATATACTCGTACGTCATAGTGGTGATTGGTGAAGAAGACGTTCATGTATGCTATTATATGCAAAATATTCAAATTTGAAAATAACTTGTATTTGGAGTAATTTTAGAATATTATTTTATTCAAGTTTCTTCTACTCTATAAAATAGTACAAGTCGATCTTGATAATTCTCAAAATGAACGTACGTGTATTCCACAACATGCTACAATAATGTAATACGAACTAATATTACTACATCTATCTATTTTAATCCTATTTTTTATGATACATGTGCTGATGTGCTAGGTTTTGAAATAAGTGCATATATTCACATATAATAGTATTGTTTTATATACTTGTTTTTTTTTTTTTTTTGGTGTTAGGGAGCTACAAGGACGAGGTGATAATCGATTTTAGGATCTACTAAAATTAGGAGAAAAACTCTTATCAATTGAGTTATCTCTCCTCTCTGTTTGAATATATACAATCATTGTGAAAATGTCGATCTTGTTTGTAGACCATGTTGGTATAAAGGCCTACATACGAGGGTGGGTTAGATTGTTAGAAAAGTCAACCATAATAATAAGCAAGATTAAGAAAGAGATAATGCTCGTTTTAATGAATTTGTACATGGAAATAACCAAATGCCAAAACACATTATTAGAATACGTAAAAAGATTGTATCATAAAGATACGACTTACCATTACATATGATTCCAATAGTATTATCATTAGTTAATAATCCAACATATTCAATTATTTTCATTCATGCACGATCCTTTATTTTCAATTTATAGTTCATTATCAAAATTGAAAAATCCAATATTTTAATTTCAATTTCTACAATGTGAGTAATATAATCAATCCGTACCCTATTATCCTTAGTTTGAAGTCCCTTTTTTTTGTTCATAATTTTATCATCACTAGGTCTTCTTAGCTTTAGCTTAGAATTCATTGTCTCTAATTTAAATTTCAATGTCTTCCGATTCTATAATAATAATGCATTATAATTTTAAATTCATTGTTTACATTTCAAAATAGAATCATTTTATCAAATTATCTCCAGGATCGGGAATTGGAATCTAACAACTATTCATTTTACCCTACGAGCTATCAACTCTCATAAGACACAAGCCTTAAACCTTAATCAAACCATGATCAAATTAGACAATATCAACTCAATCGTACAAGCATAGAACACAACAAACATGTCAATTTCACTTTAATTTTACTATTTTTCAGTGAAAATAATTTTAGATAAATTCAATACTATTAATGGACAATAACAAGTTTAAATAATCTCCTAGTAAATAAAAATAGGGTAAATAAGATAGACCCAGATAACTTTAGGGCATGTGCAATGGTTGTGACTAGCTTGCAATTTCAAAAAGTCCCTAGCTACTTGCTTAACCATTGGAACAAAATTGGACAATTAGCTTGACCTAGTAAATTAGCGTGGCCAAGCTAATTTGTTTGGGAAGAAAACTAAGCATTAGCATTAAATATTAGTGTAGTTCCCACAAGTAAGTATATATAATACCAATGTATCTATTTAATTTTCTAATGGAAAGCTACTTAGCTAGTTTAACAATTAGCTAACCATTGAGATATAAAGTAGCTAGAAATAAAGGATAGTGATAATCTTATGTGGCAATGTAAGCTAATTTGACAACTTGCTTGTCATTATAGATGCCCTTAATGACCATCGCTCCATAAATGACTTACCCAAACTTTGACCAAAAAAACAAACGACCAAATCAAACTCCCATATTAAAAACCACCCTTCATTAATTACTTCATCATAGAGGTGATCAACTTTTAGCCCGGCCCGAAAAATTGCGGATTTTGGACAACATATTTTAGGCCCGTTTTTCGCAACTTTCCCGCGGGCTTTGGCTGGTTAAATGTAAGAAGTTTAGTTGATTTTTTATGTCTGGCCCGAAAAAGCCCGCTCTAAAATTCCGGGCTCTGGACAAAAAAAGTTAGACCCAAACCTAGGCCCAACCCAGTTTAGCGGGCCTTCTTTAATACGGTGAGCCCAACCCGAACATGGTCCGGTCCATGATCACCTCTACTTCATCAATCTCATTTATAAATCATAATTACAAGATCAAATGATATAATAACCCTCTAATACACTCCTCATTTCTACTTAATTTAACATCTACACATACAAGTGAAGTACACCACAGTCTACTAAACAGTAAACAGTGAACAACACTCTCACAGTTCTCACTTGTGAACTTTTCCCCCCACTTTTTTCCTTCACTAAAATCCCATGAACTAAAAAGATTCCAAATTGGATTTTTACATAATAATTATCTTCATTTTCATCATTATTATCCTCTGATTACTTCAATTAATTTCTGGGTTTTTACTTTTTCATCCTCAATTTTTTTGGGTTTTGCACAATTACCCAAAAACTTCCTTTTTTTTTTTTTTTTTTTTTTTTTTTTTTTTGTNTTTTTTTTTTTTTTTTTTTAGGCATTTGTTGTTATGCTTTGATTAGTTGTATTTTTTGCAGAAACTGAAAATACTCCCAAAATTCCTTTGCAATGTGATGGCGATGTAAGCTTACACCTCTGACATTCATCTTCATAAGAAAAAAAGAAAGAATCTTTCTTTATTTTTAATTTTTATTTTCTTCTATTTTGTAATTTTTCACTCATTAAAACCTTTTTTAAAACCCCTTTCTTCTTAAAGTTTCAATTTTTAATGGAGATTCAACTTCCCTACTTACTATTTGTTCTTCATTATAACCTACATTTTCAAATGTTGGATTTAATTAGGGTTTCTTAATTCTTTTTTTTTTTCAGGTGTAATTTTAAGTCATTTCAAAAGATTTGATTTTTATTTTTTGGGATTGAAAAAACCCAGAAAAATCAATTAAAAAATGAGTGATTTATCAGCAAGAAGTTCATCAGCTTTAGCAATTACAGAGAAAAAACCCCACATTCAAAGATCAGGTGGTTGTGTTGGAATTTTTTTCCAGCTTTTTGATTGGAATAGAAGGTTTGCTAAGAAGAGATTATTCCCTAAAAAGCTTCTTCCTCCTGGTAATTTATTTTTATTTAATTAATTTATTTTTCAAAATAAAGTTTCAATTTTTATTTTGGAATTTTTTTGTATTAATTGCTAATTACTGATTTTAATGATGTTTTACATGACAGTTAAAGCTAAAGTGTCAAAGAAATTCAATGCAGAAGAGAAATTGCCAGTGACTAAGACTAAGCATTTATTGGTATGTAATTATTTTGGTGCTACTAATTTACGCATAATAGAAAATGTATAAATTCATTGCTAAGATTTTAATGTATTTTTGAAGGGATTACTTAGATTTTGATGCATGTAATGTGAGCAAGTGATTTTGAATTTAGACATAAAAAAAAAATTTTAACTTTGTAATTTAGACATAGATAAGTTAAAAAAAACTATATGCTAGGAAATTATATTATGCAGGTGTTGAATAGATTGAATGAATTTAAGTTGGTTTGTATTTGTTTGTTTCAATTGTAGATGGGTGATGAGAGTAAATCGAAAGCGATTTCGAGTAAAATGAAGAAAAATGGGGGATTAGAGCCTAAAAAACATGAAATGGAGGCTCCTGGTTTGGTTGCTAGGTTAATGGGTTTGGAGGCTATGCCTGTTTCTGGTGTAGAACATGAAAAGTCTAGCAAAGATTCTTGCAAGGGAAAAGGAGGTGGGGTTAGTAATGGACTGGGTAAGGAGGATTTGAGTTTGAGTCCTGAGAAAGCGAATGTGAGACCGCAGAAAATTCAGAAGACGGGGGTAGTGGAGAGGAAGCCGATTACTAGGTTTGGAGCTGAGGCATTGCAGATTAAGAATGTTTTGTCGAGGTCAAGGAGTCATCACCATCATAGTCTCCCGAAGCTTGCTTCCCCGGTGAAGAGTCCTAAAATGGGACGGAATAGTTCTAGGTTGATTGATGTTGCTTCTAGGATTTTGGAACCGGGAATACAGGCAACTAATCGTGCTAGGTGTAGTCTTACTTATACGAATTCGACAATGCAGCAGGCGTGGAAGGGTGATGTGATGAATGAAGGGAGAGGAAATGTTGATTTGGAAACTGAACGTTCGAATATGCAAGGTGGTTGTCGAAGTTGTGGCAAAGTGTTTGAGCAAGTGGGTGTAAGTTATAATGATGAAGTAAGATGTAGGAATGATGATTTGACTGACTCTAATTTTAGGGAGGTTTACTTTCATGGTTTAGAAGATCATCGGCCAAGACCAGCTGTTTACTTGAAGAATGAAAATGATGTAGTTCTATTAAAAACCAGGTATCGACCTGAACATCAGATAGTGGATAGTTGTAGATCACAAAAAAATGAACCTGTAAGGAATGATATGCACCAGACGCAGAGTGAAGAACAGATTCCTGTTACCAGGATGTTTACATCTCAGAAGGAAGCGTCTTCGCCTTCTATTGGTCCAAAGCATAGGATTCAAAGGCGTGGTCAGATGTTAGCTGGAGATAGGATTCCACCGAAGTCTAAAATGGCAAATTCTCAGGGAAGAAGAGTATCATCGGCTGCTAAACCAGTTAATGAAGGTAAGGATTTCATTGCCCTCAACCAAAATGTTAGCCGGAATAGACCAAGTGTTCCTGTCAAATCTGATAGCAGTGTTGAGGCAGATAAAAGAGTTTGTATGGGAAAAGGTGAATCCTTAACAGCACAAAGTAGTCCCATTAGAAAAAGGCGGACTCTAAATGCTAGTAAGCTAGTTGATGATGTACATGTAGTGAGTCCGTCAATGGAAAAGCAGAGAAGCAATAAGGTCAATATAGTAGCTGGAAACGGGACAAGAACGCGTTTGGCTTCCACAAATCAGACTTCCTTGAGAAGCAGAACTACAAATCAAAGAGGAAATAGAAATACTGATGTAGTTTCGTTCACTTTCAACTCTCCAGTAAAGACGACTGCGGGGCAAACTTCTAATGAAACGAGTGTGAAAAGAAGAGATCCAATTGGCTCGGTCAGCAACAAGGATTTACAGCTGAAATCAACGACAGAAGAGAATGGTGTGAAAAAATCTTCCCAAAACTATTTGCGGATGAATGGAGATGCTGTAGGTGTTCTATTGGAGCAAAAGTTGAAAGAACTTTCCCTTCAGGTAGAAAATGAAGCAGCAACAGGTTTCACACCCTCTGCAAGAACCACTGCTTCTATTCTGCAGGAGTTAATATCGGCTTTGACAGCTGACAAGCTAGACTCAGGTGAAGAGGGGTCCCATAAAACTGATACACTAGGTTCACAGTGTGACAGTGAAGCTACAGATAGTGATTTTCAGGTCAGTTGCTTTGTTTGCTTATGTTCTCATGAAACATGCTTTAGATTGTTTATTAAATATGGATAAACCAAAATTTCACGAAATGATTTTTAAATTTAGAATGTTGGCTATTTTTAACAAGCGTTTGTATCTTTGATGGCTACATATTGTTATTTAAATTAAAATGTGATTGAGCTATGTTGGAAGTTTCAGATGTTTTCTGATTTTAAACGTCTGTATACTTTATCTAATCCCCCAGTCATATACTCATACAGTCATACACTACTTAGGAGATGTATCTCTTTTTTAGTCTTTCACACCTGCTTCTAACCATCAGAATAACCTGCGTAGCTGATATCTAGTGATTTAGCAACTTTATGATGTAATTGTCATATACTTCCATGAAGAACTCAGAAATTAAGGACAGGATCACAATGTACTCTCATCTTGATGATGAACAGTAGCTGTCTATCTATTACTAATATTATAACGTTGGTATTGCTACTCTTCTGCATATGGTTTGCTACCTTGCTGTCTTTATACATATCTTCGGTGTTGTTTGATGATAAACCATATTACTCTAGTGATTTGCTTGCAAGAGGTTCCCTGACTATGGTTTGAAATGGATGTTGCACGATTTAATTTGTTCTCTATTTTTCTAATTGATTTTTCTTCGACTTCTGACATTTAGTCTACTTTCTTTCCCACAGGCCAATTCAAGAAACCAAAGATCTTCGGAGAGATTTCCTCGTGAAGCTGATCATTTTAGCCCAGGATGTGTTCTTGATGCATCATTTTCAAATGACAGCTGCATTTCAAGCAGCATTGACGACAATTCAGGTACTCGATGTGAAAGCATATTATGAGATATGTACAGTTGAGCATTGTATATTTGGATATTCCTGTTATCTATCATTAAGATTTTTTTCTTGATGCAGTGAAACCAGTGTCTTCTACTGATGCCGATCTTTCGGATTCTGCATCCTCGACAAATAAGCGTCGTGGTCGTGGTGTTATGGCAGTGACTGATCTCGTAAACCATACTACATCTGTTCTGCAGGATGTTAATCGCGTTCATTCAAAATTGACTGCAACCAAGCTTTATTATGTACAGGAGATTGTTCTTAATGCTGAACTCTTATTTGGCAATGCTGGTGTACACAGTTCATCTCGACTTCTAGATTTTCTTGTAGGCCCATTTCTGGATGAACTAGAATCCCTTGTCGTTGCAGCATGGAAGAACACTATCATTCTTGGTATTGAAGTAAGAAAAGAGGAAAACCCGTTAAGAAGATTTCTGTTTGACTGTCTTGTAGAGTGCCTAGATGTAAAATATATTAGATACTCTGATTCTGGGTTCCGAGCATGGAGTAGGCTACCAAAGAGCATTGATGCTGAAGTTCTGATAAAATCGTTTGACGAAGAAGTACGGAAGTGGATAAGTTTCGCTGGCAAAGCAACTGACGAGATAATTGAGAGAGAAATGAGTACTTCATTGGGTAAATGGACGGATTTTGATATCGAGGCGTTTGAAGCTGGTGCTGAAGTCAGTCAGGACATTGTTCAGATTCTGGTTGACGAGCTTGTGATAGATCTCTTAGATGTCGACTGATCTTATTCGAAAAGTGATAACTGATAACTACCAGTTTTTCAGTGTGAAATTTTGTACAGATGAAATTGGTACATTCAATGGTAATTGGGTAACTTAGTTTTATCGTAGGTATGAAGTATAATTTTTAGACCCAAATAGTAGTACATGTAATTTTTTGGGAGGTTAGTTGTAACGAATGTATGTGGATGTAACTCTGATTATGTGATGAACTATTTCCGTTAATGTTAACTGTCGGTTGAAATTTGCATACAAGGGAAGGGATTGTGCTTATAGAGACTGCTGTACAAATGTCTTTCACATTTACACATTTGTTGTTGCTGTTGCGAATGAGCAACGGGAGTAATATGCCGATACCGGCAATGTACCAATGTACCACAATGAAGGTGAGGGAGGGTATGGGGTTGCCGGATTGATGATTGAAACTGAGAGAGTATTGCTATATTGGTAATAAATTACGCTTGTAGTTTGTGTTGTAATTTAGGTTTGCATTAGTAATAATCAGAGCTGGAGCTACAATAACGTAACTCTTATGGGGCGCTGTGCAACTTCTCAAAATGAGACCCTTTTTCTAATAAATACTCAATTTTATTTGGTAAATAAAATTCGCTATATTATGAAATTCGACAAAAATGATTAAAAAAATTAGGCTAATGAAAATTTGGGAGATAGTCGACGGCTTGAATGGATAATCAAACCTATTTAAAAAAACTCTAAAGTTGGTAGTAAAAGGAATTGAACTTGGTACCTTTGGGAGTATAATCATAATGCTTTAACTACTACTCTAACAATAACTCTACATTATTTTATGAAACTAATAACTATATATTAGAAGTTGGGGGCCCTTAAATTTGGGGCCCTTCCGTCACCCCGCACACCCCCGTAACCGCCCCTGGTAATAATGGTAATTGGTAAATAACCCCTAGAAAAATAATGCAGAATAAAGGTAAAAAAAACATTTGCTTTGCTTTCCCTTCATGATGTATACTTGTTTAGACCCTTTTTTTTGAGTCGAAATAAGCTCAATTGAACTAGTTTGGACTCAACAAGACTAAACTAAAATGAATTTATATTTTCTATATTAACTTAATTAAAGAAAAATTGTCCTACTTGAATCACCACACAAGTAAGGAACATTTCAACAAATATGTTCCCCACAACCATTTTAGAAACTAAATTTCACTCTCTTAATTTTGATTGTGGAGCAGTTGACATGAGTGGTTAATGGTCTCTTGCTCCTCAACTAAAGTCTCAAATTAAGCCTTAAAAGTGTTAAAACCCTCATATAGAAGAGATGTTGCCCATTAAGGTACCGATGCAAACTTTTGTTGCAGATTAATTTACTTGTCAAAGATTGCGAGAACTCCTCGTCGTAGGAAAAAAAAAAAGTTACGTAATTTTCAAAGAGTGATGACCTGTAAATCACAATGATATGCAAAATTACATATCACAATGACATTTTGAGGTAATATGTTAAAAGTTTAGGATATAATTGTGTTTTTATATGAATTTCAAGGGGTAGCATGGTAATAAAATTTTCGACTTATTTACGAAAATGCCATGTGATTTACTATTAATACATATCTAGTGATTTCTTAGATTACACAATATGAAATTACTAAAACACCCTTGTTATAAAAATTCTCCTTTAAAAAACCTCACAACAACTGAGCCGCAGTTCTTTCTTTTTATCACCTGCAGCAGTACTTTCTCTCATCTAGGGTTTTTCTCTCCTCCTATTCGCATTCTCCACTCTATTACTTCGGTACGTAATTTCACCCATTTTTCTTTAATTTTCCTTGATAAAACATTATTTAATTGTTAATAATTTATTTGTTTGATATTTTTTAGGGAAAAATTAGATTTTTATTTGGAGATTGATGTTTAAATTCTGCATTTTAATTGGTTTGTTTTGAGATTTAAACATAAGTTTCTAGGGTTTAATATCTGGCGTTTGATTGATTAATTGATTGATATTGTTTGCTTTTAATTGATTTATAACATAAAGTTTTATGCTTTTGTGTTAGTTATTTTACTAAAAAAACAATTGGTTTTTGATGGACTAACTCCTGTTAATATAATATACTATAGAAGATTTAATCAATGAAGTCAGAAAATCAACCTTTTGATTATAATGTGTTGAGATTTAATAAATTCATTGCTAAAAATGTAGGGTATTTCATGTAATCATTTGAAAGTAGCTATGTTAATTTGGTATTATGTTGAAGATTGGCTGTAGTAAATTTGGAAATTGGAATAGTTCACCACTCAGCACTCGCAATCAAGGGTTACTGAGCAATAATGATAAACTAGAGTGTACCCGTGCTAATGTACGGGATATGATATTTGGAAAATAAAACAACGGAAAGTAAAACGTTGGCTATTTACTAAAAAAAGTGAAATATTAGTGGTTATTAAAGTCTTTTGAAAAAAATTAGTAAAATTGTAGAGTATGTAAGTATTTTTTAGAGGTTGTGAGATATATAGGTAGTTGTTTATTTTTCTTATCTTAAAGAAAAATAAATATAAAGAAAATCAAATGCATATGATTTGAGTATCGGAATTTTAGAGTGTTGTGGTGAAAAGTTAGGAAAAAAACATTTAAATTAGTATATAAGATTGTAATTCAGTGCAAAGCTATGATGGGCTCTGATAGGGTTTTAGGCTCAGCTCCGCTGTTTTTTTCCGATTTGGGTGCTACTAATGTTTCAATGCACCTCAGCTTTTAGAGTTAAATTATAGGCTCAATTTAGATGTCATTTCGATTTAGGTGTTATTAGTAACCCAATGCTCAGAGTTTAACTATAGTATTGGTTGAGCTGATTTTTGTGGTGTTTTCTTCTCATCAGCACTGCCAAAATGTTTACTTCATTGAGGAAGATACAAAAAGATAAGGGTGTCGAACCATCCGAATTCGAGGAGAGTGTAGCTCAGGTAAGAAAAAAATTTTCTTTTAATTTTTGACTGCTAAATATTTGTTGGGAATCAATACATAAGAAAGGTATGAATTGAGCATTGTTTTCTGTAGACTTTTTTTGACTTGGAGAATACCAGCAAGGAATTGGGAACCGATTTGAAGGATTTGTACATCAACTCTGCTGTGTAAGTAACTAAGTACACTGCATGATTTGTTTATTCATGACTAAAGGTTTGTTTGGCTTGAAGCTTGACGGTGTTTCCTCTATGTTTATGCAGTCAGATTGACATTTCCAACAACCGCAAAGCTGTTGTTATCCATGTCCCCTATAGATTGAGGAAACCTTTCCGCAAAGTTCACACCCGGTTGGTGAGGGAGCTTGAGAAAAAGTTCAGTGGCAAGGTAAATCCTTTACCTTGATTTTTCTATTGATGTCTTCCCCATGGACATGATATGACACGAGATTTATGATGATATTGGTTTTAGAGTAACATGTGTCAGTGTGTCACATCTTATTCTATTCAAGTACTGTAATACTTGTTTTCTGTATACGTTATTGACAAAAGCAGTGACTAATATGAACTAATACCTTGGTTATGGGTGCAATAGTTAAGGGGATCCTTACTCGTAGTTCAGTCGCTTGGTGAATTTCAATGTGATTCACTTGTTGAGACCCTAAATTTTGTGGCCGTGTAACTTCTTGTGGGACTGTTATTCATACCAGTGATCCTGATTAAGTTTAGATACACTTATATAAGGCAGCTTTATAATTAACTTTTGTGAAGGATTGTTAGGACTTCTGGATGTGCTTTTAATATTGGGTTTTACTTTGGCAATGCCTTTAGGATGTTGTCATCATCGCAACCAGAAAGATTGTCAGGCCCCCAAAGAAGGGTGCTGCAGTCAGGCGTCCAAGATCACGTACTCTCACCTCAGTGCATGAGAACATTCTTGAGGATGTTGTGCAGCCTGCAGAGATTGTTGGAAAGCGTTGCAGATACCGTCTTGATGGTTCCAAGGTCTTGAAGGTATGTTAAGCTTTTTGAGCAAATGTTTTTGTTGTGTGGGGTGGCAGCATAGTCTTCTTGAAGCATCTTGATGCTAGCACTAATGTGCACCTTCTTGATTATGGCAGGTATACTTGGATCCTAAAGCCAGGAATGACACCGAGTACAAGCTTGAGACATTTTCTGGTGTCTACAGGAAGCTGTGTGGGAAGGATGTAGTTTTTGAATACCCAACAGAGGCATAATTTTGCAGTTAGGATGTCATCTGAGTTTTGTGCTACCATTAATGTCATCAGAATGTCAAAAGATAGTTCTACATTTAAGTTTTGGCTATGACCTTGAATTGCATTGTTAAGTAGGAGCAGAAGTAAAATTTGCAAGAGTTCTTGATTGCAAGAGATTTTAATGTTGGAATTGTTTTGTAGATCATATGCATTTTTGAGTAAAATTTGATATTTATGGCCCTTTTTTAGTTTATTCTTGTACACAAGTTTGTGGAATCCTTGGATTGAAAGCCTAGTTCAGGAAGGTTTACTGAAATAGTTTGCTCAGGCAAACATATCTCCAGTGCGTTCACTTCTGGCTTCTAAAGGCGTTGCAGTATTGTAAACTGCATCAATTTGTTTTGAGTTTGTGCAGGCTCATTTATAAGAAAAAAATGATATTATCAATAGAAGTTTCCTTTTGCGGAGGGTTGTTATTAGTCGAGGATATTTTCTTTTTCATTTGCCATTGCATCTTCTACTTCCCTCTTCTCAATTAGGTAAAACTCTGTCCATTTCAAGTCGATTACATCTTCTACTTCCCTCTTCTCTATTAGGTAAAATTCTGTCCATTTCATGTCCTCAATGCCTGTACCGTTGTTCATGTGATTTAATTCTTATCCAATTGATTTTCTTTTCCTTATTTTTATGGATTAATAATTTTTTCCACCAAGGTTGTGACTTGTGAGACGTTAAAGATGCAGTTCTTTAGTAAATTAATATGACTATTTCCCTACAATGTAGAATTGAACAAGAACCAACAAAAGATATCACAGCACAAGAATAACCTTTTCACCACATTAATATAACATCTAATACAAGTATAGCTTATTTAATAACTCCTCTTATCAAATGAGGCAAGGAAAAGAGCACAAGCTCATATTTTGCTCAAACATATTGCCATTGATAATTGTGTTGTAGCAAGCACCTAGTATTCGGTGCAACTTGCAAGAACATTAATTAATGTCAACCTGAACTTCTGTAGTAAAACACCATGATGATAGAATTTAAGATGATAATAACCTAGGTCTTGTCGGCGAAAGAGTTCACCCTAATATTATCCATCAATGACCTTAGTTCCCACAGCTAAAATTGTCAAGTGACTCCGGTCTTCAGCTCCGTACTAGAGTGCAGCACAGCAATAAAGTGCAAGTAAACTCAAAGATAATCGCAGGATCAACCTGAATGGATTAAGATTCCACCATAAGTTAACATAACAATAACCAATGTAGCAGAAAAGCAAATAAAACCATGAAAAGCGAGATCTGAGTAGGATGAAATGTTAAGAAAAGATTCAGCAGATGACAAGGAAAGGAATATGAGAGGTGAGCTTCCGCAGAAGGTTTGAAAACAAATTTTAAACAATATTGAAGAGACAAATTACCTCAAGTTTGAGCGCCTGAGCAACTTCTCATCATTAGATAGATTGGCTGAGCTCCACTAAGCAACTGAATGCAGCAAAGTGTCCCTATCACTGTCTCAAATATCCCAACAATGTTACACAACTCTGGGTTGAAAAGAGACATTCTATGATAAGTTATTTATATAGATGGGAGGAAAGTTCAAACAAGTTGCACAAGTAGTCATATGACTGATGGGAAGATTTTCAGGGAACAATAGCAGAAATTTCACAATGATCTAGTAGTTACTATCCAAAACTATGAATCTCCAGAACTCTTTAAACAAAGTGCTATTCCATGATCTTGTCTTCTGTCTTAGCATATTTCACTCAATCAAGTCTCTAGGATTCCAAGAAATCCAAAGAAACTGAAACAAAAACAGCTGAGAGAAAAAAGGAAAGCCAACTCACAACCTAGATCATAGTCCAAATTTGATGCATTCACGACTCTGTACGAAAAGAGAAGAAAAACAAAACATTTTATAGTTCACCATTCAATGGTAGAGTCCGTCGGAACCAGAATGCAAGCCCAAAGGCACTAAATATAATAGTATCACAATTCCCAGTAAGTTTACTTTATTCTTCTATGGAAGTTACAGATATATCTATTGGTTGAAAGAAAAAAGAACAATCGGAAGATTAATATTTTCAAATTAAGCCAAGTGAAATGTTTCCAAGCAGGATGATTATTGCATCAGAGTACTCCAATTATGCACAGCCTTATGGGTCTTAAATTCAACACTACCACACTACGGGGTACACACTAATTTCAAAAAATGCATTTGAAAGCCCATTTAATTGTGTTTAACCAATATAAAAGGAGTAAAAGATCCATGTTTAAAAATTTTCTACTTTAATGTATAGGATAGGAGTGCTGAACACATCATATATCCTTTTCAAAAGTTGTTAGCCATGAGTAATTGAGAAGAAGCTTGAATAGACATTTCTACAACACAGCAATAAGTTGTTGAATAGATATCAACACTTACAGTAATACGAAGATGAGGGAAGCAGAGGTAAGCTGATGCAAAGATATCATTACTTCCAGTAATACAATATGCTTCACCAATAGAGCTTCAGCAACAGCATCTTAACAAGCATAGGCGCATAGTCTTCTCAACAGGTTTCTCACTTTTGTCTGATCAGCCATAAATCTAAAGCCCTCAAACTCTCCAAACACTGTAATAAAATGTAAAAACTTGATGAAGCAAATTGATCAAAGTTATCAAGTGATAGGGAGAGATTAATACCACAATTATAAAAAAAAACAACATTCTTTCTAAGTTCTGACTTTAAAGATCAGTTGCCGAAACTTAATAGTTTAGCCACCAAAATTTATTGTAAGAATGTCATATCCAATTCAATTCTTTACAAAACACTAATAAATTTAATTGGAATTAAAAGTTAAATAAATGAAATATGTCACAGTGCACAGCTGCATATTTCCAGCAGCGATTTTTTATTTTGAATCAAGAGTGTTATCTTAACAGTTAAGTGTTAAATTTCCTTTATTGTTCTATTATTGCCACCCAAAGCCATCCACTTTCTAATCAAAACTTGGAGAACAGAAACATGATTGGCTTGAGTAGATTAAGGATAGTTTTCAACACTATTTGCGGCCCATGCAAATCTAATTCATTTTGCTGCGATAATATACTTGTTAATTATCCAAACAATAATATACGAAAAGTCCTCTGTTCCTCTTTCTTTTCTTTTCATGGGGATCTTAGTATCTTACTAATCAATCAATCGAATCTCTCAAATCAGCTGCATATTTCCAGCATTAATGTATATGATAGTGAATCGAGAGTGTTATACTGACTATTAAGTGTTTCCTTTTTTGTTTTATTATAACTGCCCAAAGTCATCCACTTTCTATTCCTAGAACTTTGAGAACAGAAACATGGACAATTTGAGTCAATTAAGAATAGTTTTCAGCACTACTTGCTGCCCATGTAAATCTAAT
This sequence comes from Suaeda aralocaspica, assembly GCA_016808085.1. Taxonomy (NCBI): domain Eukaryota; kingdom Viridiplantae; phylum Streptophyta; class Magnoliopsida; order Caryophyllales; family Amaranthaceae; genus Suaeda; species Suaeda aralocaspica. The sequence continues at coordinate 300,300 of PYUH01000062.1, read as the reverse complement.
TCATCTTGCCGCATCTGGCACTACAGGCAAAAAAAAGTTTTGTGAACTTGATAAATCAAGAAGATTAGTCCATTTACAGCACAGGTATTGCATAACCCACACAGTGTGGCTCATTGCCTCATTCTTACTACGTATAGTCGTATATCAAAAAGAAGTATCCTAATATTCATAAGCCCCTGATTTAAATTTCCTTCCTACTTTTTTTTATCATCCTAGTCCAAGTTGCTTGATGCCATTGCTTATGTTATATACCACTTTATCTAGCTCTATCAAGGTCATTCTTCTTTTCCACAAACATCAACAGTGCAAATATTGTTACATATAAGCCAGCCACATGGTGTAGAATTAGCTTTTGAAATACCAGCGTACTCAAATTAAGTTAAGCATCCCTCAACAAATAACGACAAACATGATAAAGCAAATGATAACTTGGTCATCTGGCAAAGTGGATCACTAGTGCACAGATCAACATATAACCAAATCATTTACAGCATACAAGCCAATGATTGCGAGGGAATGTTCATTATAGCGGTTATGTTTAGCATGAGCGATAAAAATTGCACAAAGAAAATACTCCAGCAAATAACAACAAGCTTGTGAAATGAAGGATGTAGACATTCAATTATTAAGACTCAAGCAAATCCTATACAGAAAATAACAAGAACAAAAACAAGTAATGGTAATAGGGATATGTTACAATTCACATAAACTCCGGAGGCGAACCAGACACAGGCTTGCTATCATCCCCCAAGTCACCAGGTCCAGGGTGCTGCAGATTCTGCAAAACCTGAGGAGGAAGCCCACCTAACCCACCACCTAAACCGTCACCAGCCGACCCAAAAAACTGACACATAAACCGCGCCATGATCCCAAGAATCTGCAACTGATTCTGACAAGCATCAGCATGTAACTGCATCATTTGCTTCTCATGGTCAGTTTGCAAACCCAACATCCTCTCCCTCCACTCAAACTCCTCCTCTTCCCTCTTCTCCTCCATCTTCATCCGCCACTGCCTCTCCTCGTCCAACTCCCGTTCCAACCTCGCCTCCCTATCAAACTCCCTCCTACTCCACCTCACTTGCATTTCCTCCAACTCCACCTCCTTCTCCTCCACCCTCCCCTCTCCTTCCCTCAACCTCTTCTCCCTCAAATCCAACATCTCCCTCCTCCCCACCTCCTTCCCCACCACCCCCTCTTCCCTCACAAACTCTCTCTCTTTCCTCTTTTCATCCCTCTTCACCAAAACATCCCTCAACTCTAAAACCCTAGCACCAACCATTGCCATCCTCCTCTTCTTCTTCATCTTCTTCCCAAACTCCTGACTTTCCTCCATCTCAAACCCCCCACTTTCTCTCTCCTCCACCTCATCACCCTCCTCATCCTCCTCCTCCTCCACACCCACTTCCTCCTCTTCCTCAAACTCATCACAATCAATCTCAAACCCTAACCCTAATTCTCCATTTCCCCCAAAAAACCCTAATTCCTCAAATCCCAAATTCCCCACTCTCCTAAATTCCTTAACCTCAAGCTCCAAATCCCCAAATACCTCCTTATACCTCATGAAATTCTCCCAATGATTCTCCCCATCTTCCCAATTAAACTCACCATCTGAAACCCTAATTTTTTGTTTCACCCCCAAATATTGATGCCTCATGTTTTGGACCTTAATTGAAACATCCCTCCATGACCATTTAAAGGGGTAAGTTATTGGGTCTTGAAAATGGTGAATTGAGTTCACATGTTCTGCAATTGGCTTGAATTTTTTTTCTCTGGTTTTTAGTTTTGATAAAGTTCCTGACTTTTGGAGTTGTGAGTATTTGTTTAGTAGGGTTTTTTCTTCGTTTTCTGACCATTTTTTGCGCTTCATTGTTTTAGTTAGTGATGATTGGTTTTGTGTTTGGTAATGGTGGTTTTGTGACATTTTTGAATCTTGATCATTCAGTCTTGAAGAAGAACATCTTTAGTCTTTCACTAGAACTAGAAGTGGTCAATAATTTTTGAGGTGATCAACCTTGTCCTGACTTGCAAGTCTGTTTCGAATCGATCCGTATAGTTGATCAATTTGAAAAGGTTGTATGAGTGCGTGACTCGCACCATATTTTGTAGGCTGGGTAAGAAATTTTGGCTGTTTGGACTAAAAATAGATGTGGCTAAAATAAATGAGAATTTTGGAGAGATCGGTTTTATTTTCTTTTCATTTTACTAAATATGGTGGGATGGACCTAGGCCGAGCTCTAATTTCAGGGTATATCAAGCTATAAAGCCATGGGTGGAATAATTGTAACACATAATTTTAATCTCGTGTTGAGGCTTTAGGATATGAGGTTGGCACCAACTTGCCATTCGACTTATGGGTGGGTTGTTAGGGGGTGGGGGTGGGTTGAACTAAATCTTGTGCTATGGGGCAGGTTGTGTTTCTGTTCCAAAGGCTAACATGCACTAAATTATTGCGTTAGATACACGGTAACATAGGGGTGGTGAGTGGAGATAGGTTAGTGGTAGATAAAAAAACCTGTTCAATGATATTCACACAAAATCTAGAGTTGAAAATAAGTTATGAAACCTATAAAATCGAACCGGCTAAAACTTTTAAAAACAAGTGTCGAACAACCGGCTAATTCTAGAAAATTTCCGAGACAATAATTCAATGTCAATGTCTTCCAATCTAGTCATCTACCAACCCCAAAGCCTACAACATTGACTACCACATTACCTCATTAAACCATGAAAATCATGGGTTAAAAAAAAACATAATTTTACGGACCTCATCAAATCAAATCCATAAAATAGCAAATTAGGGAAGTTAGGTAGTCATTTTCATTCATATTAAAAGCGCAAATTCCCAGAATAGCAACCAATCAACATTGTTGTCATTCATAATTTCTATTTACTACAGTCGATCTTCTCAAAATGAAGTCTTTGAATCATAATTGAATGTCAAACACTTATAACTCCTTCAATTTGCTGATTAATCATCACCCCTTTTCACCATCTCAAATCCCAACAATCCTCAAATTCAGGTAATTATACTTCATTATATTCATTTTAATTTAATGGGTATTTTTTATTTTCATCAATTTTTAATTGTAAATTAAAATGATTAAAGTTAATTAATTTTGGGTTTTTGATCAGGTTGAATATTAGTTGGAAAATAAGCTCGAAGAAGCTATTAACAATGGCGCAACCTTCAATTTTGTCTGTCGCTTTGCCTTCTGATACTGGTCGTGTACTTAGTATACAGTCTCATACTGTTCAAGTAATTAACTTTATCCCCAATTTATTATTATTATTTTTTTATTTGATGATTTGATTTTCTGATTTTTGGGGTGTGATTAGTTTCATTTATACTGATTTAAAAAGTGAAAAAGGTGGTAACTTTGAGCTTAATTGTATCTGAAATATGGTTTAAATTTGTTGGAACTTTCATTATTTTGGTGGGTGGTTTATGAAATTATAATTAGTTATATCATATCATCATATGTATTGAATTGTGTTGTGAGCTTGTGAAATTGGGTAATTTTTTCTGATTTTTGGGGTGTGTTAAAATAAAAGGTCTTTGAGCAAAATTGTATCTGAATTTTGGTAAATTATTTGTAGCTTCCATTATTTTGGTGTTTACTTTATGAAATAATTGTAATTGTATCATGAATTGTGAAATTTGGTTGTGATGATCCAAATTATGTGTGGCTTTAGATGCATTGGTTGAATTTTGATTATTGAATGGAAGATAGGTTAGTTGGTGAAGTGGTAAAGCCTTTATTATGAAGTCGTGCAAACTGATTGCATCACTAGCTTTTGTGGCTGCTTAGGGATTAAACAAAGTAAAGAAGTCGAATGTTGTTGTTTTGGTTTGCTTTGATTCATGTTATCTTGGATTCAGGGGTATGTTGGAAATAAATCGGCTGTATTTCCGCTTCAACTTCTTGGATATGATGTTGATCCGATTAATTCTGTACAGTTTTCAAATCATACAGGTAAGCTGGATTTATGCCATTAAATTCATCTTTCTATCATAAATTTTGATACTAATGTGCTGCTACTAATTAGTACTTTGGCTGTGGATCATGTAGGATATCCAACATTTAAAGGCCAGGTTTTGAATGGGAAAGAACTATGGGACTTAATAGAAGGTTTAGAAGCAAATGGTCTGCTGTTCTACACTCACTTGTTGACAGGTAAAGTATGAGTTACACTTCATTCAAAATACTTAAATCAAGAACTAGTATAAGATGGAAACTTAATGCTAGTGCTGCAGTAATGCAGTATAGATGTTCACGTAATTGAAAGTACTTGAGTGATACTCAAACAAAACCTGTTGTATTGTGTTTCTTGTTTCCGATTTTGAAATTGTTTACTATAGTTAGATTACCTAGTTATACTAAAGGATAAACCAATGTTGCTAAGTAGCATTGGAATGGTGAGCCACTCGTTTTTGTAAAGAACAAACAAATCGGCACAGATGCAATCTTTGAGACTATAATTAGCTTGAACTTGCTGTCCACAGTCCACTAATGCTAAGTTGATCATCAATATCCTACTTTCTGTTCTCCTCTGGTCTGAAGTGGGGATGTATGCCTGTATGCATATGAGTCCTAAGAAAATACTTTTTTGTGTCCCGCTTACTTATGACATTTCCAAGAGTTAAGTTCCGAGTCACTTTTTGCAGAGCTTGAAAATTAAAGCAGCTTTATTTACTTTTGCAGGATACATTGGGTCAGTCTCATTTTTGAATACTGTATTGGAAGTTGTTGCCAAACTGCGATCTGTGAATCCTGGACTTTTATATGGTAGGATTTTATTCATTTTCTGACCTCAGTTTCATAATAATTATGTTAGCTGGACCGAAACCCTCCATCTATGAGGAAAACCTATAATGTAGATAAATCATCCATCTGTTGAATATGCTCTCCTGATGATAGTATCAAATTTCACTAGTAAATGTGTAAATAAAGAGAAAGAGACTGCACAGGGAGAAAAAATGATGAAGTTGCAGAGATAATAAACTAGGAGTTTACATTCCTAATAGAGAACAGTACTGATCTAATTTCAAAATAGCTTTATCATTGTTCTGCTAACAGCTTTATCTGATGCTATCTAATTGCTCAAAATTGCATTCCTAGAGGCAGGGGATTGTTATTTTTTAGTTGCAGGACTNAAGAGGCAGGGGATCGTTATTTTTTAGTTGCAGGACTGTTTTTTTACTCTATTGTACAAAATTTTAATTCCTAGAGCTGTATCGGTTCCCCTTTCACTGGATGGCACCTTTTTCGTTTCTTACATAACTCTACTTGANCGGATGGCACCTTTTTCTGAGAAGAAAACTGCATCGATTGCTCATTGAAAAAGAAAGAATCGCACTTCAGCTAATGGTTTTTTCGTTTTTTACATAACTCTACTTGAGAAAAAAAAGCTTCGCTCATGGAGATAAATAGGGTACATGATATTTATTGTTTTAAATTTTGGGGTGGGGGTGAAGAGTCTTCTCAGTCTTATGTACAATATTAGTGCTTTTTAAAAATTAGTTTATATATATTGTACTTGCAATAATTAGTTTTTAATGAGGGTTTTACAACTCTAAAGTTTCTTTTGTGGAATTTTTTATTTAGCTGAAAAGGTTGTTTGCTTTAGACTTTAATCTAGGTAAGGCAAACTATATCATGTATGAAGGTTTAACGATTTTTCATCTGCTCATCCTGATATTCCTGTCATTTTTCAGTCTGTGATCCAGTTATGGGTGATGAAGGAAAGCTTTATGTCCCTGAAGATTTGGTGTCAGTATATAGGGAAAAGGTTTGTGTTTCATTGTCAATATGTACATTATGTCAAAGGCCAGAATTTTGTTTCATTGCTAGTATTATTCCTGCATTACAATTGTTCGTGAGGTATGTAATATTTGACGGGCTTGCCTCAATAAGCAATAGAACACATCTGCAAGAGATAAGAAAGGGAAAGAGTGGAATTGTTATGTATAGGAACACAAACCTGTTCGTGACGGGCTTGCGTCAATATGCATAGTTTGCTGAGTTTTATTTTGTTTGTTTGATGTATAGTTTTTGGAGCTGTTTTATGAGCTACCTTAATATAGTATTTGTTATAATAATTTTAATTTTTGGTTATTAGTATTATTCCTGCATTACAATTGTGATTTTATTTTTTTTTTTGGAAAGAACAAACAAATCGGCACAGATGCAATCTTTGAGACTATAATTAGCTTGAACTTGCTGTCCACAGTCCACTAATGCTAAGTTGATCATCAATATCCTACTTTCGTTCTCCTCTGGTCTGAAGTGGGGATGTATGCCTGTATGCATATGAGTCCTAAGAAAATACTTTTTTGTGTCCCGCTACTTATGACATTTCCAAGAGTTAAGTTCCGAGTCACTTTTTGCAGAGCTTGAAAATTAAAGCAGCTTATTTACTTTTGCAGGATACATTGGGTCAGTCTCATTTTTGAATACTGTATTGGAAGTTGTTGCCAAACTGCGATCTGTGAATCCTGGACTTTATATGGTAGGATTTTATTCATTTTCTGACCTCAGTTTCATAATAATTATGTTAGCTGGACCGAAACCCTCCATCTATGAGGAAAACCTATAATGTAGATAAATCATCCATCTGTTGAATATGCTCCTCTGATGTATAGTATCAAATTTCACTAGTAAATGTGTAAATAAGAGAAAGGACTGCACAGGGAGAAAAATGATGAAGTTGCAGAGATAATAAACTGGAGTTACATTCTAATAAAGACAGTACTGATCTAATTTCAAAATAGCTTTATCATTTTCTGCTAACAGCTTTATCTGATGCTATCTAATTGCTCAAAATTGCATTCCTAGAGGCAGGGGATCGTTATTTTTTAGTTGCAGGACTGTTTTTTTACTCTATTGTACAAAATTTTAATTCCTAGAGCTGTATCGGTTCCCCTTTCACCGGATGGCACCTTTTTCTGAGAAGAAAACTGCATCGATTGCTCATTGAAAAAGAAAGAATCGCACTTCAGCTAATGGTTTTTTCTGTTTTTACATAACTCTACTTGAAAAAAAAAGCTTCGCTCAGGAGATAAATAGGGTACATGATATTTATTGTTTAAATTTTGGGGTGGGGGTGAAGAGTCTCTCAGTCTTATGTACAATATTAGTCTTTTTAAAATTAGTTTATATATTCGTACTTCAATAATTAGTTTTTAATGAGGGTTTTACAACTCTAAATTTCTTTTGTGGAATTTTTTATTTAGCTGAAAAGGTTGTTTGCTTTAGACTTTAATCTAGGTAAGGCAAACTATATCATGTATGAAGGTTTAACGATTTTTCATCTGCTCTCTCCTGATATTCCTGTCATTTTCAGTCTGTGATCCAGTTATGGGTGATGAAGGAAAGCTTATGTCCCTGAGATTTGGTGTCAGTATATAGGGAAAAGGTTTGTGTTTCATTGTCAATATGTACATTATGTCAAAGGCCAGAATTTTGTTTAGTTTATCCTGTGTCAATTCCAAGCTTGCCTTGTCTGCCAAAATCTTAAGGATCCATGGACTTCATCTGTGTACTATTTCTTATGGTAGAGCTGCATAATGACTGAAAGGTTTTCTTCATAGGGTCTTCCCCTTTGAGATGGGGCTTATTGATTAGTCATTGATTACGCCAGTATCATTGTTGATCCTGTATTAGGATCTTATCTCAATACCAAATGTATGGAGTCAAATTTGTAAAACTTGCCTTGCCTCTGAACTTGCCAGTTCAAGAAATTGTGGTGGCAGTCATGTTGCTTTTCTCTAGAAAATTTGGCTAATCCAAGGGTATTTTTGAATGATTATGAACCATTGTTTTGTGGACTTCATCATAACTGTAAAACAAACTAGCTAAACTTACATCTGAATCAATTATAAATTATTGAGTACATGGCTTCTTATATGTGATGTTTTCCACTGGGCTTTTCCTCCATCTAACTACACTACTCAGTCGTCTACTTAGTTTCACTGGAGGCAACTTCCTTTGCTGTTAACAAAAACCAAAAAATATTGCATATAAGCAAATGCTTGTCCAATAATACTATAATTTT
>PYUH01000062.1:267244-292220 GCA_016808085.1 Suaeda aralocaspica | reverse complement strand
GGCAGTAGTATCTTTTTAAACTGGTAAATTTGGATTATAGTTTTCTTCCTTAGTGACATAATATATCATCAATGTCTTTCCCTACCTTTTCTTGTTTATAATCTTAATTAATATTTTGTCTGTATGTTCGTGGCTCTTTGTTGGCTAGGTTGTCCCTGTTGCATCAATGTTGACACCCAACCACTTTGAAGCTGAATTGCTCACTGGTTTGAGGTATTATCCCTTCCCTGTTGCTTTTAAGTTGTCTGATGGAATACTTTGTCTATATATGCAATTAGAAATCAAGTTCTGGCTTCTCGAGCTCTGTGTTTTTCTGCTTTGAAACCTGTATATGTTGACAGGGTTGAATCAGAACAAGATGGCAGAGAAGCTTGTAACAAACTTCATGCTGCTGGACCAGACAAGGTTTTGTATTTTCTACTTTCCTGAATGATATACTTTGCATTCAAGATATTTCAAATGTTTTTGGCTGATATAAAACCTCGGTGCTAGTGTTGGCAACATATGGTTGCAATACTTGTCTATATAAAACCTCGGTGCTAGTTTTATTNCAATAAGATTTATCACGTAGAAAATTCTTCTGTCTGTACCTGGTGTTACAAATTTACAATATTACATTGGCTAATCTATTGAACTAAGGCCAAAAGAAAGGATTGACTCTGGCACTTTGCTAGTTGCAAAGAAGGTGCCCTAGCACTTTATTGGCAAATGCAAACTCTAAAATACGATAGGTGTATGTTCTATTCCTCACCTCTTATGCTGTTAAATGCCTACCTTGTGCCAAGAGCTTAGAAGTAAAAGTTGCCTCCTATTAATCTCCTGCTTTTCCCCAAAACTACTCATTGTCAAATCATGTAATGTCTTCGGGGCAAGTTTTGAGGGTAGATATGAAGATATTCCCATGATTTTCGAGGTTATTGACAACATTGAACTTGGGCAAGTTACAAGATAAAGGCTAGAAAGTGGATAATTAGGCAAAGGCCTCTGATGATTGTAAATTTGTAATTGGGGAAAAAACTTTTGAAATTATGACTGCTAGATTATTTGTTGTTACACTAAAGAAAGAATGTCTTTAGTGCTAAAGAGAGTTTCTTAGTTTCATAGTGCGAGTATTTAATAAAGAGTTTCTTATCAATCTAGGTGCTAGGACTAATTCAACCATAAGAAAACGCTCTGCTGCTGAGATGTCGTTCTTAAATCTCGGTTCTCTCACTCTCTGTTTATAAAATTTGATCTGATGCAGCTTTAATACTATATCCAGTTTTGATGATTGTGAGTAAATGATTTTTCAGGTTGTCATCACGAGCATAAATATTGATGGTCATCTTTATCTCATTGGGAGCAGTAAAAAAGAAAAGGTTTGTGTATACAACTGTGATCCTGTGCCCTCTTCTTGCATTAAATTCTTCATTTCACCATATAAACCTCCATGTTAGAGTCTCTTTTGCATATCATTGTTTCTTTAGGGGAAAGTCTTATAATGCTCTTCTCTTTCGTTCTTCTTTTTATTCATGCAATCTATAATAGGATTGCTTTGTGACCAATTGAAAATTTATATTGAATTTTTTTTTCTTTTTCCGAGGTCTTCTTTGTCCAGTTAGAGTTGCTACTATATATATATTGAGGAATGGGATTTAGCTATCCTTCCCTGGCTGGCTTGTGTGCTTACAGTCATAACTTGCCAACGATTTTGGTCTTGTCTTTTGAGATGACTGTTATTACAGATGTTTCATGTCTATGATGCTTGGGGAGTCTTTTCTTTTCATTATTTTTATCTTGGCAAGTGTAATGATAACTGCAAGTCTGCAAGTACTATACTATGGGCTTCATCATATGCATAAGTCACGTGAGTCATTCTCACATAGTCGCATGTGAAATCGTCCTTGTAGCTATTTAAAGCTTATTACCTTATGTCTGAGTATTTGAGCTAAAGCTGTAGCTTCGGTCAACTTGTTTGAAGAGTGTATTTATGTAGTATATGTAAACTCAGTTTCCTTTCTTACTAGATGTTGGGCCCGGCCGATGTCCCCGGTATACAATTTAGTCCACATGTGAAATTAATTTGCATAAAAACATTATTTGTATCTATCTCTATTGATTCATTGGGTGTGATTTATTTATTTATATATTGCAATAAAGAGACATATAACATGTCATAATTTAACGGTTAACTTATTAATGTTTGACTTTGGGATCATGAGTTCAAATCCCATACAACTCATATTTCTTTTAAATACGTGACAATATTGAATGATAGCTCTCAAATGGGTTGAGAGAGTGCCACGCGGCGTGTAGACATGCTTCAAGACGCTTTTTAATATATTATATAGATATTTGTCATCAGTATCTGTGGTTGACTGATTGTAATTGAAAGCCCATTGTGTATGTGCAAACTTCTATTCTCTGACAGTATTTTGCTTCAATTATTTATAGAACGAGGCCCCTGATCAATTCAAAATTATGATACCGAAAATCCCAGCATACTTTACGGTATGTATATTCTTGTTACATTCTCTATCAATTTATAGTTTCTAATCCTAGTAAATGTTGCTCAAGTTTACAAGTACGTGTCATTGTGCCCGGCTATATCTGGTACTTGCATTCCTGTCAATAACTCAATACATGATACCACTCATAAGTCCTGCATAATAGATTAATCATTATTCATGTTTACGGACTTGCAGTTTCTTGCTAGTGTTGAAAGCTTTGTCTGATGTTTGGCCAATTCTGCTGTTTTGAACTGTTAAAACTCAAATGTTCTGATTTTAATTCTTAGAGTGATCTTTTGTTGTGTAGGGAACAGGAGACCTAATGACTGCATTATTACTCGGATGGAGCAATGTAATAGCTCATTATGATTTTCCTAATAGACTTTAGACTTATTTTTGTGTGTTCATCTGTTGTCTGATTTTAGCAAGTTTTATATTGTGCAGAAGTATCCTGATAATCTTGCTAGAGCAGCAGAGCTTGCCGTTTCAAGCTTGCAGGTACTTTTGTACTGAATATTCTCGTTTTCACTGAAATCATTTGATAATATATCAACCTTATGATTTATGAATGATTTTTATATTGCATATCAATAAGAGCATTACAAGGAAAGCATGTTATAACTAAAACTTCATTTAGGATCGTATATTTAATGCATATTCTTTTATTAGCACAACACAATCCTGTTTTATCAGGAGTATAAATAGCTAAAGTGATGTTAATCGTATCAAAAGAAAAAAAATCTAAAATTTGACGTCCTTGACTTCCTTTCTGTTGAAATCAAATCATAATTTAACAGGAATTATTATTGGTGATCTATAGTGTTACTGTGACACTGTCTGCTTGTTGTGCACTGTATTTCTTTCTTACTATTAGTATATCAAATTTCACAGGCACTTCTGCATAGGACAATAAACGACTACAAACTTGCTGGCTTTGACCCCAAGACGAGCAGTCTAGAGATACGATTAATTCAGAGCCATGATGATATCCGTAATCCCAATGTGAAGTTCAATGCTGAGAAATATAGTTAGTGCTGTTTAATTCACTGTTGGAAGGCGCAATTCTCTGGAACTTTTAATTTTAGTAATCAAGACCTCAGGAGAAGAGTTTAAAATTCTTTGTTAGCAACAGAAAGCATAACTTCTGCCATGAAGTGAAACACCTGCCTATGGAGGTTAAGCAAGCTAGCTCGTCCATTTCGGATTTATTGGGAAGTTACACGTTCAGTGTATTCAGTCAATGTCCTAACCCCTTGTAACACAGCTTCAGATGTTATGTCGATCAATCCACCATTGCATTCATCTTGCAACCACCTTCAGTTTCAGTGTGTTATGACATTGGCGTAAAAGCTCAAATGCTCAATATAGAACTCATTTTTCTTTTTGAACTCCCTGAAAAGTAAAGGCCGCTATGGCAAATGTAAGTTAAGTCCCTCTTCATTTATGTTGTTATTGTTTAATTGATATTGTATATTTATGCAAGTGTACATGCCATCACAGGGTTTAATAAACTTCTGTGTTCATACCTAGAATATGTATCTGCTACTGAAAATCTGAATGGTTCACGTCACCTGGATCTTTGGCAACAGATTACTTTTGTTTCTGTTATTTGCTGTCAATCTTGGCGATGAATTTGTTTAGCAGTGAAAAACATGGAGACTTTTGAGCATAAAAATAACATCGTTCTTAATTAGTAAGCGCTCCGCCTAGGGTGAAAGCATGTACAAGTCTACAGGATTTTTAGTACGTCCACCCGGCTCATCGGAGCTCAGCTCCGACTACATCTGGATTTGACCCGTGTTGCATACTTAGCTTATAGTGGGTGAGTCTCCTAATAAGAGTTTTTTGCATTCGGTGAGGCTCGAATTAAGCGACATCAAGTTACTTACCACTTGAGCCAACTCTTTCGAAATTCTAAACGAGTAAATATATAGGTTTAAAATTATATAGGACATATAACATGGAGATAATAATTCAATAGAATGTGCTTCAATTAAATTTAAGTAAGCAAATAAGAAATTTTTTCATAGTAAAAATGTTATGTGATCACCCGTCATGTTTCAACCTCGCATAAAATCCCCCCCCCCCCAACCAAAAAAGTATTTCTAAAACTAACATATTACTATCTCTCCTAAAAACATAAATTAAACATATTACTATCTCAATAATTTTAATGTTTTTTTATAAGCTCAATGTATTTTAATAACTATCCTATAAAATCTTATAATTTATATTTTTTAGCTTTTCAAATAAGAATTTTCTTTCCCAAATCCTAGCGAATTTATAATGATGACATTTGACAAAAGTAACTTACACAAATCCTAACAATTTGTAATCTATATAACAAATGAGTTTTTTTTTTTTTTCATCTTCTTAATTTTCATATTTCATAACAAATGATATATTTAACATTGGAATTGTGCATATTTGTAATTAATTTTACATACGATAAAACTAAGAAGTGTATTTTTTAATAAGTATATGTACGACCTCTTGCCAAAAATAAAAATAAAGGTTCACTCTCAATCTAATTATAGTCGGCATTTGGACAAGGTTCTACACGTTAAGAGATTGTTTTTTCTTTTACCGGAAGAGGCCAACCGAATGATCATAACAGATCTTTAGGAGCCAAGACCAATCAAGGGGAGTCTTATGGTGGTCCATAACACATGGTAAAAAAAACAGGGCGAAAAATGACAACACCTCCAAAGGCCTCAATCAAAGAGTATTATCCACTATTTTTAGGGTTCCGGGGTCCCGAGAAAAAATTGCCAAAATTTTTTGGGGGAGCCCATATGATGAAAATATGAACCCATACCAACCGATGTTGGGTGAAAATTAAAGGGCTTAAGACAGATGATATCAAGGTTCTAGACAGTTCCCAAAAGAGTCTATTTTCCCCTCCATCGTAAGAGGGATTATAACAGATCTTTAGGGGCCGAAGCTGATTGTGGGGAGTCCCGTCGTGGTCCATAGCACGTGGTAAAAAATGGGCGAAAAAACAAAGAGGCCTTAGACGGCCCATCCAGAGGCCTCAAAAAAGGTTATTATTCACGTTTTTTTGGAGTTTCAGGGTCTCGAAAAAAAATTTGTCGAGAATTCTTCGAGGTGGCCGTATGGTTAAAATATGAACCCAGACCAAATGATTTGGGGTGAAATGGCTTTAAGAGAGTTGACAACAAGATTCTAGACAATATAATTCTCGGAATAACATGTTTTTCCCTTCTCCGACAAAGGCCATAAGAGGGATTATAATGGGTCAGTAGGGGCCGAGATCGATCATGAGGAGTCCTGTGGTGGTCCATAGTACGTGGTAAAAAAAGGTGGCGAAAAAATGACAGGACCCAGGACGACCCCTTCGGAGGACTCAGACAAAGCCTTTATCCATTGTTTTCTAGGATTCCGGGTTCAGGAAAAAAAATTGCCGAAAATTTTTCGGGCACCTGTACAGTGAAAATATGAAACCAGGCCAACCAATTTGGGGTGAAAAGGGCTTAAGAGGGATGATTACAAGGTTTTAGACGGTTCCCGAAAAAACCTGTTTTTCCCCTTCACCGAAAGAGGCAATAAGAGGGAACATAAAAGGTCTTTATAGGAAGCAACTGATTGTAGGGAATCCTACGGTGGTCCATAGCACGCGGTAAAAAAAAACGGGGCGAGAAAACAACGACGCCCTGGACGGCCCATTCTGAGGCCTCAATCAAAAGTTATTATTCACGGTTTTTTAGGATTCTGGGATCCCGAAAAAAAATTGTCGAGAATTCTCCACGGTGGCCGTATGGTCAAAATATGAACCCAGACCAAGTGATTCGTGGTGAAAAGGCTTTAAGAGATTTGACAACAAGATTCTAGACGGTTCTCAGAATAGCCTGTTATTATTCTATTCTTTGAAAGAGGCCACAGGAGGGATTATAACAGGTGTGTAGGGGCCGAAACTGATCGTGAGAAGTCTTGTGTTTGTCCATAGCACATGGAAAAGAAAACGGGGCAAAAAAATGATGGGGCCTGGAAGGACCCTCCCAAATGCCTCAAACAAAGGCTATTATCCATTGTTTTTTTAAGGTTTTGGGTCCCAGAAAAAAATCTGCCGAAAATTTACTGGGGTATCTGTATGGTGAAAATATGAATCCAGGCCAACCGATTTGGGGTGAAAAGTTCTTAAGAGGATTGATGACAAGGTTCTAGACGGTTCCCGATAGCCTGTTTTTCCCTTCACTGGAACATGCCATAAGAGGGATCATAACTGGTCTTTATGGGGCGAAACTGATCGTAGGGAGTCCTATGGTGGTTCATAGCACGTGGTAAAAAAAACAAGGTGAAAAATATGGGGTCTTAGATGGCCCTTGCAAAGGCCTCAATCAAAGGCTATTATTCACAGTTTTTTTGGATTTCCTGGAACCTGAAAAAAATTTGGTGAGAATTCTCCGCGGTGCCCGTATGGTCAAAATATGAACGACCCATACCAAGTGATTCGGGGTGAAAAGGCTTTAAGAGAGTTGACAACAAGGTTCTAGACGTTTCTTAGAATAACCTCTTTTTTTCCTTCTCCGAAAGAGTCTATAAGAGCGATTATAACATGTCTATAGGGGCCAAAACTGATCGTAGGGAGTTTCATGGTGGTTCATAGCACGTGGTAAAAAAAACAGGGCGAAAAAACGATAGGTCCCGGGATGGCCCATTCGGAGGCCTCGGACAAAGGCTATTATTCATTGTTATCTGGGGTTTGGGGTTTTGGAAAAAAATTGCCGAATTTTTTTTCCGAGGTGCCCGTATGGTGATATATGAACCCACATCAACCGATTTGAGGTGGAAAAGGCTTAAGAAGGATGATAACAAGGTTCTAGTCAGTTCCCGAAAGAGCCTGTTTTCCCTTCACTGGAAGAGACCATAAGAGGGATCATAACAGGTCTTTATGGTACAAAACTGATCGTAGAAAGTCCTGTGGTGGTCCATAGCACGAGGTAAAAAAAACAACGGGGCCCTGAACAAACCCTTCGGAGGCCTCAATCAAAGGCTATTATATACTTTTTTTTGTGGTTTCGGGGTCACGAAAAAGAAATTTGCCAAGAATTCTCCGCGGTACCCATATGGTCAAAATATAAACACAGACCAAGTGATTCGGGGTGAAAAGGCTTTAAGAGAATTGACAACAAGGTTATAGGCAATTTTCAGAATAACCTCTTTTTCCCTCCTAAAGAAGCCATAAGAGGGATTAGGTTTGTAGGAGTCGAAACCGATAGTGGGGAGTCTTGCGGTGATGCATAGCACGTGGTAAAAAATGGGGCGAAAAAACGACAGGTTCGAGACAGCCCCTTCGGAGGCCTTAATCAAAGGCTATTATTCCTTGTTTTTTGGGATTCCGGGGTCTCAAAAAGTATTTGCCGAAAATTTTCCAAGGTAGCCATCTGGTGAAAATATAAACCCAAACCAACCAATTTAAGGTGAAAAGGTCGTGAGAAGGATAACAATAAAGTTTTAGATAATTTTTGTAAGATGTTGTTTTCCCTTCACCGAAAGAGGCTATAATGCTTTAGACTTCGTGGAGATTTCTGGTCATCAAATTAATAACTCCACTACCGATTCTTCTTGTACCTAGATGGCATTTCTAAACAAAAAAGTTACATAAATTGTCAATTGGTCGGGGTTCAAGTTGCTAACCAGAAAAGTGAAAATTAATAACTCAACTAAACATTCCATAAATTAAATCAAGCTCTCTAATAATTCAATTCTCCATTTTTGCAAGCTGCAATTTATTTCATAAACACTTAAATTTACAGAAAAGAAGAACAAAAATGGACCAACAAAAAGCATTGGAATTAGTGAAACAAGGCTCAACTCTTTTGTTCCTCGATGTTCCTCAGTTCACCCTCATTGGCATTGATACTCAGGTCTTCTTCTTCCATCTTTCTTTCTCCTTTTTCTCTTTCTGGGGTTCTCATAATTATGTTCCATGTTACTTATTTTGTAGAAAGTTTCAATTTTTTATTGGATTGTATGCAAATTTTGGGTGAAGTTTCAATTTTTTTGGGGTGGTATACAAATTTTAGGCAAAGTTTCAATCTTTTTAATTGTATAAAAGTTTTGGGGTTTAAATTATCATATGATATTGTGTTGTTTTTTTTTGTTGTTTTCTCTTTGTTTTAGCTGATAGATATAGGTTGATGAATGATGATCATCATGACTTGTGTAGTTGTGTATGTGTGTTTTTATTTTTTTGCTTGCTGAAATTTGGATTGTTCTTAGCGAAAATGATTGCAGTATAGTATATTGGATTGATGATTTGTGTATTTTTATGTTAGGATGAAGCAATAATTCACAACATTTAGTTGAGGGAGTAGTGTGGAACATTATGTTATAGTGGCTTCTTCATTTAGTAGAATGATATTGCTCCTCATCACTGTTTTAGGCATAGTTTTGTGTGAGAAGATAGAATATGTGTTAGATTTTGGCAGGAATGAATGGTTGTTATTGATGTTCAAACTTCAAACATTGCTTTAATATGGTTGTTTTGCTTTCAGGTTTTCTCGGCCGGTCCCGAGTTTAAAGGTATCAAGATGATTCCTCCTGGAATTCACTTTGTGTTTTACAGTTCGTCAAATAAGTATGTTCCCAATTTACTCTTGTTTGAAATTCTGAATTTGTAGGCATTCCATTGTTTGTTTGTTTGCATTCGCCGACTCAATTGTGTATCCTTTAGATTGGTGGTATATTGGGCATTAACTTGATCTGCGTCTGTTTATTTGGTATGAGTGATTTGGTTGACTGATGTTCTTGGTTTTCCATGCAGAGATGGGAAGGAGTTTTCACCCATTATTGGCTTCTTTATTGAGACTACCCCATCTGAGGTTGGATTCTTATCAAACTCATTGAATTTCAGAATTAGATTCTAGCTATTGGATTTGGTGGCATCTAATGTTCTCATTTGAGTTGGTAATGGCAGGTTGTTGTTCGTAAATGGAATCCACAAGAAGAAAGACTAGTCAAAGTTTTAGAGGAAGAGGTTAGTACATGTTGTCACTTTGGTGTCTTAGTGTCTTGGTGTGCTGAATTCAGATACCTTGAAGCCAATCCATTTTGTTAGATGGGGTAGAGTTGTAGCTACAGATTTTTTACTTCCTGCTGTGGAACTAAATGCCTCTAACTGTTATCTTTTGTCACTCCTTCAGCATCTACAGAAATGCTAGTATTAATGTATTATTACTTGAGTACTAACTTATTTCCAAATAGTTCTTTTTATAGAAATTATCACTCGGGCTCTTGGCCTGTATAGTGCGGATATTCCATAGGACTACAATCAGACCTTCACTTCCTTTGGAATGTTAGGCTTTTAGAAATGATTTAGATGTAAGTAATATAGATGCGTATGTCAAGATGGATGTGTTGGTACACTCTAACGGATAGGGTCCAAATTTCAGATATTTGGAGGGTAGTTAGAATGGAAAGTACCAGAGACAAGAGAAAGGAAAATAGACTATGTTGGCTTGGTCATGTGCGAATTTGCCTAGAAAGTGCTCCGGTGAAGAAGATGGAAATTGGGCTTTTAGGGATACTAGCAGAATTCGAGGAAGACCAAAGAATCAAAGATGCTTTGGGTGGAAGTGGTAATAAGGAAATGAAGAGTTTATGCTTAAAGGAGTATTTAGCAGCTGAGCACTAAACGAGTCTAGGTTTCAAGGAGGATTTCAGTGGACCATGTGTAGGATATATTGAGTGGTTCCTGCAACCATTTACGACTATTGGGCTAAAGCTTTGATTGTTGTTATTGTTGTTCTTGGCTACTTTATATCAAATTCATGTGAGAGTTAGGGATAGTTAAGTTGGTTAGATCTTCTCTCGGTCCTACCTGCTTTTGTGGCTCTTTAGCATTTAAAAAAAAAAATCGTAAGAAATGATTCTCCTCATAATTATCGGTTATTCAATTCCCAAAGTATCTCGTTCGGTGAAGAATCAAATTCATGTTAACAAAGTTCGTGGTTTAATATTTCAATGTTTTTGAGTTTGTGATAAGTTTTTACTCTTGTCGTGATTTGCGGCTTCCAACTTTTGGATTCTAACATACTTTTTACTTCGATACAGGAGGAAAGATATGATCAGGCTGTAAAACATTTTGAATTTGATAAGCATCTTGGGCCCTACTCATTGAGTGATTATGGAGATTGGAAACGTTTGTCAAGTTATATCACTAAGGATATCATTGAGCGTATTGGTATGAATGATCTATCTGTTTTTTTTTTTTTTCACCTTCCACTTCATCTCTGTGCTGTAACAACTAGGATAATATATTTGTTCATGTTAAAATCCACATTGTTTGGTTTGTGACATTCCGGATGTTGAGCTCATTGCCCCTTTTGCATACTGTTTTTGTTGGTTCTAAAAAATAATTGACTCCTCCATTTTAGCTTGACTACTATATCCATTTGAATGCTTTTACTTGCAGATAGTAATTAAAGGTAACTAATGGACTCATGTTCTCTTAAACATAATTTTGCATAAGTTGCATCTAATAGACGAAAGCATCTAATAGACGAAAGAATATTGCATGCTCAAATTTGTGTTCCATCCTCATATGCATGGATACCATGGAGGCTGTAAAAATAAGAGTTCTATATTGTTATTTTATGTCGGCATAAACTATGAATGTGTCATGTATCCTTTCTATTCATTTCTGTCATTTGTATATGTGAAGCTTCAAGCTTGTCTAGGAGTGTTTTAAATCTTTTGACTTGACTGTGATTTCATTATGTCGCAGAACCAATTGGAGGGGAAATTACAGTGACATATGAATCAAACCTAGTTGGCAATATTCCCAAAACCTCCATGGAAAATACTTTAGCTGAACAATTAAAGAATAGTAAATTCTATAAAGAAGTAGATAGTTCAGAAAAAAAGGGATGCTACTATACGTCAATTCCCCGTGTTGTTAAGCAGAAAGGCATATCAGGAGCAGAACTTACTTCTGCAAATCTTGACAAGGTATTTCTGGAGAATGGTTTGCCTATGCTAGTGTTTAGTGACTTGCTATTGATTTTACTTATTGTTACTGTTATCGTTCAGAGTCATGTTCTTGAAAGCATTATTAAGAAAGAGTATGATGGTGATGAAGACAGACTTCTTGGTGAGCTGCAGTTTGCTTTCACTGCGTTTCTGGTATGGCATAAACTACTACTTCTATGATACATGAAATCTCCATATAAAATGATAGCATATTATTATTTTTTTTGTCTTGATCATAATTGTATACTTTCATAGATGGGGCAATCGCTCGATGGATTTCTGCAGTGGAAAGCTTTGGTCAGTCTTCTGCTGGGCTGTACACAAGCTGTGAGTACTCTCACTTATCACACTCCTTTGCTTTACAGTTTCGGAATCACCATATCAGAAAGTTCATGCGTGTTTAACATATGAATCGCATTTCAGCTTGTAAATATTGACTTCCAATGGGGCGACCTTATCAAGATTACTGAGGGTTGTATATAAGCTGCTGTAACATCCTCTTCTTAAATATTATTGATTTTTTTTCGAGTTTCTAGGAAGTTGTTTGGTAAAATTAATTTTTTTTTTTTTTTTCTGTCAAGGCTCTTGGTTTTAGTGCGATATGGATGTTCATTTCCGTGTGGTATTTTCTTTGTTTCTACTAAATCATTTGCAAGTTTCGGCGTTAATTTGTTGACTTGTCACTTCACGACATGATTTGAGGATACATTAGTTGTTCGATTTATTCTATATTTCTACGGTCCTGTGCTGAAAACTTATGTCAGCAGATTTGTGATATTTAGCAAAAAAGAGTAATAGAATAGTAGCCATAACTCCATAAGTTCTAGGTTAATTCCTGGTACTTTGAATTATGGCCATGAAACATTTTTAGATTAGTCCCGGATTCTCTTTCATATTGGCTGGGTCAACCTGTCAAATGACCGTGATTTAAATTTTGGGGGACCACTCATCAAGCTATGGTTCACTTGTATATATATCATATGTTCACTAAAATTCTTCAGGTCTGAACCTTTAGATATCAAATTTCAAAGTTCTATGGAACACGAGGATGGGTGATTATTTATTCTATGTGAATTACGATAATGAAGTTCGGTTCATGTAATTGTTATTAATTTCGTGCTTATCTCTTGCAGCCATTTCATACAAGGAGCCAGCTGTTTATAAAGGTAATTTCTTCGGTCCATATTTCCCAAAATTCCCTAGTATTTTCCATTTCAAATTTTGGAATAAGTTGCATTTCATAGTTCATAGTGAGAAAATTGACTGCTGGATTTGCGTGGATGATGTTCTTGCACTTCTGTTTGTTTATCTCTTAATTTTCTGAACATTTTTTGTAGTTCATCAAGTGCATATACCATCAGCTAAAGTATGGGTTTCAAAGGGACCATGCGAGTAACATCAGCAAAGAGAAGGAATCATCGTTATGGCTGGACGATTCATGGTTTTCTTCTGATAGCTTTCTGCATCACCTTTGCAAGGTAATCATACTTCATGACAAATACATAGAGTTTTAGTGAAGCTTTTAAGTTTTCCTGTTGACTGACGCTAAACTGCTAGAATTTGGACATATTTCATTGCCCGACATGCAGGAATTCTTTTTGCTGGTTGATGATGCCTCAGCTATTGATGGTGATCTTTTAACATGGGTGAGTGCTCTATTGCGTGTTTCTTTCTGCAACGCTTCTTTTCTTTCTTATGAGGTCTTATGCCAATCTTATCCTTTCAGTGGACAATTGAATTATGATTATCTGCTTGTAAAAACTACATACATTTTTCTTATAGTCTCATCACCATTATAATATGAAAGTGAAAGAAAACACATTAGAAACTTTCATGATAAAGGTATTCCATGGCCTGAATTTGTGACACTTAAGGCCTCTTTACAGGCATCCTGTGATATGCTGCCCATGAATAGCGCCACAAATTAATAACTGTAACGTAGCTTTGCCTTGTCTTCTTTGTTGCTGGTGCCTGGTAGGTAGTGGCAAACTTCAAATCCTTTCTTGCACCTTCCAACATCTTCAAGCCTTCAAAATGCATATAATCTCCAAATCAAACAGCTAACGACCACCAAAAACAGAATCTAAACTCATTTAGGCTTAGAAACCAACAATCATATAAGCTGATTTCATGCTTCCTAGTTCCCCTGCCCTTTCTTTCCTGAAAATTTGCTGACCTGTAAGGCTGTAATACTTTGTTAATAATCTTGACAGACCAGAAAACTCAAAGAATTACTTGAAAGCACTTTGGGTTGGGAGTTCCGGCAACAAACTGCTCTGGACGAGTTATATTTTGATGAAGATGATGAGGTCAGTCGGATTTTCTTTAATGCTTGAAAACTCTTTTATAATTCAGCATCCTGATCATGTTCCTTTCATTTTATTTTCTTCTCACTTGGCTTCTGCAGTATGCCCCAGTGGTTGAGATGCTCGATGAATCCAACTAGATGAAGTAGTTTGTTGTTTCAGTACCTCCTTGGCTCCTTTACTGGCTACTACAGCGTTAAACTGGAATGGAAGATGAGTATAGGTTTTGTTGTGACACCAGAATGAAACAAATTCAAGAATAGGTAGCTGTTCGAAGATGAACTGATGAAGTTTCATATATTGGGAGTAATTATTTGATTTTGACACAAAACAGGAAATTTTCTGCTTATATATGCAGCTTCTGACGAGGGAAATTACTTAGTAGTTTGATTAGTTGTAAAAACAATGCTTTCTTTGGTGCGAAATTCAGTTCTTGTTTGGTTTTTCCGCTTAGTTTGTTACCGTAGTTAGTAGAGCTGTGTAAATAGCAGGAAAACACTTGTAACAACTGATTCATAACGTTAATACAGACTTTCTCATGTCTGTTTCAATTGTCTCTATCAAAACTCCATTTTATTAAGCAGTTATTTCATAACTCCTGCATCAGCTTCATCTTCCCTTTTCTGCTTTTCATCTTCAATGCAGATTTTTGTTCTCCTTTGCTTTTCATATATATTCTTCTGCCAAATTTCAAAAGTAAAAACAAGTGAGCAACGAATCAAAGGCTTCGTTTGGTGGTAAAGCATTTTCAAGTGGAAATGATTTTTCATGAAAAAACTTTTACAATAGAATACTCATTTTCATGGAACTTTTTTGTTTTACCTACATGAAAATGATTTCTCTTTATAACTGTTTTTCATTGTTTGATTGAACTATAAATCAATTACTTCGATTTTGGGAGAAAATGTTTTTTTTTTTTTTTTTTACATTAGGGTGAAAATTCAATTTTCGTCGCTGGTTTTACATCTTACGATTCAACCCAAACTAATTAACCATGTAAAATGGGGATACCAATTATCAGATAATGTATTATACCCTACCAAATGTGGCCAAACGAAAAGTGCATAAATAAAGGAATGATTGGGGATAGACATCTACAAAGTACTTAGTATAAATTTATAAAACTCCGATCATATTACGTTAAGATTTTTTTTACTTGTGGAGTACTTGATTTTGGTACGAGCTTCTACCTGTTATATTATGAGTATTAAAGTGCTTCAATTTTAGTTACATGTAAAAAAATAACAATAACAAGTCCATTTCTTTTTTAGATTTACCAGAAAAATTAAGAGTGAAAACAATTTAAAAGTAACTATAACCAAAATTGTAAAAATTAGTGCCAACACTACTCTACAATTTTTTATAATGTAGACATCAAATCCTTGAGCAAATTGCAATATTAAACACATATGGTTATAAATTTAATATCAATAATATATTTAAGTTATTTTTCAATTTTTGTTTCTATAATATATTGTAATTTTTTTTTGTGTGTGTGATGGCATCTAAGCTAATAAATACTACTCATAGTACATTAGCAATATGTATAAAAATTGATAAATTTCATATGAAACCTTTTCAATTACAATATGATAATATAAATCAATTATGATAATTAAACCTTTTAATTAATACTCCCTTCGTTCCCTTTTGTTTGATACGTTTTGCCTTGCACATATGCTAATGCACTTGTTTGATTTTAAATATCTTTTGTGTATATGTAAAAATTATAATAATTGGATGTAAATAACGTACTCATTGAGACGAATCAAACAAGATCTCATGTGACTATATTATATTTTATATATTAATTGCAATTTAGAAGATTATCTCATCTTATATATAGTGTCAAAATTATAAAAACGTATCAAACATTTAGAAACGGAGGGAGTAGTTTATTACAAAGTATGTATTAGTATCAAATCATTCCATTGCAACAGATTTTCAATGTAAAAGCGTGCTAAGGCATATGATTGTACCTGTAACATTTGTTTGCAAACTATAGTATTCCACAGAATTTTTTCTCTTTTTACTTTTTTGTATTTGTTAGGTAGAAGGGGTTGATAATTAACTAGGCACCCGTTGAAATATGGCAAAGTTTTATATACACCCATTGTACAATAATTATTATACAACGTGAAGTTATACTTTTTTGTGTTTCAGGTACCATAAATTTATCTCAAGTCATACTTTGTTGAGTTCGAGTTACACTTTTTTTGAGTTCTAGATACCATAAAATCAGCTCAAGTTACCATGCAATTTCTTACATTCTACTTAATACTAAAAACTCAATTTTAATGAATAAATATAACTTATTATACCATATACAAAATTTATTTGTGGAAATATTTAATTAAATTACAATGATTTTTTTAGTTACTAAAAATTTAATTCTAGTTACCAAAAAACTAGTTAAAGTTAGTTGTTGTACAATAATTTTATTGTACACCAAGTATATGCAACATTCATTTTTGAAATATTGGGTTTATTTTGATATGCGGAAGTTTAAGTGATTTACTATTATTATTGTTATTTCTATTGTTGTTGTTGTTATTATTATGCAAACTGCTATAGAAGTATAAATTATTATCGAGATTATAATCCTTTAAGAAAGTTATATTAATTTAATAGTTGCTCAATCTAAGATACTCCATAAATCATTTTTAATTATTTTCAACATGTTTTTATATATGTATATGATTACACTTTATTTATTTCAGGAGTAACATTTAAGCCATGTTCTCATCAACTTATTTTTGCTTATTTAAACTTATTTTTATTAAAGTAAACTTATTTTTGCTGAGCTGAACTTATTTTTGCTTCAATCATTAGCAAATTATTAAAGATTGAAACTGATTTTTGCTGAACTGATCTTATTTTTGCTGAAAATAAGTAAAAGTAAGACAAGGAAAACAGGACCTTAGTAGAGGTGGTTGTCAGATGGGTAGGGTTAGGTTAGTGCGAATTAGCTGTGGGTTGGTTTTAAGCGAGTCACACTAAAAGGGTCGATTGCGGGGGTCGGGTCATTGCAGGTCATTAATGGGTAGGCGGGTCAATCAATAAAAAAGAGGATTAAAAATCTAAGTGAGCCATTAACGAAAAAATAAGCATATGAATCTATTCATGTAATTATTTTTGTCAAAACTTAATTTTTGAAAAAGTTATTGGGTTATTACTTTGACCCTATAACAACCCTGTCCAATAATGGCCCTATCCAATAACGACCCTGCCTAATAAAAGTGTTGTTGACTTTACCCTAATCATTTAGTTATTGGACTCCAGCTCTAATATGGAGTAAAGAAAATCCCAATCTTGTTAAAGAAAAAAATATATAGATATCATATTTTTTTAAAATTTTTACGTTATATAAAACACATAAAGTACTCCATATGTATTTGTATCTATACTGTTACATGGTGTAATTGCTCTTGCAGTCTTGTCTTCTCTAACTTCCTTAATTATATTAATATAATTGCAACCCTAAATTATCTAGACAATCTAATTATATTAATATAATTGCAACCCTAAATTATCTAGACAATCTAATTATATTAATATAATTGCAACCCTAAATTATCTAGATAATCTAATTACACAAGTTAAATATTAAGAAGTATTCACACATATATCCTTTATCACATAGAAATAGTAGTGATGAAAAAAAAATTTTTTTGGATTAATAATTCTTAAAACATAATCTGTATTTTTATAGTAATTTTTAAATATAAAAAATACAAATTATTTAATATCGTGATAAATTGTACCGTACTCCAGAATACATAACAAATTTAGTAAATTTAGAGGGCTCATATTTTCATCTGTTATGAAATATAGAAAGTGAGAGTATAGATAGTTAAAAGAATATAGAATTTGTATTATTCAAGTGTGTCTACTCCACACTAGGAGCCCTCTATTTATACACATGACTACCTTGTAATTTTCTAAGAACATTGAAAGGTCATAAGTGACTATAATGAAGGGAATTACATGGAGGAGTAAAATCATAAGTTACAAGAGTATTTACATAGGACACTTATAGTGAGAATTATGATGAGAATTAACACATGGGGAATATGGACATCCACCGTTATGAAAGAATTATAACACTTTCTTATTTTTTAGTTATAAGTTTACATTTTCTATTGTTTTAAAATTAAATATTGTGTTGTCATCAATAATTCACTAGTTTTACTATAGCATCAATAATTAATTCACATGCTTTACTATGGTATCAACAATTCAAGAGTATAGTTTTTTATTTTAAATTTAAATGCAAATTTATTTAATGATTTCATTAGTTTAAAAAAGTTGTATAACAATGGATTGTTTCAACATACCAAAGACTTAGAACGATTTTGATTTGCATTTATAAACCTATGGTTGTTTTATTACCATGAACTTGAGGCTCAAAAAGAGCTATAGTCCATTGGATTGATATATTTGATATCTATATTCCTTTTATTAATTTATGAAAGGAGTAATTTATTAGGTAACAAACTAACGATTGCACCTTTTGTGCATACTTTTTATCAACTAGCTTACTTGAGTTACTTCTTGTTGCCTTGTGGGATTGATATTGTGAAAATGAAACTCATGTATGTTGAACTAGTGAACCCATCAATTACTAAATAAGTACAAACATACAATATATGTTTAATGTAATGTTCATAGTCAAATGAAAATGTGATCATTTTTTTAATTTCGTTATTTCACTCACCAACTAAGAGTAGTATGGGTTTTAAATACGGCATAATAGGCTATCTACAAAAATATTATTCTATCCATTTTAATTTACTTCCTACTAACTTTGTGGACAACGTCCGTTTATATTCTTTGACTTTCATAAATTTGTAAATTTTTAGATTGATTCATCTCAATGAGTAGTTTAATTTTGCAAATACGTAATTACAGATATAAACGTTTGAAAATGTGTTTGAAAATTATGAAAAAAAAAGCCTGATAATCGGAACAAAGAGAATACTAGTAGTAGATAGGCTATGATAAGTTAGTGCAATTGCTGATCAAGTTCCATTCAAATGAGTTTAGGAGACTTCACGTGAAAAAGGCTTAACCAAAATATATAGATACCTTTTCCCCATAGCAAGTCCTGGTGCTCTAAATTGCTACTTCTTACTTTGTCATGAAACAGCTATGCTGAAAATATGTTAAGATGGTAGTTTCCCACAGAATAATAAAAATGCAATGTTAGAGTAAAATTTATGTCTAAACTCTAAAGTCTAGGTTTAAGACTTGGGGATTCCAAAGCCCATTTTGGTGGAAGTATTCTGTTTTTCGCAGCTGAAGACTCCTGTTCCTCCTTGACTTTATCATCTCCCATGGTTTCCTTCGAAAATGCATCTGGGTTAGCTTTTATGCAACTTTGTAGTGCCACAAAGGGATGTACACAGTCTGAGCCCTAAAACATAAACAAAATTCAATATAACTATATAAGCGAGTATTGCATTTGTACCAAAAACTAATATAAGCGGTTGTCTATCAACCGTAATTTCTTGAAGAAACATATTACTCCGGAACTAGATGTTAAATTAACAAACAAAAGAGAAGAAATAGAAATGTTAAATTAAGATTTATAATCTGCCTTCGTATTGATCAACTAGATGTTTCGAAGTAAAATAGACAAAATCAGGAAAGAACAACACTGACCATCAAGATCGGCTCATATTTTACCTTATTCATTTAAATCCGTTTTCATTTTCCCTTCTGATATGTCTCAGGTTCAGGATCTGCTTTGCAGAACATATTGTAAGATTGCAATGCAAACCCGAAAATTTTCTCATAATAGAAATTTATGAGCTCCTTCAAATTCTATGTATCTCCGGAACTATCAGCATACAGTTTGGAAAAGAAGTTAAATACAAATGAATATTTCAAGGGAGAATGTCAATACTGATCTCTTCTCAAGTGAAGCAGTGTCAAAATTTATGTGAAAAGTTCCCTAGCTTTTTATCAAAAAATATGACCTTTGACCAATTATGGCCATGGGGGAGAAAATTATCAAACCTGGCCCTATTAATGTTGAAAAGTTCTGACTAGAATTGAGCTTGGTTGGTTACACTAAGTGAAACTAAAGCCATACATCTATGAATACACAATTATATATATCACTATAGTCGATGGCGTGCACATACCTTCGCTTCTTCAGTGCTCTTCATGAAACAGAGGAAGGCCTCTGAGAACTGACTCCCACAAGCTCCTTCTCGCAGGTCAGCAATACATGGGCATTCCAGAGCCTTTCTAGCTTTTGCATCAATCGACTGGAAGAATAATATAGCTTGTTTAGAAAGGAATTAGAAAACACATGAGAGAATATTTCTTGGGAAACTACAAAAAAGAAACTCCAATACTGAAGCTAAAGACCTCATTCTCATCATCCCCATATGCTGCCGCTTCTGCAATGCCAAAACAAACAGTCTTTGGTCAAAATACAAAGCAGATTCACATTGGAAAGTGGAAACAGCGTGCAAAATTATGCATTAACAAGAGACAACAATGGACTTAAAACAGAATTTCAAGTTTTTCCTACCATTAATCTTGATTGTCAGCGAGTGGCTAATCAAAGTTTTCTTTTTAACGCCTACATCTTATCAATTTCAGACGACATTATACACCATAATCAGTTTTCTCACGCATACGTTCAAGCATATGTCAGCCAGTGGAATTAGAGCCTAACAATTCTTGCAATCTAGAAGCCATTTAGACAAGATAGCTACCTCCATAGCCTACTTTAAGCAACTATAATTTCTACATTCTAGTACATATTGCATTTTCATTAGTCATACAGTTTTCAACAATTGTTCACTACAACAAAAAATTACCATACCATACAAATCTTTCTACATGAGTAAAAAGGCCTAAAAGTCTAGTAGAATGTGCGTTATTTTACTAGGCCTCTTTATTTCACTTCAAGTACATGTATCAAATCCTTGACACTCCGACATGGGTAATACGTTTCATTTTGGGCCAAAATCATGGAAAATTTCATAAAATAGCCGAGTTGGCCACTCATACTCATATCCTTGTTGGTAGGGATACGGGGTACCCAAGGCTGAGTAACATAGAATGTGGTAACAAGACTTAGGGAAGACCTGTCTAACTGCCTTTAGTTAATAGAATGCAGTTCTTGAAACAAGAGCAATACATGAAAACATGTAATTAGCCTGCACAATCCAAAACCCAAAAAGTCTATGATTCCGTTGGTAGTGTGTTACACGTTTTTCCACAAAAATTGTTTTCCCATTCTACATTGTTTGGTTTGGAGTAAGATATTACAGTGTAAAACTTGAGATGGAAAATCATTTACACTTTATTGAAAACGTTTCCCCCGAAATTGGAATGAAAACATTTTCCCTCACAATTGGAAGGAAAACATTTTCCCTCATAAATGAAGTAGTGATTTTCAATTCAACCAAACAAAAGAAATACTTTAAATAGAAAAACATTCTACATGCAACCAAACAACGGTAAACCTTCAAGAAAACTAATGTAAAAGATTTTTCAAGGGAAACCATTTTCACCTGAAAATGTTTTACACCCTACCAAATGAAGATTAAATCTATGCCTGACACTTTCTTTAGAATCAGAGTGCTATACATATATAAATTCGGAGAAATGGATATGACATCCCAAATTCCCAACAAAGAATCTGATTCCTGGTTTCCAGCATGAACCATATAGTCAATGATAGCATATAGAAAAGACAATCCCTCAGATACCTCCTCATCTTTCTGGAATTGACTTTTCAAGGGTGCAAAGCCTTCAGCAGTACAATTAGCTAGCAACCAGGTCCAAATTACAGAACTATAAGAACCCAACAGCTCCAATGTCATCTTTGTTTATGCAAGAAAAGAAAAAGGCCCAAAGTAAAACCAGCATACATATCTATTTACCCCAACTTTGCGTTTCATGCCTGTCCCCATGAGGCCATGATTCATCCCATGAACCAAACTCGCAACCTTGACAGTTGCTCCTAAATACAAGATTAGGCTTTCAGACTTTGGCAAACATTATGGTAATTACTACAGTCTCCTCTACATCAACAAGCAAATCATTTGAAGTTATATCTCTAAAATCCTTGTGTAAATATTAATATATGAATCAACAACCACCTAGTTTGATAACACCAACGATATGCATTCAGCTCACAATGTGTATAAAAGCACCATTTTGTCATAAATGCCAAGCAATAAGAATATGGTTTCGTACCCTCAAGTGTAGTCTTAATCTAGTTTAAATACAAGAACAAAACTAAAAGTTGTTGCAATATCTAACTTGAGTTATCCCATCACCCAAAATTAGAACCTTCAAAGCGAACCAACCACCACCCCCACCCCCACCCCACCCCACCCCCACACGCGAAAGAAGCTTCAAGTTACAGCCTAAACTTGGTGCTTATGTAAATCTATTTTTTCACTTCTATAGAAACAAACAAATTACTTTACCCAATAAGAACTTGTGCCTTAATTTGTCTCACATAACAACCACCTACACCACCAGCAAGGTCAACTAATGTCATAAACAATCTAAAAGCATGTCGAATGCCACCCCGTCCCGACTTCTTAGCAATCAGAAAGTTCATCAATTCATCCTAAAGACCCAAGATTTAAGTCTTTAAACCATGTAGTAAGATTTTCCATAAATCACTAAACCTAAAACTATCTTACAAATTTGTAAATTGCAATACTATAACCATGGCAATAACTTCTGCCACATCATTTCAGCGAATTACTAACCTTTAATTCATCATTTTATTTTGCTCCAAAAATTAACATCTTATAAGATAAAATGAGGTATCACAACACTCATTGCTTGTTACTTGCATTTGGAAA
This sequence comes from Suaeda aralocaspica, assembly GCA_016808085.1. Lineage (NCBI taxonomy): Eukaryota > Viridiplantae > Streptophyta > Magnoliopsida > Caryophyllales > Amaranthaceae > Suaeda > Suaeda aralocaspica. The sequence continues at coordinate 269,585 of PYUH01000062.1, read as the reverse complement.
TTTCTATCATAAATTCAATTCAATTTCAGGCAAACCCTACAAAATAAAGGCACAATTGTCTAAAAAAACAATAATAATAAAAAAATAATAAAAAATAAAACTTTAATCGCAAATAATAGTTCTGCAAAAAAAAACTTTCCACAATTAATCGCAAACAATTCAAGTAACAGAAAAGGTTTAAAGTTTTCGATCAATTACAAACCCAAAAATTACATAAATTAATTATAAAAAGTTAACCAATTGTTGTGATTTTCAGAATTTGAGAACTTAAGAGTAATTATCAAAGAAAGTGAAATTAAATAAAATGCTAATTGAAATTTAGTTAAAAAATATAAAAAGAAAAAATACCTGCAATTAAGGATTCCATGGAAGAAGAAGGTGGGTCATTAGGGGGCGTCTCCTTTGAGGTGTCATTAATGGCGGAGGTATCAGTTTCAGTTTGAGTTTGACTTTGAGTTTGACCCATTTTCTACTTTTGTCAGATACAAATTTACTTGAATGTCTAGACACTTTTTTTGTTTCTTACAATTCAAAATTGTTAGTATTACCATTGACCTAATCAATATTATTAGGTTGTATCCTCTTTAGCAAATTTCATGTTACAAATTTGGTTAGTTTATAAGAAATAAATAATATTAATTAATTAAAATAAAAACAACAAAAAATTTCAATGGATATTTAATTTAAAAGGAAACTACTTGGAAAATTAGGTAAGTTTAAGGATATAACAATTTCAAAAAAACATCGGGTACAACTTAAAAAACGTAAAAACTCACCTAAAAAACTTTTTTTTACTCACCTAAAAAACCTTTTTTTTTTTTAGTTTTTGTCTTAAGCCTAACTCCTTTGAGCCATTTTGCAGGACTTTTGGGCTAAGATTTCTGGCTCAACTATAGGCCCGACACTCTAACCTAACCCTTGCTTATTTAAATTTAATACCAAAGTCAACGATAATATATTTGAATCCTTCATTATTCGATAAACTTGACTACTTTGAGTTGAAGATAAAAGAGTGAAATGGTAAAACACAAACGCTAAATTTATTGGAGAATGATAAGTATAAATATATTCTCAATCATTCTCCACTGAAATTTAGTAGTTAAAGTGTTATAGTTAATTTAAACTAGTATACTAACCGTGCAATGTATGACTTTCAGATTAAAAATTAATTTTTAATTTGAAAAATAATGCTTATTTTTTTATTTGATAAACATTGAAAGTTATATTTGTAGTTTATTTGTATTTTTTAAATAACTATAAATTATATTTTGAGTATATATAATTAATTCTTACAAAATTTATTTTAAAATATAAATTACTACCACGTATTATTTATTTCATTCATTAACTCTAGAAGAAAATGTAAGCTAATTTTTTTTCTAAATTAAGGCATACAAGTTAATTTATAAAAAAGTTTGTCAAAACACATGGTAGCAATTTATTAAATAATTAGCACACAAGTAGCATTAAATATGTGTTTTTTATTTTATTACGAACTGAATCGAACTAAAGTGAAGCGAGTTCAACTGAATTGAAGTAGTAATTATAATGGAGATAAGCTGAACTAAATCTAAACTGAATATAGTCGAGCCGAACAGAACTGAATTGAACTGAACCGAAGTGCCCAAAACGCCTAATACTTTGAATTCTCCCAAAGATATGAAAATAGTTGATTATCAATAAGTATATTATTCTTAAACTTTAATTTATCATTGTATAAAATATCAAATTACCAATACAAAACAAAAAAATAAATTACTAATTTTTTTTTCTTCTTAACTTTGCATAAAATTTTGGCACATACAAGAGGTAAGTAGGTAACTACAAATTATCGACGTTAAAGTTATTTCAATAAATTCGTTCATCTATACTTTGAAATCTCTATTTTAAAAGGGGATTGCTAAACATCGCCCGTAAAAACCTTGTAATCGCCCGTATTTTGTACCAACTTTCCACAATTTCCCTTCCCTCTTCTTTCCTCCCTCTAACACTCTCCTTTTACTTCTTTCTCTAAACCACCATCACTCTCACCAATTCAAACACCAACTTGATCAACCAGATATCACCATCCATCCAACTCACAACTCAAATACATCTCACCATCCAAAAAATCAACTTCAACAAGAGGTTTAAGGAGTCATGGGGGTAAAATATGATGTATATGGGTGAGGATGTAGTAATGAAGGAAAAAGAAAGAGGCGTGGATGGTAGAGTACACTTTGTGTAGTAAACACGGATTGTAATATGACCATCTCTCACAGTTTCGATCATTTATCACAAAGTATAATTCTAATTAACATGATTCTAAATGTATTGGAAAGTATACTCAAAGAGGTTTACA
>PYUH01000062.1:176806-266544 GCA_016808085.1 Suaeda aralocaspica | reverse complement strand
ATATCACCATCCATCCAACTCACAACTCAAATACATCTCACCATCCAAAAAATCAACTTCAACAAGAGGTTTAAGGAGTCATGGGGGTAAAATATGATGTATATGGGTGAGGATGTAGTAATGAAGGAAAAAGAAAGAGGCGTGGATGGTAGAGTACACTTTGTGTAGTAAACACGGATTGTAATATGACCATCTCTCACAGTTTCGATCATTTATCACAAAGTATAATTCTAATTAACATGATTCTAAATGTATTGGAAAGTATACTCAAAGAGGTTTACAGCAGTAGGTCGTATGTCTCGTATAATGTTCTGGAGAAAAAGTTATGGCCATTTAAAAAAGACCATGTGAAAACGGATTGTAATATGACCACCTCTCATTGTTTCGACCATATCTCACAAATTATATCTCGGATTAACATGATTTTAGTTGCGTCGGAAAGTAGACTCAAAGAGTTTTCCAAAGGTAGGTCGTACACCTCGTAGAACGTTTTGGAGAAAAAGTTATGACCATTTGAAAAAGAGCCTGTGAAACTGCCATGGACCAAATGAAACCTGCGTCTAAATCAGACGTAGGTCTCAATTTTTAAAAATAAATAAATAAATTTGAGACATGCGTTTGATTTAGACGCAGGTCTCAATTTTTTTATTAATTATTTATTTTTTAATTTTTTAAATATAACTAACATAATTATGATTTTTTTAAAGTAAAGGGCAGAGTTGGAAAAATAGGTAAAAATACGGGCGATAGTAAGAATTTTCGAACAACGTTTAGCGTTTCAGTTTTAAAATGTGAAGTGGAACATTATAACTAATATGGAGCAAAATAATTATCAACATGACAAACTAAACCACAAACAGGTCGATATGTTTAACATATCCCATCGAGTCTTAGACTACATTTTTACATAACAAAGTTGGGAAATTATAGAGCAATTAGCAAAAGAGCAAAATGAACTGTACCTTGTTTCTAAGACGTTGCCTTTGTTGTGCAACTCCTCCTCCTTCATCATCTTCTTCATTATCCCTGAAAAAAAAGCCTCTTGTTTTTCTTGGTTCTCCTCAGGTTTGTTATAATGTTATTAATTCTAATTTCTAATTGTCGTTTTTCTTGTAGCTTTTGTGTGCATTACTTCTAATTGTTAGTTTTTCTTGATTTTGATTTTAATGGGGTTATTGTGCAGGTTTCTACAAAGGTTCTTGATGCTCTCTTCAATGCATCTCAATCTTCAGACTCATCTTTTGAAGTTGGGTACTTCAAATATACTGTTTTTTTTTACTTTAATTTTCTGAATTTTGTTGTTTTTTTAGCTTGAATTTAGTTGGGTATTTTTAAAGTTGTGAACTTGAGTAAAATTATAAGCATTTTGGCTCTAAAACTTGCTATTGCAAATCCAATTAAATATTTTGATGTAATTGCATTCAATTTCTTTGATTTGACTCGTGATTAGTTGTTAAATAGAGTGTTAATTGCTCATAATTATGTTGCTTCAAACATGGTGTCATGGTGTATTAGTTGATTTAGTTTCCTACATTTGATAATTGCTTGAATAAATAGATTTATGGAGAAATAGAAGTGTAGTAATGGACCATCTTCTATGTTATCATGCCCTTGAAAAAGCCATTTCATTTCCTATGTAATGAAGTCTTTGATTTATTTTAATTTTTTTGACAATTCCAATTGATTTTGATGTGATATTGATTGATTGCACTTCTTTTTGGGAAATTTTTTTTTTACCCTTTTGAATGGATGTGATATAGGTTGCAGCAATTGTCACTCAACCGCCTTCTCAGCGAAATAGGGGAAGAAAGGTCTTGCCTTCAGCTGTTGCACAATATGCCCTTGATAGAGGATTCTCTAATGATCTAATTTTCACTCCGGAGCGTGCCAGTGAGGTAATTGCAGTTGCTTTGCTGATTCAAATAATTGAATGACTATCATCATATGATTGCGTTAATAGCAATTTGCACTGACCTCCTAATTCTTTTTTGGAAAAAGTTTCCCGTTCTGCACACAATTTTCTGGCTAAATGTTTTTCAAGATTCATACTTTACGTCCTTTTGCTTTTGCTCTTCACAATTGGATGATGTAATAATGTGGTTTGCTCATGAAAGTTCTGTGATTTCCATCATAAGGGTGTTTGTTTTTGCTGTGGATTAATCGTCTGTGTTAGGGCATTAGTTCATTTGTTTTGTATCTTTTTTATTACTCGTATGAATTCTTCTGCCATTTAGTCACATGGACATCGTGTTTTGTCGAACATACTCTATATAGAAATCTTTGCAGCCTTTTATGTTTAAGTAGCTTTTCTTAAATTCTTTCAGTTCTAGTGGTAAAGTTGCACATATATTCGAGAGACCCAGGCCTTGGCTTAACAATATATACTCAGTTATGGTCGTTGTTGGACTGTAGAAATGATCCCAAGACTTAGCCCTCATTTTCATGCTTTTGTTGAAGTTTTTTTTTAACAATTGTTTTTAGTCATTGAAGCCTGAAACAAATTTATTATTAGTTCATACAGTATCTCTGATACTGTATGATAAGAGAAGATTAGGCTGATAAATATGTAATTGTATCACTCAGGAATGGTTTTTGGCCAATCTAAGAGCCCTGGAACCCGAACTCTGTGTAACAGCAGCATATGGGAACATCCTATCCACCAAGTTTCTAAACATTCCAAAGCAAGGTTGGTACGTCAATCATGTGTATGTTTCCTATTGACTCCTGTGAAATAGCATAGAGCATCTTTCTGAAGGTCTCTATTTTCTAGCTTATATTCTCTCTTGTTTCTACACATGTATAGGTACTGTAAATATACACCCAAGTTTGCTGCCCCTTTATCGTGGGGCTGCTCCTGTTCAAAGAGCTTTGCAGGTTTATATTATTAGCCAACAGATACTCATTAATGTCTTCATGGATGCTTCTACCATATCAGATCACGTTTTGTAAGTTTTGGTGTGCTTCAATTTTGTCCAGGATGGTGTTAAAGAAACTGGCGTTTCATTAGCGTTCACTGTTAGAGCACTAGATGCTGGACCGGTCATTGCTTCTCAAAGAACTGGTGTTGATGACGATATCAAGGTACATATTATAGGAACATGTAACCCAATGGCTTGATTTTGAGTTGTACCTAAAACCTGAGTTATCAAGTTAAAACATTGATTGTCAAAAATAGATGTGAAATGTTGTTTATTTGCATCTAAGGTATCATGGTAGGTCATGTCTGTCATAAAGGTTCGCTGTCGATAATAATGAGTTTTTTATAGGCTCTTTTCCCTCTATATGTATGCCTTACATCATGATTCATGATAGTATTAGACTATTAGTGAAGTGCAGGATTGGGAAACTTTGATGAAGCATGATGCATATAATTTTCAATTAAGGCTAGGCCATATGAGCAGAATTATCTAACTTATATTCTTAATCTAATTTGCATGCAGGCACCAGATTTATTGGATTATCTCTTTGATCTTGGTGTGTCAACTGTCAACTTCTTTCTTGCATCCCCAGTTCCATGTTCTTATTTCAAATAGCTGATATCATAGCCTCATTCTCATAGCCTTATGTTGTGCTGTTAAATTCTTAATGGTTTTAACTGTCATTGCTTTGCGATTTCTATATAATTAACAAGCCAAACTTATATTGCATGAGTTGCAGTTGAAATTTGAACTAGGTACTTGCTCTGTTTAGAAATTACGCATATGGAACCATAACCTGAGCTGAGGTAAATGTCTTATAGTTGAAGGAGATGAGTAAAATAATGTTGTTTTTGGATCCATTTCTTGCACACCTAGTTTTGCATTATCACATCATTTAGTGCTTTCATTCGTCCTGCCTCAATCGAGTGCAACTAGCCAACTACAGCGATAAATCCCTAAAATAAATTTGTTGTCTTTGGTAGAGTACATGATTTACTTGCTTTAGTGTACATTCTATCCTCCTTTAAGTTGATTTTATCCTTTTCCACATACCTTCATCTTCACCCCAAAAGGCAGTGCCTTTAATAATGCGATTTCATGTTGGATTTAGGATCAAAACTTTTAGTGCATGAGCTTCCTTCAATACTTGATGGAACAGCTAAGAATAAAGCACAACCTCAGGATGAAACTAAGGCTACTTTAGCTCCAAAGGTAGCAGTACTATTCTGTGATATGCCATGCTATGTTTCTTCTCTATGCAAGTTGAGCTAATTAGGCGATATCACTGCGCAGATTACAAATGAAGAGTCATGGCTATCATTTGATCAGGAGGCTACTGTACTGCATAATAAGGTAATGCTCTTTTTTTCCTTGTTAAAAAAGAGGAGGTAGCCCATTCTTGTCCTTTGATTAGATTTAAGTTATCATGACACAACATTTGTAGGTCCGGGCATTTGCAGGTTGGCCAGGAACTCGAGCTAGAATTCAAATTGTGGGTGAAGCGAATTCTGAAGAGAATATTGTAGATATTAAAATTATTACAACCAAGGTTTCCAGTTCTCCCCATGCTCAGAAAGCCGAGCCAGATTATGTAGCTTTCAGAAAGGGTGCATTGATCTTCACTTGTGGTAGTGGTACAACTTTAGAGGTTAGATTTCTGATTCTTTGGCCATTCACAAGTAGCTAATATGGTATCTTGCTGTTTTGTCAGCGATATTTGTGGTGTGGTATACTGGTATACAGTTTAGGCACATAAGATTTTTGAAAACTTCTATTTGCATATTCTCGGAATCTCAAGAATTTTTATCCTGGTACTTCAAATTATCACTGTATACTCTGCCAACTATGTTTTCGACAGTGTCTTTTCCGCTTAACAGACATCAAAATTAGAGTTTTTCCGACTTTTCAAAAGCACATCATCCAATACATTAAAAGGATTATGATTCGTTTGAAAGTCCAAATGTTCTAATCTTCTTAACTTTGCTTCAATTTTAGTTCTTGAATCAGACAATATCGTTTTCCAACACAGTAAGCCATAGAGAACCAAATACTTTTCCATATGAATTATAACACTTGTATTTACAAGCAGGTTTTAGAAGTTCAGCTACCAGGCAAGAAAGTTGTGAATGCAGCTGCATTTTGGAATGGCTTGCGAGGTCAAAAGCTAAAAATTGTCGCAGATTGAGAAACTGCACTGTCACAAGCATAAAATGTAAGCGGCCAATCTCTTCTTTTTTGCATTTAGGAAAAAAATAATCGAGAAAAGAAGGGTTAGACTTGCCATAAGTTACTGAAGCCGAAGAGTTAAATACTTGAAGAGATTCACAGAGGCATTACCCTCAACTCCTCAAGTGCAATGTATAACTACAACAGCATGCCATAATTGTAGCAACACTTATGGCTCATCTTATGTACTAGTAATTCATTCTTTCATTTATCTACTGTACTATTTTTCTGTTCTACAAATCAACATTCATTCAGTTATCAGTAATGTGTATTATACTTTTAGCTATTTTATATATATATATATATATTATTTTATTTATTTATTATTATTGTTTTTTCAACTATAATTGTATCTGAGATATACATTTTGCTACTTACAGAAGTACAGATTAATTGAATTCTAATAAAACTTCATTTGCCTTTTCAGTGGTGTATTATTATAGGCTTCCTTAGTTGTAATGTTTGAGGGGAGTTGTATACTTGCATTGTTGCATGCAATCATATTTATTCAGTAACCCTACCAAACTTTAAATGGAATAATTTTCCTACTATATATAGTACTCCCCCTCTATCCTAAGTGGCCCATATATCTACATTATACTGTTTTTGATTAAAATATCACTAATTAAATTTTGTACGATTTACTCAACTTTCTAAATTACCCTTTAATAAGGGTGCAATGTCTTTCTCCTTGAAAAAATTAAGTTTTTGTTTAATTAAGTTCAAACTAGGACTAAATTATTCTCAGTGTTTCTTAGAATCAAGATTTAATACAGCTTAATCAGACCTAGTAAGTTTAATTAAAAAATACAGTATAGATAAGTTCATCAAGTTTCATAAGTTGAAGTAAAGAACATAATCTTATAGATGCTTTGATTCCGTCTTTTCGAAAATAATCTTCATTCAAACATAGTGTGTCTACCAAAGAGCCTTTCTTTGATCATCAAGCAAAGAACCTTTTATTGAGAGACAATATAACCCTACCAAACTTAAAATGGCTACAAAGAGGTTATCATTCTCTCATTTAGTTTCCATTCACCTTTAAGGATGCTATGATATTTTTACTACTTTTCCAGCATTTTGTTTTAAAATCTGGACTTTTTCTCCTACAAAAAATAGAATAATTTCCTTTGTAATTAGAGAATTTCATTTCCTTCAGAAAGTAAGATGTTATATACGCTTGAATAGGTGGTTAATAATATATACCTTCACTTTGGTAGTTATAGGTTCAATAGTCATCATTTATAAGGAGGCTTCTCCTTTTATCATTGAAGAAAATATAAATTTTTTAAAGACATTATGTTCAATGCATCAATCAAATCATCTATTCAACCTTCTTTATTCCTTATTTGAAATAATAAAGAACCTTTTTCATCCACCCATTATGAATAGATCATATAATACCCAAAAACTCCAAAAGAAATACCCTGTATAATGCGAAAAATGTGTACATAATACATACTTTACAATTTCGTATATTTTTATTTTTATTTTAACAAAATTGGTCTAGGCCGAAGCTCTACTATAAGGCGACCCATTTCTTCTCTTGGTTGGAATTGAACCAAGTCCTCTTATGCAAGAGGTGGAGCCGTGGAGGAGAACATTACTTACTTGTACCTCAATCGGAAAAGTAACCCCTATATTATTGACTTCTATATACGTGTTTGTGCTTATACTTCGTATAATTCTCATTAATATCTTTTGTCATCATTATTGCAAAATTCGCCATGTACTAGTGCCAATGATGTCCAGGTGGTTTTTTCAATTGTTGTGCCGGATCATTTATATAAACTAATCGGATATCCAATTATGCTCACCTATTAGAAATAGAAAAGAGATCTTATTTACACAATGAAAGTTGACAAAACAAATAAACGCTTGACTTTTTACTAAATGATACAATCAAATTTTGAACAGTACAGCCCAATTGACTTAATTTGGCTCTCATTTAAAACTTTTTAAAAAATCGATTTAAAGCAAAGGTACTCCTATGGAACAAAAACGAAAGCAAACACAAAAGCACTTTAAAAAAATTTCATCCAACCCTTTAGCTTAAATCATTAAATAAATTCAAATATCTAAAAAGCAACTTCACCCACTCATAATAGTAAGACATAATGAAATGAATTTTAGGCATCTTTGATCATAAATTTGGTCCAAATATTAGACCATACCTTTGATCAATTATTTATCTTCTTTTTAAGCAAATAAGTATCTTATATTGTTCATTTCTGTTGGCTAAGAATGCGGTTCACACTTGAAACATTGAGAGATGCCATTTTGCATTTGACTTTAATTAATGAATAATGTGTTTTGATTTGTGTTTATCGGTACAAAAATTATATTTTCTTATTTTTAGGGGAAAACTTTAGTTCAAACTTAGAAAATGTAAATGATGTCAAATTGTTACTAGTATTATTTCTACCCTATATAGTCTAACATAACTTTAAACTCACTTCTAATACTCGGCTACTCGCTATAATATTAGCGTGATCAAGGTAGATCCTTTTGAGGAAGAAAAAAAACCTGTGTTTTAATGATAATGTTCAAACTAAATAATAATTTAATCTAGGTTGAGCTTAAAAAAATTAATTTTTGATTACGCAACTTTTTACCGTCACATACATGATCTATGCATGAACAATTTTACTTTTTTTAAAAAAAGTTGTATGTATGAACTGTAAAATATATTGAGGATACAAAATTAATTCTCTCTCCTCTAACTCTTTTCTTTTCTCCATTTGTCTCAAAAACCCTAGTTTTTACTCGAAATCGAGGGGCTACCAGTCTACCACCAGCATCTTCGATTGATGGTAAGGCAAGTCCCTCGTTTTTTTTGCACAGTTTTTTATTTATGTCAAATTGTCAATACCACTATTCTTCTATCAACGACTTTCACTACTCATATTTTGAATTAAATCTACCCATATTTAGATTTTATCTCTCTTCTTATGAGAGTTTAGGGTTGGAGTTTTCTTTTTGGTGGGATGAAATTTAATTTATTAATGAAGATTTATATAATACATGTTGTAACATATATTGGTCTTATGTTTAAATTTACCTAGATTTGGGCAAGGGATTTCATCACATATTCACGAGTGACCAATTCAATTGATCAACTGTACAACAAAGTTCATACTTTATGTGACATGCAGAATATTTTAAGCACAATTCCTTCACTATAAAAGGCTTGTGCCTCAAGTGCATGCTTTGCTTCACGTTGAGGGAAATTAAAATGGGTGCTCTACATTATTTTGTAAACTTTTGCACTGTCAAAAGCACAAGAAACAGGCGTAGGCCTTTTCAGGTAATCAACGCAACTCTAATCTCACAACATTTTTAGCTTAACCAAACAAAATCAGTTGGCTACTTCCCTTTTTTTTTCCGAAGAGTTGTTATATAAGCACCTTCGTAATTAATATAGACACTCCTACTCGTGATCCCAATAGCTTACTCAAAACTTTACTCCCATGCTATACGAGTGTTGTGCAGTATTAATTCGAGGAATGCCTATATCAATTCCCGGATTATATATATATATTGGATGACTAATTATTATTCACAATATTTGATGTTGTGTTTTATTTGTTGGTTTAAGACAGTTGAAATCAAAGTCAAAATGGACTGTGATGGATGTGAAAGAAGAGTTAAAAATGCTGTCACTTCTCTCAAAGGTTATCTTTCTTCTCAATACACCCTTAAATTTTTCTTCTTCTCTATCAACGTGCTACATGAACATGGCTATGTGACAACAATCTCATTTTTCTTTTGATTTTCAAAATTAGCTTGTATATACTTTTGGTTTTCTTTTTGGAGGACTTATACTTTTCCATTCCGTAATATTATTGTCTAAAATATGTGAGAATTTTTTTATAATATATATATATGCTTATGTATTCCTTCAAAACAATTTTCATAAACAACATTTGATACACTTAAATCGTATATTGTTATTGTATGATGGCTAGGTAGTGATTTTGGCACTTCTAAGTTTCAAGTTTCAAAATCGATTTCCGCACTTCTTTTTAATTTTTATTCACTAGTTATTTTCTTCGTAAATAAGGGGTGTGGAAATAAAAATAGGAATGTGAAAATCACTGATTAATTGGATTATTTAAGTGAACCCTTTTTACCTTTCCTTCAAATGTCATGTGATTTACGGTCATTCTCCACTAATTATCTCTCTCAATCAATACTTTTCATTTTCATTCATAGCTTACCTTTTTACCTTATCTATGTATCTTCTGTTAACACTTGATTTTGACATGCTTATTTCTTGGCTTTAAATTATGCCAAATAGAAAAGCGTTACATTTATTTTAAAATATCTATTGTTTAAACTTAAACTCGAAATCATAGGTTATAGACCTAATAACTTAACTAATACTCTAATGTATATATGTTGGTTGAGATTTCTACAAGTATTACGGAGTATTAGTAAGTACTTAAGTGTTACATATTACGAATAACTCAATTACTCCTACATTATACTTAGTTCAGTTCAATACAATTTAATTCAATTTATTTAATTAACTACTTAATTCAGTCCAATTCAATTCAATCCATACATATGATTAACATTTTCGTAATTAATCATTTAAAAAAAATGGTAATTTGATGGCAGGAGTAAAATCAGTGGAAGTAAGTAGGAAGCAAAGCAAAGTGACGGTGACAGGACATGTGGACCCAAGGAGGGTGCTTAAAAAAGTAAAGGACACAGGGAAAATAAGGGCAGAATTTTGGCCCTACATTGAACATAATTTGGTTGCATATCCTTTTGCTGCTGGTGCTTATGATAAGAGAGCACCTTCTGGCTTTGTTAAAGATGTTCCTCAAGCTCATGCTACCTCTTATTCTATTCCTCAAGAAGCTATTCCTAACTTCTTTAGTGATGATAATCCTAATGCTTGTTCTATTATGTAAATTATATACTATTAATTATTAATCTTTAGCTAGTTTTATGTTTTGTTTCGATCTTTGTATAATTAGTTGTTTTGATTTAAAAGACTCGTTATATTGTCATTGAGTTAAGGATGATATGATTGTACGCTTCTGATCTTAAATGGTTGATAGTTCATATCAAGCCACTTAAGAAGTAGAAGTTGTATGTAGTATTAAGAGGAAATGTAATTATTATATTTGTTCAAAAGCGTGAGTTATTTGATGAGATTTCATTATTATGGAGATGAACACTTTTCATTATATGTTTGATTACTATAAAAACACATCTTATATACACGAATTGTTAAAGTTAAAGAGTATAAAAGTGTATTTTTGAATCGAGGCAAATGACACATCCAGCTAGATATCCAAACTTAAGACACTCAGCCACACGCCCACACCTATGACTAATGTGAACAATGTTCCTTGTGCTTAGTGCCTGTTTACTTCAGCTTAAACTTCGTTCAGTTCAGTTTAGCTCAGCTCAGTTCAGTTCTTCTCTTCTCTTATTTTACTATTCAGCTCAATTAAGTTCTTCTCTTCTCTTATTTTACTATTCATTCATTCTTCATAAAAAACTTTCAGTACAGTTCAGCTCCAGATGATTTCTTCAATTTGATTGAGTGATGATAATGCTATTATTGCTTCTAAGTAGAAAATATCATGCACGTCAAGCGAAGCTTTGCCAACCCGCCATGTGTCACATCTTGATATCTATGACATGGCGACACATGTGCAATGACATGGCGAATTTTAACAAATGTTAAAATACCTACATTAAAATAAATAACTAAATCAATGCTCGAACCCTAGACCTTTCATTTCTAGATTATCCATCAAACCACTAAGCTATAGAAGATTTTTTGTCACTTAATAAGAATTAAAACTTATTAATATGCATTAGCTTCTTCACTTGTAATCATTAATTCACTTTCTTATGTTATTCTATTACCAAATTATTTCCAAAAGAGCCTATAATTAACCAGGTTGTGGCTGAATATGAATTGAGCTATTTTTTTCTCACTTCCATTTATTTAATTTGATTATCATACATAAATTGGTTAAGTTATGTTTATCAATTCAATTATATAAAGTTTTAATTATTTTAGTAAAATGCGAAAATAAATCTCAAATTTCAAATTATTTGATTTTTTTGCTTATATCCCGGTGTATTGCCCGGGCCAAATACTAGTTTCTATATTATTTATGAATGAGTCAATGAGATCGAAGTGGAAGGTTTAAACTTTAGAAGAACATTGCTATTTTATGTGATTATCTTGACATCAAGGTAAGGGGACTTTGGATAGGTATGAAAAAAGGGTGGACGGACCACAATTATATATGCCCTCTTTGCCCATACTCCCATGCTATTCTCTCTACTGTTTATAACAACTTTTTTTCTCTATGTTTCTCTAAAATTGGATCTTGCATCACATGCTATTCTGTCGACGTTTATAACCAACTTTTTTTCTCTATGTTTCTCCAAAATTGGATCTTGCATTCACCTATTGTGGATCTTGAATCCTTTCATTTACCTGTTCGATCACAATGGTGGTGATAAGAATCAATTCAGGAATTTTTCAAAATCTAGAGAAATAAAACTCTAATCAATTGAGTTATCTTTTACTCTAACAAAGATTAAAATATTAAATTATGTAAAAAATTATTATTAGCATTCTAAAATTTGTTGTAGTACCAAACTTAGGTCTTGTTTGATAAATTGATACTCTTCCTTTTGGACTTAGGTCCTTCACTTTTCTTTTTTACTTCGCTACATATTGTAAGGTCATATGCGAAGTAATTTTAGTCAAGTTGAAGAATCCATGTAAACTTCTCTAGATTTTGTAAAATCATATGATAGTATTTTATTGCTAAAAAGCAATAATTTTTTTTTTTGAGACAAGCTAAAAAGCAATAATTGATATTGTTAATTAGTCAATCATATGAAATACAAATATTTAATTAAACCGAAAGATCGTTAGATGAAGTTGTAGGGCAGTAAATTGGTAGGTAAAGGAAGTGGTACAAAGAAATTAAAAAGCAATGCAAGAAAGACCACTAATTAAGACTTTAAAAGTGAGATCGCAATGTTTATATATATATGAATTAGTGGCAAAAATAGTAATGTTGTATGAGATGAGATTGATTTGCTAAAACAAATCCCCATATTTGGATTTACATGCTGATTAGAACAAAAGGTTATCAAGATGGGATCTAAAGTTGTCCCACTAATGTTCGAAATTTAGTGAACAACACTGTCGTTATTGATCAGCAAAACTAGGGTGAGCCCTTGTTAATTTGGAGTAGTTGTCATCGAGAGTTCGAGACGCATAACGCATAGACCACTTGTGCAACACTTGAATTTTTTGGAGAGTTACTTAAATATATTTTAATTAGTAATTCACTTAAATATGTAACCTTTTCTCGCACAAATTTTAGCTTAAGCACTTATGTGTAAGAGGGTATCATGCGATGTACCTATGGTAGCATTATGCTCCCTTAATTGGAAATTTGAAATTTGCAGCAATGACCTTAATCGAGGTTAGTTGGATGTCATTGAAGACCTTCACGAAAATTGGATAAAGGAGGTTGAAAATAGCCACTGGGATGATGTTTAGTTTAAAATTAGTAATATTAGGTGAAAATAATCTTTACGTATTTACAAAATTCTATACATTTTTTTAAATTATGTTCATATATATTAAAAAAGATAAATACAATTATGATTGTATAATTCTTTTTAAAAGGTGGCGCATTCTGATTATCCTTACTTGACCACTATTGACTTTGATGTTCACTTTTTAAATGTGGATCGTGTCGAACACGGCATCCCATCCTGATAATCCATTGACGCTCGCATATGTCTAAATAACGTACAACAAAATAAAAGATGTTTTTTTCTTTGATTCATATAGTCTAATTATCATTCTATTTTGTTGCATCAGTCATCGACTTCTTAAAACCCAGGTGAAAGTTAGTATTGCAAATTAAAAAAACCGAAAAATGTTAGGTTTTATAAAGACAACTCCCTAAAACCTATTAGCATGTTGGCTAGTGTTGCTTTCTGATTATTGCAAAGTATGATATAAGAAATTTATTATTAATTTTTTTTAAAGGTAAAGAAGAAGAGAAAGAAGATATGTTAAGAATTATAGATTGAATATTTATGTTATTATATAATTTATAACTATTTAAAAAACAATACGGAGTACAAATAATCTACTAATCTAATTTTGAATGATTATCAAGTTGTAAAATAATTATATTATTTTCAATTAAAACAAGCCTTGAAGCATGTGCGATGCACGACACTATTAAATAAAATTTTATATTTTTAAATTTTTTTCTCAGTATATACATTTAACTTCATGATACATCATAAAGCTTAATTATATAAGTTGTGTATCTAGTTACAATATTTATTTCACATAAAAAAATTATTGGTACATCATAAAACTTAATTGTGTTTTGTTTCTTATTTTTGTTTGTGTACGTGAGTAGGAGACAACAACTTTTCAATCATCTCCACAACATCGTAAAAATGCCGGTGACAGTTTGGTAGCGAATAGGGTATATACATAGTGACATAGATGATATTGGAATATGGAATAATGGCTTTTAAAGCCTTAATTACTAATTATTTGATGGTCATCTCTTAGATTTCATTTCTTGGATTCCATCCATGTCTAGTTATATTCCATATTGTAGATTGTAACTCCTTATTATGAGCTTTACAATGGTCCTTTATGATCAAATATTTCAATTTAATATTAGTGGGATGTCATAAATTCTTGTAATATTTTAATTATTGTATTACTGAAAATGCATGAAACTTGTAGCATCTACAAGCACTCTCTATAAATAGCTCATTGGTGATGAACATGACTTCATGAGAGGGAGAGAGGAGAGAGGAGAGAGGAGAGATGAACAATGATTCTTGTGGTGATATATTAGTTCATCAAATTCTCCAAACTTGATCAAATTAGTGTGACTCTAATTCCTTGCCCTCAAGTATATGAGTGTGTTTTTGATGTTAACCTTGAAAAAGAATTGATCATAACATTTTGTACCTCAAACGGACCGAATCTTGTTTCTAAGGCAGTGTCTCCATACCATGACATCACATACCGAAAATTCTTCTTAATTTTTCCTCCACCATAAATTTATTTGTAGTCTTAAAACACCCCTTATATATTTCCTACAACTGAGTGTAATTGCTGCATCGTGGTGAATCACTATCTTAAAAGACTATTCTGCCTTATCTCGATGCAGTAGTAATTATTAATGGTCGCCCTCTAGGATTTGCACTACGCTGGAATTCGTGTGCACTCACAAACCCGACTGGAACTCAAAATATTTGTCCGAGAACTAAAAGAATATCTTTTTAGAGAGAAAAGTGATATCTATAGGATAATGTTGAGAAGAAAATATACAACATTTTTAGGAGACCATGAATACTTTGTCCCTTGTAGATTAATTCAGTCATTAAGAGGCATTAATATTTTAATTTATATTTTTACCATAACAATGAACTTTGGTAATTTTATCAAATTGTAATCTTCTTTTATTTTATCTCACCTTCCTTTGCTTTTCACTCAAGAACATCCAATAGGGCCTTTACTAAGAACGATGTTATTAACATACTAATCACTCCTAAGGTATTTGACTATGGATCTGTTTATTTCAGCTGAAAACAACTTAATTGAATTGAAGTGAAAGTCTTTTATAAATGATTAATGAATAGCAAAATAAGAGAAGAGTTAAACTGAACTGAACTGAACGGAACGGATTTTAAGCTGAAATAAATATGCCCTATATATGTTGATGAGGTTGGTGCCAAAATCGTCTGCTATCATCAAATGTTTAAATCTAACCCCCTAGCGTGGTTTCAGAATTTAAGGGCTTTCTCTAGACTTTCTAGATTATCACAATGTTATACTTTTCTTTCTTGAATTTTGGCAATTATATTTGTTAGTGTTCTTCTTCATGTTATAGATTTCATTTGCAGTTCAATGTATGTATTACAACATAATCAGTAGCTGTAGTTCTTTACAGTACATTTTGTCGAAGAAATCTTCACTCTACGTAGCACCAAACCCAGTTTTCGATCTCCATTGCATTTTTGTGCTTACCTAGCTATTGTTTCGATTCTTTGTTGCTTACCAAGCATATTTAGCTCTTCTGCTTTCGGGGTGATATCCGTATGGGATCTTTATAGCCCACGGCTAGATTTCTGTTGCGGTTTAACAGTCAAAACATTAATCCTTTTACTACGTAGCAAACTATTACTCCCTTAGAACTTCAAAGGAGCTATCACATTTTCACAAGCTTGAACATCTTAAGGACTATGGAGTACTACACTACTATGGGATTGTTTACTTCAGCTTAAAATCAATTCAGTTCAACTCAGTTCAGTTCAATTCAGTTCAGCTCCAATCAGTTCATTTCAGTTCAGCTCTTCTCTTATTTTGCTACTCATTAATCCTTCATAAAAAAAACTTTCAGTTAAGTTCAGTTCAGCTCCAATCAGTTCGATTCAGTTCAGTTATTTTTAGTTAAAGTAAACAAGCCCTACATTGATACGGATATCAAGAATCTCTATTTAATTTGTCAAGTTACATAAGAGACTATAAGAGTGGCAAAAGGCCTGCTTTTCAGTCAGATTTCAGGATTCTTCTTTGTGTTGACAAAATGGTGTTCAATACTCCATTGCATACTGTGCAATAATAATGGTCTTGTGTGTTCCATAGTCTACCTTAACAAGTTTGAGTTATAAATGACGGGTAAAGTAACACTTCTTCGGTTTATTTAGTTGGAATATTTCATTTTATATGTACACACTATTTTAGAAAAAGCAATTTGGAAGTGAAAAATGACCAAATTAATAAACAGTAAACTAATTTTAATACCGTTAATCTC
The DNA here is from genome assembly GCA_016808085.1 of Suaeda aralocaspica. Lineage (NCBI taxonomy): Eukaryota > Viridiplantae > Streptophyta > Magnoliopsida > Caryophyllales > Amaranthaceae > Suaeda > Suaeda aralocaspica. Next base: position 250,541 of record PYUH01000062.1, on the reverse strand, counting down.
TAATCTTCCTATTACTTATGTTAAAATTTATAATTTAGTCTTTTATACCCTCAAATATCTTTCTTAAAATGCTTACCTAACTATTTGTTACAACCAAAAAACAAAGGTTTATGAGAGAAATAACACATTAAATTATGGATTAACTCAACCAAAAAAATCATAAGTCTACAAGTGTCGATTGCTCTTAAAGCATACTTATCTTACAAGCTAAGAGCGTTTTTTTAATTTTTGCCAAAAAAAAAAAATAATAATAACAATAATAAATACGGAGTAACTACATTATATTTTCCATAATTTTGATCTTAATTTGATATAATCACCTTATCAATTTCCTTTACTACACGATCATCATATCAAAAAGGGGAATCAACCACCAAAAAAATGAACTAAAAAAGAAAATCAAGAGGAGTAAGCCAAAAACAGCAAAAGAAAATCATTGTTTTGGCACAGTAAGTAGAGCAGCAGATCATATCTTTTAGGCACAAGTAGTTTCTTAAGTTAGAATATCTCGTGAAGCCAAAACAAAACCAAATCAGGAGCAAAGGATGGATGACCTGATTTGACCTACACGAGGAATTGATGTACTCTTATTTTCTGCAGCATTTTTGTCTATGTATCTTTCTTTGTTTTTAGTTCTGACCTTAGTCAAATTCCAACCTTTCTCCCTCTCTCTAACTCACTCTATACACATTGTTTTGTTTAGCACAGTTCTCATGCCTTTGACTGTTAATATCTTCGATTACACGAGTAAATAATTAATACGGACTAAAATTAATCGAGTAATGAGAGTGAGGGACAACTCGGTTGGTTAAAACTTTCCTTTTAGTTTTAGAAAATTTGTGATTGATTTTTATTACTCGCTCTTATAACTCCTTAACGCAAAAAAAATAAAAAAATTAATCGTATAATTTGGACCAAACAACATGAAACATGTGTAGTAATATCAAGAGAGAGAACTGCTGAACTGCACTACTTATGCGTGTTGCCAAAAAGACTATCCACAGACTCACAGAGTACAGAAGAAGAATGCATTATAAATGCATGTTACCGAAGTAACAAAGAAAAGACCAATCACACAAAACAGTAGCTTCCAAAGCATATTACTCAAAAACTTAGATTAAAAAAAATACTTGTAGTTTTAAAACTTCAACAGCAAGAATATAGTGCTTCAAAATGCCACCTGAACACCAAATTCTGAGCATGGAGGTTTTTCTGTATCTTCTTTTATTATTCAATACCTTAACTCTTCTTCTTATTTGTTAAGCTTATATCAGTTGTGTAGTGTAGTGTAATGTAATAATGTAACTTAGTTCATTACTCGTTTTTACAGACTGTGGTTCTTAAGGTGAATGTGAATTGCCATGGTTGTCATAGGAAAGTGAAGAAGATTCTCAACAAAATTGAAGGTGAATTTACTGCACTATATATCTATTTATCTATCCTCAGTTAATGTTAAGTCTGTTTTTTTTCCCCTTCAAAAAAAAAAAAAAAAAAAAATAACTTTTCCCTTGTCATGAAAAAAAAATACAAAGACTAAAAAATAAGTAGCTGATTTTGTTATGGTATTTGAAGGCTCATAGCATTAATCAACTAGTGTGTGTAGTACAAGGAAACTACTAGGTTAGTCTACTCTCTTTCCGCATTACGCTTCCATCTCACATGATTGGTAACATTGATCACTATTTATGTGAGAAGGACAGGAGTGCGGATGCATACCCCTTGATAATTTACTGGTTTTCTAAGAGTTCAGGTTGATTAATATAATGCAGGTTGGTTAACTTTAATCTATTGAACAAAAAAATTAATACTGTACTTCATATTTATAACATAAGAAAAAAAAGGGTCAGAAGTTCTTCTGTAGACTGAAGTTATACTCTCAGTCCCCTGTATCACTGGCTACTTCCCGAGTGTTTAGCTTCCTGCAGTTAGTGTAGCAATGATCTCACTGTTTTCTATTAGTACTCTTGTGATAGCGTATCAAAATTAATACTTGTACTACTACGTAATAAATGTCTTAAATTTTGGGATCAGGTGTTTACGCGATAAGGATAGATGCTGAGCAGCAGATGGTCATGGTTAAGGGAACTGTGGATTCGGCAACATTGATCAAGAAATTGGCGAGGTCAGGCAAACATGCAGAACTCTTGTTTCCAAAGTCCCAGACAGACATGAATCAAAATCAAAATCAAAATCAAGAGCAAGTTTTTCAAGGAAAAAACAGAAACAAGTCTTCCAGGCAGTATCAAAACAACGGAATGGTTTCGATAGACCAACTGATGCACCCTAACCTACTTGATGGAGGATCACTTGGCAACGATTGGGGGTTTGAAGGGCCTGTAGACCAAGACCTGGCAATGGCGCTGATGCCAGATGCAAGAGGAAACCTCTACATGGGTCCAGGCAACATGAGTACCAGAAATGGAAACTATCAAAATGACATTGATGTCATGACTTCCATGATGGGCAATCATGGGCATTATGATCACCATGGATATAACATCAACGCAGAAAGAAGTAGGTTGCAGAACTATCCTGTAGGATCAGGAGGTCATGGTTATCAGCAGCAATCATCGCCCTTAATGGTAGAAAACATCTTGGGATCCCAGTACAACCAAAACCCTTACGGTGGATGGGTTAGAGCAAATCCTAATGTGCAAGCAGTCCTAAATAACAACAATAATAATAATAATAATAATANTATCTTCTTTTATTATTCAATACCTTAACTCTTCTTCTTATTTGTTAAGCTTATATCAGTTGTGTAGTGTAGTGTAATGTAATAATGTAACTTAGTTCATTACTCGTTTTTACAGACTGTGGTTCTTAAGGTGAATGTGAATTGCCATGGTTGTCATAGGAAAGTGAAGAAGATTCTCAACAAAATTGAAGGTGAATTTACTGCACTATATATCTATTTATCTATCCTCAGTTAATGTTAAGTCTGTTTTTTTTCCCCTTCAAAAAAAAAAAAAAAAACGAATAACTTTTCCCTTGTCATGAAAAAAAAATACAAAGACTAAAAAATAAGTAGCTGATTTTGTTATGGTATTTGAAGGCTCATAGCATTAATCAACTAGTGTGTGTAGTACAAGGAAACTACTAGGTTAGTCTACTCTCTTTCCGCATTACGCTTCCATCTCACATGATTGGTAACATTGATCACTATTTATGTGAGAAGGACAGGAGTGCGGATGCATACCCCTTGATAATTTACTGGTTTTCTAAGAGTTCAGGTTGATTAATATAATGCAGGTTGGTTAACTTTAATCTATTGAACAAAAAAATTAATACTGTACTTCATATTTATAACATAAGAAAAAAAAGGGTCAGAAGTTCTTCTGTAGACTGAAGTTATACTCTCAGTCCCCTGTATCACTGGCTACTTCCCGAGTGTTTAGCTTCCTGCAGTTAGTGTAGCAATGATCTCACTGTTTTCTATTAGTACTCTTGTGATAGCGTATCAAAATTAATACTTGTACTACTACGTAATAAATGTCTTAAATTTTGGGATCAGGTGTTTACGCGATAAGGATAGATGCTGAGCAGCAGATGGTCATGGTTAAGGGAACTGTGGATTCGGCAACATTGATCAAGAAATTGGCGAGGTCAGGCAAACATGCAGAACTCTTGTTTCCAAAGTCCCAGACAGACATGAATCAAAATCAAAATCAAAATCAAGAGCAAGTTTTTCAAGGAAAAAACAGAAACAAGTCTTCCAGGCAGTATCAAAACAACGGAATGGTTTCGATAGACCAACTGATGCACCCTAACCTACTTGATGGAGGATCACTTGGCAACGATTGGGGGTTTGAAGGGCCTGTAGACCAAGACCTGGCAATGGCGCTGATGCCAGATGCAAGAGGAAACCTCTACATGGGTCCAGGCAACATGAGTACCAGAAATGGAAACTATCAAAATGACATTGATGTCATGACTTCCATGATGGGCAATCATGGGCATTATGATCACCATGGATATAACATCAACGCAGAAAGAAGTAGGTTGCAGAACTATCCTGTAGGATCAGGAGGTCATGGTTATCAGCAGCAATCATCGCCCTTAATGGTAGAAAACATCTTGGGATCCCAGTACAACCAAAACCCTTACGGTGGATGGGTTAGAGCAAATCCTAATGTGCAAGCAGTCCTAAATAACAACAATAATAATAATAATAATAATAACATGATGCATGATGGATATATGCACATGTATCATCACTACTGACTTCTATAGGACCATTTTTGCCTAGAGTTTTTGAAGGATAGTACTAGCAGCCAGAGACTAGCAAGAGTACCTACTTAGGATGGGGTGGAAAAAATAAGGAATTGTTCTGATTGTCAGAAATACTTAGAGAAATCACCAGTGTAATGATCGAACTGGTAATAGCAGTTGTGTTTTGTTCCTAGAACTGCTAATAGTATGGTAGTACCTACGGCGTATGTTATATAATTATGTAGTAATATATAGTATACAATGGTGAACATTTACAAGTTACTCTGTTTTCTATAAGATTCATGTTGAATATGTTAATCATGTATATGTACTTTGAAAGAGTTTAAAATTCATACTCCACTACATAATAACCTTTTACCCTCTATTCATACATCCCACTATCTCAGTCCCCTTTCTCGAAATCCGGAAATAAAGCAGAAGTACCACGGTCTATACTCTGCAGAAGCTAAAACCACTAATGTCACACCGGCACTTAAGTCTATCTGAGGCACAGCTGAAGCGGAAGTGGTGCTGAACCATAGAACACAATTACACCCTCCAAAACAATAGCAATAACTTTACAAAATGAACATGGGCATGTCAGCATTGATGACTAGGTACAGGAAACAAAAGCAAACTACAAGAATGGTTGAGCAAAGTTAAAATTAATACTATTAAATTACCGCTTTCGGTCTTTTCGCCGTCTAGATTGTGCCTTTTGCCATTTCTTCCTACGGACTAGTTTACTCTTTGGCTTTAACTTCAATTCTGGAGAGAATTTGTAGTTCGGATCCCTCATTTTTGCTTGAATATCTTTAAAAAACTCCATGTTTAGTTGCTTTGGACCTCCCTGCCTAAGTTCGGCATACTCTGGTCCCGCAACAATATTTTCGAATGCACCAATGAGAATATCAATGTCACTCATTACTTCCCAAACATTAGTGTATCTTCCATCTGGCCCTTTTTTCAACTTCTTTAGGGCATTCTCAACAGCAAGTTTTCGTGCTTTCTTTCCAGGAGACAACTCTTCTGATTCTTCTTCGGTTTTCAATAGCTCTGAGAGAGATCTATACTTAGGTGTCTCTTCAAACTCAAATAGCTTATCTATATATGCATCACTCTTCTCATTTGGATAAGGTTTTGTAGGAATATCATCGTCATCATCTTCTTCACTACCTGTCCACAGAGTCTTCTCCTCATCACTCCCAGACCATACACTCCAAAGTTCGTCACTGTCATCAGCATCTATACGATCAGAGTGCTCTTTTGCTTTCTGTTTCACTTTCCTCATCTCTTTCTCAAGAGGGCTTAACTTCTTAGAATCACTCTCATCTTCACTTCCTGACCACACACAATCTTCTTCGTCTAGCTGACTTGTCCATGCCTTCCTAAATTCTTTACTACCTGGTGCTCCTTGGCCAAAAAGATCATACTGGTTTCGATCACCTCGAGCATATGATCTTGCTGCAAAAAGAGTCCATTCAGATTTAATCTCTGATCATATCCTTAATTTAGTACTAAATCATACTCTCATATATGATCAACAAGATAGCACAACTTTTCTAGTTCTACAAAAGAAATTTGTGAAAAAAGTAGAACTGACAAGAGTTCAAAACTCAAGAATTCACACTCCACAGATTAAACAAAAGAATTTAGTAAAGGAAAAATAACATCCTACTTCAAATTAATCCCAACCCCCTCCAGCCTCCAGGTGCAAAAGTGGAAATCAGACCCGTGACACAATCTCCTATAAACTAAGCAGGGAAAAGCTGCAGAAAATTGCTACTTAATCCTTAAATGTTCGAAAATATGGTGACTTGTAATAAAATATAAATGTGTGACGCGACCTGACTTGCAATAGACCCCCAAAAACCAAGACATAAACAAACTGCACCTCACCTGAAAAGTTTCGACCAGTATCCAACCCAAATTCACATATCAATTAGAATTTTGTTATCAAGTTTACTAGGATCATGTAAGCACACTTCGGGTAAATTGGGTTATTAGACTTATATCAGAGGTCGTCAACTCATCACAATTGGGTTGTAAGAGATAAATTTTACAAGTTGAGTCAGGTTCGGGTACGGGGCTGATGATTTGGGCATTTATTTTGGAATGCCCACACTAGTTGTGTGACAAAGGAGACGTTTGGGGTACCTATGCAAAAAAATTGACTATATGTTGCCACTGTTGCAAAGTCAACCCTGGCAACTGACAATTACTTGATGCAGATGGAAATATAAACTCATTCGATTTGTGATGCAAGCAAACGTCACAAGTTTGTGTGGGAAGGTGAAGAGAATAAGAGAAAGGTCCGCTATGAAATTCTGAGCTGAGTTTACAGAGGCATACTATGACCCAAGGGGGGCTCAACTTGAGATTAGTTAAACAATTAAATGCAGCTCATAGTATCAATAAATCTTTGACCAAGTTTGACAGCCAAATTTTGACAAGGTAGGTGTGAGACCCAAGCTGGGAATGTCTAATCGGAAAGGTATCACAGACCATGCCAAATTCATTCATGAACAAACTAAATCAGGAGTGGAGATAGTGTGTCAACGTAATTCTGGGATCAAGCAAGTGCAACGAATAACCAATTAAGACACCATGGATTGAGGGGGCAATTGTAGATGAAAAGTGGAACAAAGGACTAGGTTGTAGAAGAAAAATGCTTGCCAATATAGTGCCTTCCAACACCCTAGAAGAAATTGAAGCCCACAAAGTGATAATTAACCGAACGGTTTATATTGAAAGAGGAATTATATTTGAAAGATACCACTGCTAGTCTGCTAAAGATTCAAAGTGAAATTATATTTGGAAGATTAAAGCATAACAAGAAAATAAAAGGTTCGCATGGCTTGCAAGTTGCAATGTACAATTTCCCTCTTTGTTATGTGAATTCAGTTCACACAAGCTTGACTGAAGAAAGTGAGGAGTGTTGACACCAAATATGGAATTTGTAATGCAAACAAGGAAACCTTTCTACACCTGCTGCGAGACGTCCAACAGCATAACATGTATGATATTGTGTTGGAGATTAATATAGTTGGAAGGCCAGATCTCGTTTCAAAGAATTGACACATGGTTTGCTCTGATATAAGGGCCGGAGGTGCTTTCTGTAGTAAAACATACTTATCTTTCCATAACTAGATAGTGGGTTTAATAGTGGAGAAATAATTGTGTTAGAAAACATCAAAGAAATACTTATTGATGTTGGTGGAATCTTAAAGCTCAAGCTTGAGAAATATTGCAAAATGCAGAGCATTGGATGGAAAATTTTTAATTAACCCCATCAACCATAATCATAGACAAGAAATTCATGGGAAACAGAGATCTCCACCAACAGGTTACATACTTACATAGCATTGGATTCGGGTGGTGCTGCCGAAAACACTGCAGGGGGTGTGGGTGGTGGAGGTATAGACCATTAAGATAGCTCCAAGAATGTGCATTATGCCCGACTTAGCTGCTGCCACACCTTTAAAGCTAAACTGCTAGCAGTGGCTCATCAAATGAAGTTTGCTCGTGAGTTAAGCATCAGAACACTATTGGTACAAATGGACAGTATTTCTAGTGTTCATATCTTTCACAGTGATGTACGAAACCATGGAAAACGGGTATGTGTGCATAGCTTACATTTCTGTTGACAGCTAGCAACTAACAATGATATGGAATTTTGACTGTCAAGTTCTCTCGCTGTTATCAAGAAGGAAAACACACAGCAAATTCGGTCCCCAGTTTAGGTATCAGGAAGGAAAACACACAGCAAATTCAATTGCCAATTTAGGTGTCGAACAAGCAACGAAAACCATAGTAATTCATGAACCACCAAAACAGCTATAGAGGACTATGTCAGAAGACATTATCGGAGCGGTTTTGCGATATTCTGTTAGCTTTGAAAGACAAATTAAACACAAGAAAAACAGCCTGAATACTCACTATGCAATCCTACAAACACTTGTACAACAACCTAAGAAGTCAAGAACCAAACTTTCTACTACTAATTCATCAATGGATAAAATCAAAGTGTCAAACATGTAAATAAGTCGAAAACTACTATTTAACAGAACACAATGTTCATTGAGGACTTTTAACAAACACATAGAGTGCAAACAAACAATCACAACAAACTAAAAGTAAAACAATAATTAAGGATTATGAGAAGTTTAACCTTGGAAATAGAATGATGTAGTATGTAAAACTCCATATACAAATTGATGGGTCAAAGTTGAAGTAGAATCAAAAGAATCATCATATAATTTGGTCCTACAAAATTTCGAAAATCAAAATATTAGTAAAAATGCTGTAATTTATTATATCGAAAAATAACCCAGATAAAAATGAGTGAAGGAAAAAGGAAGGACCTTTGAGAAATGGAGCTTAAATTGATGCATGAAGGAGGGAAGGTGAAGCGGGAATGTAGAATACGCCATTGAAGTTGAATTGCTTTGTTGACGTTCAAAGCCATTGTTAATTAGTTTGAGTTAAGTATGAAATTCTATTAACTTAGTAAGCACTTACATAATAATGTGGCTACTCGCACCATTAGTTAATGGGGTGGCCACTTATTTACATACTATAGACATTATATTTTTTTTGTTTCGTCTTACATTAATGGAAAATGAGGTTATTTTTTTTTTGTTTAATGCTTTTTTATTTGTACGATGGATTGGTGTTAATTTTGTAGACAATATAATTTTACTTTTATTTATAAACTAGAGTTACTTTTACATTACTCTCGTAACAATATATGATCACATTATGTGACCGACCACATATAAAACTTGTTGTTCCTTGAAGCTACTGTATATAATTATAGTAGTGCGCATATGCATCTTAGACTCTTGGAGCATCTAAGGTGTTCTCAAGTTACACCATATTTGTTTCAAATTTTCAAAGTTTCTGGTTGACGGCTTCCATTTGTGCTCCCATTCCTTATTCGATCATGTTTTTTAATCAACTACTTATTATGGCTTCAATGATGGGGAGTGGGGTAATGTGTCCATCTAATTTACTCATGCAAAACAACCATCAAGCTAATTGATAGAAATTTCAACATCGAAAATTGTCTCAAGAAACGAAATGTGGTAGGTCAGTGGCTTGCGAATAAGGGAGTGCTTTAAGATGCTCAATCCATCATGTACAATAAACTACCTATTAATCTTCCCAAACTCTTTGAAGAGGACATAGTTGGAGTTGCTTTAGTGGCATTATAGTTAATTTTAGTAGTTTTTAGTATTTTGTAAGTCTTTTTAATTGAAGCTTTCTCCACATTTGCATAAATATACTACTATATAGCATATGAGATGAGCATATTTTATTTTAAAAAAAAAAAAAAAATTCAATGTCAAAGTTTTAATATAAAATGTTACAAAAGTAACTCTTGGCAATTTAGAAAGGAAAGATGCTTTGAATATTCAATATTTTCATGATATTGACCCAAAACAATAAATCATTGACTTATGCAATATAAAAATCGAAGAACTTAAACACATAAGAGTGAGAATTAACACAAATATATTATGTCAATTTATAGAATAGTTGATGAACTTGATACTCATATAATGAAGTTAAATTCATATTTTTTATGTCGCTTTTTCTTAGTTTCATGGATCCACTTTTTGTGAGAGTTTTTTTTGAGTCAAATGGCGCAAATATAAAATGATAAAAAAATTATCGTCATAATTTGTTTTAAAATTGCTAATCTCCCATAAAAAATACTATATATGTGTCCACCTGTCCGATATAAATACGAGCATTGTAAACACCTTACATTACCATAACCCATGCTACCGAAACTAACCTAGCTTGAAAGTTGAGAGATAGATTGACCCATTGACATGATTCGTCCTTCAATACTAAAACGACGACGTTTTGCCCAAAATTGAAGAACTCACGACTTAACCATCTTTCTAAACTGGTAATGTAAATTGTTCTTCTCTCTTTAATGTCTTCCTTTATTTTTATGTCGAACTTTTTCCTTTTTTTTTAATTTTTCGCTAATTTAGGGTTTCAAAATCCCCAATTCACTCTTCCCTAGGTCAAATTAACACCTCAATTCCGTCATATAATCCCTCAATTTGTTGCTGTTCATTTCTACAATCAATCGTCGGCGGTTTTCATCAATTTTCTCAATTCAATTTGGTAATTTATTCACTTCCTACAAAATTAGGGTTTATGCTCGTAATTTTTCCCCTCTTTTGTAAAATTTCAATGCTTATTTTTTGCAGATTGATTTATGGAAGAAATGGACCAACATCCGCAACAAGAATGTCACTCCGCTGGTGAAAATCATGATAAACACGATGATGAGGTAATGTTTCTATAATTTAATAATTTTTAAAAATTTTTTTAGGTGGTTCAGAAAATTGAATTCTGTATATTAGATTATCAAAGTTTTTGTTTGATTGATTAATTTGAATACCATTTTTCGTTCAAATTTTTGCCCCAATTTATAATATTCGCTGTTTAATTCACTGCATTTACCGTTTGAGTGTTTCATCATCATCACCTTGCATTGTAGTATATTGTTTATTTGNAAAGGAAAGATGCTTTGAATATTCAATATTTTCATGATATTGACCCAAAACAATAAATCATTGACTTATGCAATATAAAAATCGAAGAACTTAAACACATAAGAGTGAGAATTAACACAAATATATTATGTCAATTTATAGAATAGTTGATGAACTTGATACTCATATAATGAAGTTAAATTCATATTTTTTATGTCGCTTTTTCTTAGTTTCATGGATCCACTTTTTGTGAGAGTTTTTTTTGAGTCAAATGGCGCAAATATAAAATGATAAAAAAATTATCGTCATAATTTGTTTTAAAATTGCTAATCTCCCATAAAAAATACTATATATGTGTCCACCTGTCCGATATAAATACGAGCATTGTAAACACCTTACATTACCATAACCCATGCTACCGAAACTAACCTAGCTTGAAAGTTGAGAGATAGATTGACCCATTGACATGATTCGTCCTTCAATACTAAAACGACGACGTTTTGCCCAAAATTGAAGAACTCACGACTTAACCATCTTTCTAAACTGGTAATGTAAATTGTTCTTCTCTCTTTAATGTCTTCCTTTATTTTTATGTCGAACTTTTTCCTTTTTTTTTAATTTTTCGCTAATTTAGGGTTTCAAAATCCCCAATTCACTCTTCCCTAGGTCAAATTAACACCTCAATTCCGTCATATAATCCCTCAATTTGTTGCTGTTCATTTCTACAATCAATCGTCGGCGGTTTTCATCAATTTTCTCAATTCAATTTGGTAATTTATTCACTTCCTACAAAATTAGGGTTTATGCTCGTAATTTTTCCCCTCTTTTGTAAAATTTCAATGCTTATTTTTTGCAGATTGATTTATGGAAGAAATGGACCAACATCCGCAACAAGAATGTCACTCCGCTGGTGAAAATCATGATAAACACGATGATGAGGTAATGTTTCTATAATTTAATAATTTTTAAAAATTTTTTTAGGTGGTTCAGAAAATTGAATTCTGTATATTAGATTATCAAAGTTTTTGTTTGATTGATTAATTTGAATACCATTTTTCGTTCAAATTTTTGCCCCAATTTATAATATTCGCTGTTTAATTCACTGCATTTACCGTTTGAGTGTTTCATCATCATCACCTTGCATTGTAGTATATTGTTTATTTGTTGCCATGGACTTTTTTGTCGGTTTGTATACGCGTAAAGATGTTATGTTGAGGTTTTCAAAACTAAATCATAAACAAGTAGTCCTGCCATCTTTGGATGCAGGAAGCGGTTGCTCGTGTCGAAGAATTGAAGAAGTCGATAGAGGCGAAGATGGCGCTTCGTCAAAGTAACTTGAAGCCTGAGAGACCTGGTTAGTAAATAAGAAAATTTTGGTGTTACCTTTGTTACTCACACAATTGCATACTTGTTTGATTGAATAATTCAATATTATTGTATCTAACAAGTCTCTGATAAGAACGTCTTAAAGTAAAACCTTCAATTATTTTTAGATTTTTTTTAACTATTGGGTTTATTGATTTAATTATTATATATTTGTTGTCTAACTATATAGTGGTCTTACAAATAAGTGTCTTATATTAGTTTTTGTACATTTTATCTTATGAATTGGTTTCAATGGTAAACTTATTTGGCCTTCCTGTAATTACTGGAGTGGATGTTTAACATCCTTTTTTGTTCGATTATACTTGAGAAGTGTGTGAAAGTGTGAAACTGGTAGTTATGTTGCAGAATTGGTTTTCTGTTCTGAATCTCTGATTTTTATAATTTTGTATGGAGAAGAAATGACTTAAAAGTAATTAAACTGATTTAAAGCCCCTAGATCTAGTGAAATGAAGTTTTTTGATACAAAGGATGTTTGAAACTACAAATCATTACTATTTTAGGAACAATGATTAGTTTCAGGGGCTTTTCATCATACTATGTATATATATATATGATTATTATTTCCGATTGGGTGGGGAATTTCCTTAAGGATAGGTATTAGAGACTGTTAATTGTTCGTATGTTGAAGCAATGCCGTTTGAAAGTTGCATCATATTATGCTTTGCTAGTTCATTTTTTCTATTTGCATTGTTGGTACATGGTATTTGTTTGTGACTGTTCCTTCATTCCATGGCCTTTGTAGATCCTGCTTTCTTGAGGACGCTGGATTCTAGCATCAAACGTAACACTGCAGTTATTAAAAAACTTAAACAGATAAGTGAAGATCAACGAGAAGGTTTGTTGGATGATTTGCGAGGTGTCAATCTAAGTAAGTTTGTTACTGAGGCTGTGGCAGCTATATGTGATGCTAAGCTCAAAAGCTCAGACATACAGGCTGCTGTTCAGGTATAAACTTCGTGGAGATGGAACTTCCCTCCAAAAAATAAATATATAAAAAAATAAGAAATAAATATATAAATAAACTAAATAAAAAAAAATTAGATTTTGTATCTGTAATTTTTGTCTTTAATCAGCACGTTTGAGATTGTAGTGAAGTGGTCAGTGTGTTTGAATTAATATTTTAATTGTTCAACAATTTGTCTCATGAAATCCTGTTAAAGTTTAGATTACCTTCCCATTTTAGGCTGATTCTGCGTGGGAAATTTAGTATTTTTCTCCTGGTGACTTAAAGGCGTTGCATGAAACTAAAGGGCTTTAGCTAGATCAGTGGTCTAATTAAATGAATGATTTAATACCTTTCTCTTGGTGTCCACCGTTCATCCTATGGCTATGGCTGTTATTTGAACGTGCATTACTTTTTTATGACAGATTTGTTCATTGCTTCACCAAAGATACCCGGATTTTTCATTGAGCTTGACCCAAGGGTTATCAAAAGTGTTTTTTCCTGGGAAAGCCGCAGAAGACTTGGAGGCGGATAAAAACTCAAAGGCCATGAAGAAACGCAGCACTTTAAAGCTGCTTTTGGAATTGTACTTTGCTGGTGTCATAGAAGATAGTAGCATTTTTGTTAACATCATTAAAGATCTCACCAGTTTAGAACACTTGAAAGACAGAGATGCTACTCAGACTAATCTGTCCCTGCTTGCTACGTTTGCTCGGCAAGGAAGAGTCTTCCTGGGGCTTCAAATTTCAGGAATAGAAGTTAATGAAGAGGTATGTTTGTCATGGGATCATCTCAATTTGTAGAATTGCTGTTCACAAATCATGTTACTTCCTTTAACCTTGAAGTACATAGGGTGATATTTTAGCTGGTTTGGATGTGCAGTATTTTATTATTGTAACTCACTGCCTTGTGCAGTTAGTTTGTGCTGCTGGGTTGTTTGGCCTAGCAAGATAAGGTAGTGTGCAATTGTGCATCAAAAACTTAATAGAACTAAAGCAACACCAAATCATCGTCGTCAATTTTTATTTCATTCTATTTTCTTTTATTTGTAGTTTGATTATTTCTATTGTGTTTCCCTGTATGTGTATGTGTGGTGATGTAAAACGAAGTAGCTTTATAACAATTGTTGTATGGAGATTGTTTAGTTTACTTTTTGAGGTTTCAACATAAATATATAGAGATTGTAAATTCAAGCTAGGAGCCATTATGGGGGTGGTTTTGAACCTTTGAAAATGTTATAGTGATAAAATTTCAAGCTAGTAACTAATATGGAAGTGGATAGCCATTAGCTAATCCTGTTGCTTGTGGGCTGTGGAAGTGTCTTTGATATTTTTGGTAGATTTGTTAATTTTAAATGTCACGTGGAGAAGTGCATAAATGGTGATTACTTGACATGTTTGGAGGCTAGGTCATTTTCTTCTTCCTATTTACTGTCCATATGGTCAAATAAGGAAACTTCAACGATATATTGTGGTTTTATAGAAGAAAAAACGTAGTAATTTGGGATCATGTATGATTAGTCTCAATGTGTAGTCTTTAACTTTTGATTTTGAATAATTTTTACTCGTACCTAACTAGACATACCAATTTGCATTATCAACTGTAGTCATTTTCTGATGTATTGATTTCATGCCACCCTTTTCTCCTTCTTCAATTTTCTATCTGCACCACGGTCAATCATTGAAAGGAAAGAGAGCTATGTCTAATTTTCTGCTGGTATTATCCCAATGAATATGACAAAATGTTATGGAGCATTCTGATCAAATTATATGCTTCAATTTTTGAACCTTTTTATTTTCTAACAGTTCTTCAAGGGCCTTAATATTACTGCTGATCAGAAGAAAATCTTCAAGAAGGCTTTTCATGTGTATTATGATGCTGTTGTTGAAGTTCTGCATACGGAACATACTGTAAGTTTTGCTTCTTTCTCGCCAGACCCCTCTCTTCCCCTCTCTTTCATTGTTTTCCTTTCAACAGATCAGCTTTTCTTCTTGGAGATTCTTCCCCTGTAGTTTCTGGGTTGAAGCTTCACAGTTTGCACACTAATTGATTGGTACCTTTTATTAGTCTCTTCGCCAGATGGAACATGAAAATGCAAAAATTTTGAATGCTAAAGGAGAGCTTAGTGATGATAATGCATCTTTGTATGAGAAGTTGCGGAAATCTTATGACCATTTGTATCGGGGTGTCTCATCGTAAGTTTATTCCAGTTGCTTATTAAAATTGATTATGTTCATGTATGCTTTTTCCATCGTGTTTTAAATTATACATTGGCTAGTGACAGTGTGACACAAATATTACTGAAAGAGAAAGTAGAGAGAAAGAAGGGAGTGTGTTTTTGAGGCCTAAAGCAGAGGGATAATTACTCAAAGTAATGTGTATACTCTGATGAGGGACATGCATACTTATATATGAGATGAAGGAAGTTTTTTTTTTTAATTTTTTTTATTTTTAAATTTATTTATTTA
Organism: Suaeda aralocaspica; assembly: GCA_016808085.1. Taxonomy (NCBI): domain Eukaryota; kingdom Viridiplantae; phylum Streptophyta; class Magnoliopsida; order Caryophyllales; family Amaranthaceae; genus Suaeda; species Suaeda aralocaspica. The sequence goes on along the minus strand of PYUH01000062.1, from coordinate 235,014 downwards.
TTTTTTAATATTATACTTTGCAGTATAATTAATCTTCTGCAGATTTATCTTTTGTTCTTTGCCCTTGTCAGTTTAGCTGAAGCCCTTGATATACAACCTCCAGTAATGCCGGAAGATGGCCATACTACAAGAGTAACTAGCGGGGATGACTCTACATCTTCTGCTTCTGGAAAGGACTCTTCTTCTGTTGAAGCTGTGTGGGATGATGAAGACACAAGAGCTTTTTATGAATGCTTGCCTGATCTTAGGTATGATCAATTAATTAATCAATCAATCAATCAGATCCTTAATCCCAAAAATCGGTGTCGGCTACATGAACCAAAAATAATCATTTCATGTGGTCATCCACATAAATTTTCCTCCTCCATTTCCAGCGATCGAGAATCTTATTCTCTTGTAAATTTAAAAGCTTCATATCATTTCTAACCCCTTCCCACCAAGTCATTTTCAGTCTCCCCCTACCTTGTTTGAGATCTCCATGATCCCACCCTTCCACTCGTTGCACTGGGGCTCCCTCAGTTCTGTCTCACATGTCCAAACCAACGCAAGCGATTCTCTCTTAATTTGCTTGCAATGTCTGGGGGATACCAACTTGTTGGCGTATGACTTCATTTTTGATTCTATCTTTTAGAGTGTTCCCGCACATCCATCTTAACATCCGCATCTTCGAAACTTCTAATTTTTGAATATGCTCCTTGTAAGCCCAACATTCGGTACCATAGAGCAACACTGGTCTTATGACAGTCCTGTAGAATTTCCCCTTCAACTTTAACAAGATGTTTTTGTCACATAACATATGATATAATATTTATTTTATCCTCAGAAATTTCTTGAAGTATGTTGGTTTATATGGTGCTTTTCTTTGAATCTATTCAATTGATATGCATCAAATGTTTTTCATTTGCCTCCAGAGCTTTTGTTCCAGCTGTTCTATTGGGTGAAGCTGATTCCAAGCCCAGTGAGCAACAAGCAAAGACACAAGATTTATCATCTGTAAGAGATTCTGTCATTGCAGTTCTTTGATTCCTCAATGGTTGATTTATTATCACATACTTTATATTTCATATCAATACCATGTAGGTTTTGTTTTGCCTCATTCATGTGGGTATGAATATGAATAGCCTTCTGAATCTAGTGATCTCATGTGACCTGGTTTGGCTAGTATCAGTTCAGGGAAACTCGTTATCACTAGAAAGTTATAATGTCGCTAATTCCTTTTGGGATTTTAACATCCTCAATATTACCAATCCAATAGCATTATAATTCCACGGTTTAGTGACCATTCAGTTGCTATTTTCAAGTGGTAATTTTAAGTCTGAATAATAGTATGTACCAAATTTTCAATTTCTAAATTGCTACTTCCTCCAATTTTTCTAGTCTATATTGGAGGTTTGAATGTGAAGGGATCATTTTGCACTGAAATTTTGTGAGATATATTGTTCCATACCGACGATAAATGTAGCTATATTCATATTTTATGTTTGCTAACTTACCAAAAACCCCGCTGTAGAATTTGTGCTGTCTACTAGTTATAGCTGCCGGTGCACTTTGACACTTGATTGGTTCTTTTATTTTTATAATTTTTTTAAAGTCTTCAGTCCTTAATTTTGATCTATTTTTGTTTCCATTGCTTGCACTGATTCAATCTTCTCTTCTAGTGTTTACATTGTGTTATTAGTTCACCATGGCTCATATAGCTTACCACTCAGACTTCCATCATTCAATGCTTAAGAAGGATGAAAACAGATTTATTAATTCGGCTAAGAATATTATTTTTTTACCTTATTCCAACAGGTAACCTTGATTATGATTGCTTTATAAAAAATGTGGGTGCCGAGCTTGAGGATACACTTCAATTTGATTGCTAGTGTTTTTGAGATCATTGCTATGGTTTGATAATTATGTGCATTTTCACATAAATATGGAGGCTGTTATAGAGAGTATGATTGGAGACTCTGTAGGTTGCAGACATTTATAGTTGTGGAGTTGTAGTTTTTGCCTCTTCTCTCATAAATACGCACACACGTACAATGTCACTCCGCATTTGGAGTTGCTTGTATAGAGGCAGGCACTCGGCCAATATTATTGTTGTGAGTTGCTGTTAGTGAATCGGTCATTAATGCTTTTCTCGTGGAACATCATCATAGAACCTAGTAAACATGACCTTTAAGATACCTTGTGATATTTTAGTGTCGTGGGACTCTGGAAGGGAGATGTGAATGTGATTAGGTATCAAAGGTGGAGTCATTGGTTGCTTTGCCATGTTTTCTTTTTGGTCAGTGTGAATGACTCCAAAGTCATACTCCCTCTGTCTTAATTTAGTTGCTACATTAGGGTTTTTTTTTTTTATACTATTCACTTTCATTCTTTGACTCTCTTTAATTTTATATCCATAAAAAAAAATATAGTCATATAGGATCTTGTTTAATTCATCTTATTGAGTAGTTTTTTAATATATATTTTTTATACTTTAGTATGCATAATTATAGAAATAAGCATTTGAGGTTGCGTATTGGGAGTCATGAAAAAGCAAATGTAGCAAGTAAATTGAGACGGAGGGAGTAATTTTTATCTTGTAAAATTATTATATATAATGATCATTTGGTCATATCCACCCCGTAGTTGTTAAAGTTAATAAGAAAATGAGAATTTGGTGAAGGTTTCCTTACAGGAGTTACAGGCATGGGTGTGGAAGAAGTGTGGTCAAGATTATCTTGCTGTCTTAAATCTCTTAGTCTAACCAACTTGTTAATGTATTTGTGATTCACATGTGAATGCAAATTTTTGCATATGAATATCTATGTGCCTTAATCGGTCCATTTTGTTTGCTTATATCTTTGGTCAACAGGAGGCTGCTGCTGAACCTGATCAGTGCCAACCAGTTAGCGATGATAATCTTGAGGTCTCTGTAGATTCTGCAGCTTTGCTGGATGGAAAATTTAATGAGAAAGGGAAGGACAAAGAAGGTAAAGGAAAAGATAAAGAGGAGAAAGAAAAGGTTAAAGAAGTTGACAAAGAGAAAGGAAAAGAAAAAGATGTAGATAAGAAAGGAGACAAAGATAAGGAAAAGCATAAAGGTCCAGAGGGCACCAATTTAGAGACTTTGTTGCAGCGGCTTCCTGGTTCTGTCAGCCGTGATCTTATTGATCAGTTAACTGTAAGTATTGTGCTGTACATAAGCATTGGTGATGTTTATATTCTGAACTCCTGTTTCATATCAGCAAGTTTTATTCTTTGTTCTTTTCCAGGTAGAATTTTGTTATTTGAACTCAAAGACTAATCGGAAAAAGCTTGTGAGGGCATTGTTTAATGTCCCCAGGACTTCCCTAGAGTTGCTTCCATATTACTCTCGCATGGTTGCCACATTGTCTACTTGTATGAAGGATATCTCTTTCATGCTCCTTCAGATGTTGGAAGAGGAGTTCAATTTCTTGATAAACAAAAAGGTTGGTTTAGGGATGTAAATGGATAAAGTTGCACGGTGTTCTTGTTTTTTCTTCCTTTCTTTTGACATTATGCATGCCTCTTGATATTGGTCGTTTTGTACTGCAGGACCAAATGAATATTGAAACAAAGATCAGGAACATTAGGTTTATTGGAGAACTATGCAAATTCAAGATTGCACCAGCTGGCCTTGTATTTAGCTGCTTAAAGGTATTGATGCACTTCATGAATAATTTTGCCTCGAAGCTGTGTGCTGCGTATCTAGTATTTGTCATTGAAGTTCATAATACTATTTGTTTACTACTCCGTAATATTTTAAAGCTGAGGATTGTTCACTTGACATTCTCAATCATTGCACTGTAATACAAATGCTTGAAAAATCATGTTGTTTATAGTGGTTTAGTTGTACAATCTTACAATTCCTATAAATGGGGAATGTTCATTTAACAGCCCGTTGGTTAGTTGGCAATAAAGAGTGGGAACGGGAATGAGTTTTGAGTTTTATTTAGCAAGGAAATTCAACGGTGTGATCCTCCATGGCGATGAAAAATCAACCTTGTAATCCTCCATGGTGATGAAAAATCATCCTCAAGCGAGTTTTTTCTTCATGTTTTCTGTTACCATTCATTGTTAATTGGGGGGAAGGTATTAGGTGAGAATGAAAATTTGTGAAGAAAAATAGGCAATGGTGGTATTAGAGATGAATGTATTGTTACAACAGCTAGGGTAATCCTTGAGCTGGCTGACTTCTTTCCTTTTATTGATTTTGGAATCTAATATTAACATTTTTTAGAGTTAATTTTAATTTTATTGTTATTGTTATTGTTATTGTTAATTTTATTGTTATTGTTATTGTTATTGTTGTTGTTGTTGTTATTGTTGTTGTTGTTCTTGGTTCTTGTTCTTGTTCTTGTTTTCTTGTTATTGTGTATTGTTATTGTTATTGTTATTGTTATTGTTATTTTGTTATTGTTATGTGATTGTTATTGTTTATTGTTATTGTTATTGTTATTGTTATTGTTATGTTATTGTTATTGTTTATTGTTATTGTTATTGTTATTGTTATTGTTATTGTCGTTGCTGTTGCTGTTGCTGTTGCTGTTGTTGTTGTTGTTGTTGTTAATGTTGTTGTTATTGTTCCAAAATGTGTTTTCTTATAGTTTGGTTATACAGGCTTGTTTGGATGAATTTACCCATCATAACATAGACGTGGCTTGCAATCTTCTGGAGACTTGTGGACGCTTTTTGTATCGCTCTCCAGAAACCACAATACGTATGGCTAACATGTTGGAGATACTTATGCGGCTGAAAAATGTGAAGAATTTAGATCCTCGTCATAGCACTCTAGTTGAAAATGCATATTATTTGTGCAAGCCTCCAGAAAGATCTGCTCGAATTACTAAAGTTCGCCCCCCTTTGCATCAGGTTTGATATATTTGTGAATTTTAAATCCTTTTGTTTTTATGGCGTTTAATGACGTTGTAATGAAATATCTATATGATATCTGCAGTATATTAGAAAACTGCTGTTCTCAGATCTTGACAAGTCCTCCATTGAGTATGTCCTTAGACAACTTCGAAAATTACCATGGAGTGAATGTGAATCGTATCTTTTGAAATGCTTTCTGAAGGTTCATCGAGGAAAGTATGGACAAATTCACCTTATTGCATCACTGACAGCCGGACTCAGTCGCTATCATGATGCTTTTGCTGTTGCTGTTGTTGATGAGGTAGGTTGTTGTAGATTTTCTCCTACATGATCTGATTATCGTTTTCCCTTCTGTATTTTTTCCTGCTGTAAGCATCTAAAGGATTCTTGAAATTCTTTTACTTATGGCTTGCGGGTAATTCCTCTTCTGGATTTTTTTGAAATTTGTTGTGTTTAGAAGTGGAATATGAGTGTAAAAGATTGTTTTTTTTTTTTTTTTAATGACTTCTGATTTGTTTGCTTTTCATTTAGTTTAGTAAATGACTTAACATTAGTAAATGACTTCTGTTTTTTCTCTTCTGTTCTACCTATAATTATATTAGTGTGCTAAATATTTAAAGGATCTCTGACTCTAATGATTATCAAGTAGCTATCATGTAAAAATCGCATTTGGGAATATTTTTTTTTCCTATGTCTGGGTACATGTTATTGGTATCTTCTTGTGAGTTGTGTGACATTTGTGTGATGTTTTGCTGTTTGGATCCAGGTTTTGGAAGAAATTAGGCTGGGCCTAGAGTTGAATGACTACACTATGCAGCAACGACGCCTTGCACACATGCGGTTTTTGGGGGAGCTATATAACTATGAACACGTGGATTCTTCTGTTATCTTTGAGACGCTGTACTTGATTCTTGTTTTTGGTCATGGTACTGCTGAGGTATTAAACTGTACTTTCGTATGAGTTCACACTTCTTTTCTTATATGAAAGCCTCATGAGCTTGCTCTGAAAAGTTTCTTATTTGCTACCCAATGTCCTAGTAACACTTGGGAGGGAATGAATTGTTATTGGCGAATCTGGTGATTGTTTGTATGTTTTTTCAAGCTTCTTCTTCTTTTTTTTTTTCTTTCTTTTTCTATTGAAGGTTTTCATGATCTTTAACTTTTAATAAAAAGCGTGATACTTTTGGTGCAATTTTTATATTACGTAGTGCTAACTTGAGTTGAGGCCATATGGTCAATGTTTAATTAGTCTTGTTATATTTTGGGTTGATTTTAGCTCTTACCAAATTCATTCATAATATCTAATGTTATGAAATTTTCATTAGGTTATCAGAAAATGAATCCAATGAAGATGCTGTTGTTTCGGTGGTTGTAAATATTTTGAGCCTTTCCATTTTAAAAATTTTCCCAGGGGCAAACATTCCCTTTATATTATACACACATCACATTTACATTTGTTCCTTTATGTCGATTTTAATTACACCTTTGTTTAATCCCATTTATTGAAAGTACACTTTCTACCCCGTATGCCATATCCTCTCCCAACTTTGTATTACAACACCCCATAATGAGACCCTTTTTTTCTTATCCAAATCCCACAAATGCATTCTCCTAGCTCACCTTATTTTCGGTAGCTATTGTAAGTGCAGCCAACAAAAAGGGAGTAGTGGAGCATATTTTTTTAATTTTTAAATTAAAACTACTGTATTTACACGGTAAGGAATTGGGCATTATTTTACTAAATCTAATTTGCTGTATGGTTATGTGGTCATATATTAAGAGTTTTGACCTACTTGTATATGATTTTTGTAGTGGCATTTACTAATGATTTAATATAGAGATAAAGATCCTCAGAGTCTCAGAGAGAGAGAGATGGATAATATGTTTGGGGGGATGGTACAGGAATAGGGAAAACATATATTAGTGGCAGCCAATTTAGTTAGTTTGAAGTATGTAGTATATAATTTAATACAAGGATGGCATTCTAATAGGAATTTTTTCTTACCAGCAAGATGTTTTGGATCCTCCGGAGGATTGTTTTCGCATCAGGCTGGTTATCACACTACTTGAGACCTGTGGACACTACTTTGATCGAGGTTCATCCAGAAGAAAACTTGACCGATTTTTGATATATTTCCAGAGATATACTCTGAGCAAGGGTGTTCTGCCACTTGATATTGAGTTTGACTTACAGGTCTGTGTCTCACTTTGTTGTTTACAATATGTTTTTGGAAGATGATTGTTTGACTGAAAATTATTGTTCATAACTGTGTAATTTCATTTTACAGGATTTGTTTGCTGATCTACGTCCCAATATGTCACGGTATACCTCAATTGAAGAGGTCAATACTGCTCTTGTTGAACTGGAGGAGCATGAAGGTAAAGCCAGCAGTGAAAGACAATCTGAGAATGAGAAACGTTCAAACAGTATTTCTCGAAACAATGTGGGTAATGTTCAACGCTCTGCAAGTGGTGTTGATGAAAATGGTGGTGCTCATGATGATATGATTGGGGATAGTGATACGGACTCTGGCAGTGGCTCAATTGGCGCTGGGGGTCATGATGAGGACGATGACTTGGATGCTGAAAATCACGATGCGGGAAGTGAGATTGAAGAAGAGGATGATGATATGGGGCCTGGTTCTGATGAAGATGGTGAAATTCGTGTCAGACAGAAAGCACTTGCTCCGGATCCAAAGGAAGAATCTGAGTTTGACCGGGAGCTGAAGGCTCTTATGCAGGAGAGCTTGGATTCCCGTAAGCTAGAGCTGCGGTCCCGCCCAACTCTTGATATGATGATACCAATGAACATCTTAGAAGGTTCTACTAAGGACCATCATGGCAGAGGGGTTGAAGGGGAGAGTGGGGAGGATACAGTAGATGAAGATAATGGAGGAAACCGAGAGGTCCGTGTAAGAGTTCTTGTGAAACGTGGGCACAAGCAACAGACAAAGCAAATGTTAATTCCTCAAGATTGCTCTCTTGTGCGGAGCACAAAGCAAAAAGAAGCTGCTGAGCTAGAGGAGAAACAGGATATTAAGCGATTTGTTTTGGAGTACAATGACAGAGAAGAAGAGGAACTTAATGGGGTAGGAAATCAAATCATGGGTTGGACACAATCTGGCATTGGCCGAATACCTAGTCGTGGTGGCACTTGGGATGGAAGTGGTGGGAGAGGTTCAGGCTCACGTCATAGGTATTTCCATCATCCAGGTGGTGGTGGACATTATTATGGTCGAAGAAGATAAAACTATAGTTGGTTTTGAGTTTGTTTGAAGTTTTTCCTTGTAGATATTTCAATCCGTGTTTGAGGATCAGCAAGTTTCTCTTCTACAGAGAAAAACTTGCACTTTGGATGTTCCCGGCAATTTTTTGTCTGCTGATGCGGGAATGAAATTGGAGAGGATTGAGGGGCGCGGTCTTTGAAAACTAAGCAAAAAGTGTTTTTGGGCAAGTGCATGGCTTACCACGCATGTGATTGATGGGAGTATATGTGATAATGACTTGAAGCGTAAGGGGTCTGAGCTATAAGGAATTAAGGATATCATTACATGAATTCTTGTGTTTAGGTTGATTATCATGTAAATTTTTTGATATCAGATTAACTGCCATTGTAAATAATGGGCCTTGTGTTGCAATATGTTATGGCGAGCATCAGTGTTTTGGTACGGTGATTATTATTGTTCTACATTGCCCGAAATTCCGAATTCTCGGTGATAGGGGATCACTTACTACATGCAAACGGAGGCAACTTCTGTTGAGTTTATGTAAAGATGAGTTCGAAATCGGTGTTGAAATATGGCAGAGTAGATAGGTATTGAGTTGTTTTCTCATGATTACTTGAATTAAGGTTTAGGTTTTATGATAGTTTTGCTCGGGCATTGTTGCCTGTGTGGGAAAATATTGACTGTCTACTTGTAATGATGCCTGTTGAATTGGCTACTGGACATACGAAGTTGCAATTAAATGACTATAGTTACTACTTGCAGTTCGGATGTTATTTGTAAAGTAGGTCAATTGAAAACATGTACTAGGGCGTAGATCATGAGCATCTGCATCTAATCCAGCTATCCAAGCACCTAGGGCCTTTGGCAGTTTGGCTACATATGAATTGCACTACTCATCCGAATATCAAAAAAATCTTTCTAATGTGCAATAACAATTTTAAAATTGACATTTGTGGTAATTTGAAGCTTACTGAAAACAATACTACGTACAAAGTAGTAGAGACATTCTATTGGAATTGGGGTTAAGAGACGATTTAACCAACTAAATTTTCAATCCTACATATTATAAAAATTGTTAGAAGTTTTAACCAACTAGAGGTGTATTTTCTTCACGAGATTCCAATCCCGATTCGTTTCAATCCATTTTATTCCCAGGTCACCCATTCTAATTCCGGCAATTTATTCTAATTCCGACAATCCATTTTTTTCATTCCTGCACAGTCGCGTAAAAAAAACATACCCTAGATTTTCGGATAATATCTCGTAAATCATTGTGATATGTATAAATAGGTAATCACATAACATTTTTGTAAATAAGTAGAAAACTTTATTAATCACCCCTTAAAGTGCATGTAAAAAATAACCTTACCCCTGAATTTCTAACATATTACCTAAAAATACCATTGTGATATGTAATTTATGACAATGATTTATTGGTCTGTACTCTCGATTTTCACTAGTTTTTATGGCGTATTATCTTTTGTTTTTTCCCTTTTAAATTGGATTTTTTTGTTTATTAAAAAAAAAAAAGTGGTAGAGTTGTAAAATACAGAGATAAACACCAGAAGACAACAAAACAAACAAGAGGTCAGAAGACTATTTCTCTCTCCCTCTCTATAACCCCTTCCTCGCCTTTGTGATTTGCACGATTCATCTTTTAGATTCAACGATTTTTTCGTGAAATCTCTTCTGAAACTCGAAGAAATTAGGTACGATTATTAATCTTCATCTTTTTTCACTCATCAATTTATTCAATTATTGTCTAATTTTCGATTTTTCTGCATTCTAATTTTGTGATTTCATCTATGCTTTAAACTTCTAATTAGAATTAGTTTTTCTCTTTTGGAATAGACTGTGAATTTGATTGATTTGATTTTAACCCTAATTTGAACTAATTAGTGTTTTTAATCTTACGATTGATGATTTCGCTAAGTTTAGATCAGAATCTAATAGCATATGTTGATTATTGATGGTTATTTAGTTTTAATGCTGAATTTATGATGCATTCATCAAATTTTTGTAATTGTATGATGCGTTATGTAGACTGAAGTGAAATTTATGAGCTTATGTCGAAAACTGAGTGATTGATCATAGTAATTTATGCTGCTGTAACTGTTGTAGATGCGATTGTTCGTTTGACGAACTTTTAGTTCGGGTGAATGATTCAGTTTCGCGCTACCCGGTGTTTTTGAGTTGTGTTTCAGTGAAAGAACAGTTGACGTAGGCGATGTAATCTGAAAGATTATTTGTTTTAGATGTTTTGATTTGTTGATAGATTGATGCTCTGATTGGTTTCGTTTAAATTAGTTGCAAGTATGAATGCTGATTAGGTTGAATTTAATGTTTGTGTCTTTTACATTGATGATTGTATTGGTTGATGGCGCAGTGTTGAAGATGAAGAAGTTTGGACAAACGGTGTTGGCAATTATGATTATCATATCGCAGCTATGCGCTGTGTTGACGTTGGAAACAACAGGCCCTGCATTCATGTGGTCACCTCATGTTGACATGTACGATCCATTTTACATACAGTACTGATTTGTTGTTTCGAAAATTGGAATATGTATCAAATTTAAATACGGAGCAAGAAATAGCATTGTTATAAAATGCACATCGTATAGCATATGTCGAATTTGTATCAAATTTAAATACGGAGCAAGAATTATGCATTGCTGATTTGTTGTTTTTGGTTAGTTATTTATAAATATGTTAGTATGTTCATTTGATTTCTTAAAAGCTTGAACATATTTAAAAGGAGTGAATTTCTATTTATTATTGACTGACCAACTTTTGCTTAGAATGGAGATGTGGAATAGATATGTTTCTTGCATTTTGAGTGCCTAAAGGATAAAGCTTAAGCAATGTTGTGCCGCATTGATTTCTTTCTTTTTCCAGATTTTTGTTGTATTGTTTTATTTCATAAATTCGGATTTCCAACATCTTATGTTGTAAAATTGTTTATAAAAGTCTAAGTTTGACCTTTTCCCCAATTCTAGTTGATGATTATCAGTGGATTTAGAAATAATGTGTTTGAAGGTGCTCTTCAGTAGAAGAGATATTGATTTGCACTCTTATGTTTTCAATGTTATTTTTGTTTGTTTGTATAAGCTTATGTTATCTTATGTTGATGAATTCAAATAGGGAGCTGGTTGAAAAGGTGAACTATCAAACACTCTCCTCTAGAGAGTTAGCACAGTCCGTTATGTCCACTGGGGGCTGGTCAAACATACTGGTATCTTTTTCCTTGCTATAGTAGGCGTTTGCTAGTGTTATTTGTTAATTATTATTTTTTTCCTCGTGAAATCACCTTTAATCTACTTTCAGAGTCTTTTAGACCTCATGATTATTTTGCTGGTGCAGTGTGAGGGTAAACAATCTCATCAACCATTGGACCTTGCTGTTGTGTTTGTTGGAAAAGAGGTAGTGGATTGATGAACTTTCTTTTGGTATTCTTCTATCTGTATTAACAAAAAAATTTGGTGTTATTCTTATAAGAAGTGCTTCTACACTTCCGTATGTGTTGTGATTTTGACTTTTTTTGACAACAAAATTATAGCATAAAAGCTTTTTTACAAGTGAAAATAGTATTTATCACATATTCACATCCATGTCTAAGAAATTGATATTGCAATGTGAAGTGCAATTGGATTCTATCATATATAAATGAGCCTGTTTCTCATAATATAATATGTGACATTGACTTAAGTGTGATGTTAAAGGGGACTCTTGTGTTTACCTGTGTAAGTCATTGAGAATGAATTAGATCATATAGTTATAGACTTCAAACCTGGTTAGAACTTCGTTGCATTAGAACTATTGATAGCCACTCCCTTTTATCATTGTTCATATCTCACACCAAGGACTCAAGGAGTGCAGGTGTCAAAATTGGACTGCTGAAGATTCATAGCTAGACCATAGATGTATGAAGTATGATAATAATCTGTCTGGTATCTAGTTACTCAGTAATTAAGTGTAGACTAAAGAGGTGGATAACTGTTTGTGTTTGTGATCTACAAATCAATGGCCTTGGGAAGCAGAGGTAGGTGTTTCCCTGGGCTTAGGCAGATGCCTTGTAAATGAAGCCTTTTTGCAAAATTGTTTCATCATGTTCTCCCCACTTCTGTGTAATGGAGGCTGTTAAGCTGTATTTTTAACTATTGTGGTTATTTATTGTTGCTGATATTTTTACTTCTATCTGTAGTTGCAATCATCAAGTCTCACTGGAAATAATTTGGCACATTCTGCACTTGTGGATATGCTCAAGGTAATATAGGCTGTTATTAATCAAACCATTTCTTTCTCGTCATCGTTTAAAGTTCCCATATTATGTGATTTTTATTTTTCATGGTATTTTGTCCCTTTAACAGAACTCCTTTACAAAGTCCAACTTCTCAATGGCTTATCCTTATGTTTCGGCAAGGGTAACAGAAGAGACCTTGGAAAACTCTTTAATTGAAGAGTTTGGCAAATCTTGTGACGATAAATTGGGAGTTGGCAATGTTATTGTTACTGAGTCTTGTTTAGTAGAAGACAAAGGATATTCAAAACTTGCAGATATGCAGTCGGTAGAGGTAGGCTTGTCAATTTGATATGTGAAATTGTCAATTGACGGTATTGCCCAGATTCTTTCAAATTTTGTCCTCAATTCGGTAAATTTGCAGGAATATGTAGCCTCTACAATGGAGAAAGGCACTAAGGATAAAACTGATTTGCTTGTCGTATGTCGTGGAGGATTCAGTACTTTGAAAAATCTTGACCGTCCACATTCTGAAGGTATGAGTGTAAAGATGCTTGTGTGACTTATTTGTGAGTGTAGATTATCTCCATATGGATTGCTTTAAAGCATTTCATCATTGCAGGTCAATTCTTTTCGGAGTTGATAAGCTCATTGGACCACTCTGGAGCTAAATACTCAGTTCTTTATGTTTCTGATCCATATAACCCCATTCTGTATCCTTCCTTCCATCGGTTGCTTGCTGAAGCTTCTGGAAATGCTTCTTTAAATTCTACTGCTTTCTGTGATGGGGTTTGCCAACTTAAGAAGACCCTTCTCGAGGCAGTTTTTGTTGTGAGTACCATTTTCCATTACTTTCTTTACTAACTATGAAAGGCTATGTTTCCGTGCTCTTTATTTATGTCTGTCATTTTTTTTTTTTTCCTTTTGTGCATTTGTTGTTGAACCCATCACTTGGGTCTTCTCTTTTTCTTACCCAAAGTCCCAAACACCAATAAACCATGATCATGCTTAGACTTTGATGGTATGTACACTTCCCAGCTTGATGGAAAGAACGCTATTAAAGAAGTAGATAGTCCATTATGACAGAGTGACCTCGTCTAGTTGTTTTGCTGGTTTAGTTTCTAGAAATTTGAAGTAGTGTTAGATGGGGTTGAAGTCCCATCAGCTTCTCTAATTTATATGGAAATGTGTGCTGTCAACATTAACTTTATACGCCCTGAGCTTCATTATCTAGTGATTTTGATGCTTGTTTATTTGGACAAACTAAAAGAAAGATTGGGAAAAGGGTCAAGAAATACTTGTGCTCAACATTACCTGGGCTGTAATTTACTAATTTATGAAGATCTAGTTGACTTTCTGCCCAAGTTCAATTCTTTTTTGCTGATATAATTTTCTGTTTTCTAATGTTCAGGCTGTAACACTGCTTATAATTTTAATTTCGGGACTCTGCTGTATGATGGGAATTGATACTCCTTCAAGGTTTGAGGCTCCTCAAGAATCTTCATGATCTGTTTGCATGAACAACCCCTTTTGTAGCATAGCGGTATTCGTTTTAGGGTGTTGATTTCCAGGGTTTCAAACACTGTTAAACAAATAGGAAGATCAGCTTTACAGAGTTGAAAGTTGATACCCTGGTAGTTTGTATCATTATCTATGGCCAGAGGGAGAGATGGCTGTTGTAAAATTTATTCGTCTGTTTATTGGCATTTTCTTGCATCTGATGCACGGTGATGTTGTATTTTCATCCATTTGTTACTGCAATACTTTCTATAATAAAGCTTTAGCAAGTCAATAAATAAAGTGGTTTTTTTTGTGGAAAATCAATGTACCTCTTATTTTTTTAGTTTTTTCTTAGTAAAGCTATAATTTCAAGCAAATGCATCTTAAGTTGAAGACTATAATAGGTTGATAAGCTCTCACAATCTGATGAAAACGCGATAGCTTAGCTTAGCAGTATTCCCAATCACAAAAAAACTACTCTCTTTGTATTTAAAACTTGTTTTGGGCCTGATGTGATGAAGGTATGTTGGGTTGTCTGAGACTCTTGAGAGTTGTTTAGAAAGGAAGTATTTTGTTGATAGACATTTTCACAAGTACATTATACTGAATTAAAGAGGAGCACTTGAGTCTTCTCAGATCCAATTTAACAGATCAGCCTGGCCTGTAAATCTGACGTTGTCTTGCAATCATTTTTTTTGGGTTGTTTTGGAGCTATAAGGGCGGGTAATGAAAATCGATCTTAGGATCCCTTGAAACCGGGAGGGAAGTTTTACCACTTGACCTACCCCTCACTTTTTGTGTCGTATTCATGTGATAGGATCAATTGTTTTAGTAAATGAAACTAGTTTCTCTTTTCTCACCTTATAACAAGCAATTTAGTTGATAGGCCAATACCATTTATATACTAGCATTTGTATCTTTTTTTTTTGTTATTATTATTAAAGCGGCTGCCACTAAATTAGTTTTTCCTTATAAACCCTACTCAGTTTCCCGATTGAAGTCTGCGCATTCAAATTTTATTATTATTTTTATAATATGCAACCTAGTTGACTACAACCACGATGAGAGAAATGTATCTATTTTTTTTCTATTATTAAAGCAATTGCCACTAAATTAGTTTTTCCTCATAATTACTACTTAGTTTCCTGCTTGAAGTATACACATTCAACTACAATTATTTTTTTATATATAATATGGAACATAATTGACTACAACCACGACACGAGAAAAGCATAGAGTCGAACATCATCCGTAGAATAAATATCAAACCCTCTAAAAGCAAAAGGTAAGGAGGCAAGTCGCTGATGTGAATGTAAGGCTGCCATTCACATCAGGTTTACGGCAGTGTTACCTATGAGTTTTCTCCCACTTCACTTGATAGGGATTTTCCCATTTCAGGCTTTAATTGCTTTATTAGAAGTCATAATTGGTCATGCATCCTTGGTAAACAATGCATTGAGGTTACATTCTTGAAATTATCTTGATTAAAAGATTCGTTCTTGTTAGGTTTTGAAGACATCACAAGAAATTACAAAGTTGCGCAACAAGGGATTGTGGTGTGTTTTGTCCGTGTTTTTGTGTTGTTTGGGTTGTGCGTGTTTATCATAATTTTTGCCCAAGTTTCTATGTTTGTTAGATAATTATCTAGTTCCTTAAGTGGTTAAAATACTTTCCTAAATTAGGTTGTTAATTTTTCGAAAACAAGGCACAAAATTCCGTGCACATGCCTTGGCACCCAAGGATAGTGTTTTCGGAATTTTTGAGGTTGTTTTAGGATTTGTTTAGTTTAGTTTAGTTTTTGCTGAATTTCTATCCTAGTTTTAGCGGACTTTTTTTGGCTTAGAATTGGAGGATTGTTCCAATCATAGTCCTATAAGTACCTATAGACCTCTTTGTTTAAATAACATAGATTGTTTTTGAATAAAATTGTTTTCCTTGAATTTCGATTGTGTGATTCAATTGATAAAGTTTCCGTAGTTATTTCTATCTCCTTGCTTGGGTTACAATATCCCATAGCATAAACCCTAGCTCTTATGAAACCTTTGGTGGATGAATCAAGTCCATATCCTAAAAATCATACACAATTTCGTGAGTTTTAAGAGAGATTCATAAAACTTTTGAAACTAAATTGCTAAAATCCAACTACAGTCCATCAACCTTGTGAGTTTTGTTGTTAACCCATTATTGTTAAATAACCCATTAAAATTCACATCAGTCACGTCGCTAAACCCTCGTCCCCAATCCGATAAAAATATGTTCCAAGGAAGAACAAAGAGTAGCGTCAAAAGAGCACTAAGCTGCCTGAAAGATATGAGGGGACAACTACATGCAGTAAGAAACAACTCAAGTTAAAGATCATCAAGCTTAGCAAGCGCATTCATAAAAACAAAGGTGTTGGCCACTCTCTTCATCACCAGTCCACAACTAAAAATAGGATCCACACTAACAATACCACTAAACCATTTTACACCACTCATAAACACAACGAAATTAAGGGGAAAAACTCCCATAAGACTTCTGTGAGGGTCCTTTGTGGACCAACAAACTCCAGTTTTTTCCACATGCAGATGTAATCCAAAACGAAGCCTATCCTCCATAATTTACTTCGCACTCCCCCCAAACAACTTCTAGAGGTACGAAAGGTCATAGTACGGCTCCAGGAGAGCAAAAACATTTATCTTCTCTTTTTCGGTGATTCTCCGAAGCAGGAAGACAAAAAGGTTTATAGGACGAAATCGAGTGTGGGGTGTCCTATGGTTACCTACAACATGTGTTAAATAAATCATGGTGAAAACAAGATGGAGCATGGGACAACCCTCTAGAAGTCAAAAATTTTACAAGGGTCCCATGTTCCGGGGAAAAAGTTGTCGAAAATTTTATATTATGCCTCTATGGTCAAAAGAGAGTCCTTGAGCAACTTTTAGGAGTTTGAAAGGTCATAATACGATGTCGGGAGAGCAAAAAACACTTATGTTCTCTTTTTCGGTAATTCTCTAAAGAGGAAAAATAATAATGTTTTGGTGGCCGAAATCTAGCATAGGGGTGTCGTAGGTTCACCTTCAACATATAGTAAAAATTTAGAACTAAAATAAGACGGAGCCCGAGAAAGTCTTTCAGAAGCTAAAAATGAAGGCTATAACTCACAGTTTTTTGATGGTTTTGGGTCCCGGAAAAAAAAGTTGTGGAAAATTATACATGATGTCTCCATGATCAAAACGGGGCCCCAAGATAATTTTAAGGGTTGAAAAGGTCATAATATGGTCTTGAAAAAGCAAAAAAAAAAAAAACACTTAAATTCTATTTTTCGGTAATCCTCGAAAGAAAGAAGACATCAAGATTATAGAGGCCGAAAACATATGGTTAAAAATTGGGACGAAAACAAGACGAATCCAAAGACAACCCTTTGAAAGCCAAAAAAACAAAGGCTATAAGACTATAACCACTCAATCACTCATAGTTTTCGAGGGTTCCCGAGTCCCAGAAAAATGTTGCCGAAAATTTTATGTGATGATCCTATGGTCAATAGAGGGTCTTCGAGTAATTTTAAGAGTTCAAAAGGTAATAACATGGTGCCGAGAAAGTGGAAAAACAAAAATGTTCTCTTTTTTGGTAATCCTCTAAATAGGGAATATGACAAGGTTTTATAGGCCAAAATCAAGCGTGGGGCGTTCTGGTGTCACCTCCAACATGTGGCAAAGATTAGGGCGAAAATAAGATGGAGCCCAAGATAGCCCTCCGAAAGCCCAAAATAAAGGCTATAACTCATAATTTTCGAGGAATGTGGGATCATAACAAAAAGTTGCCAAAATTGTTACATAGCGCCCCTATGGTAAAAAAAATGCTCTCCAGTAACCTTAAGGGGTTCATAAGTTCATTAGAATACGGTTACAGGTAAGTGAAAAAACTTAAGCTCTATATTTCGGTAATTCTCTAAAGAGGGCATATATCAGGGTTTCAGAAGTCGAGATCAAGCGTGCGACGTCCTTAGGTCACTCCAACATGTGGTAAAAAATAAATCAGGGGGAAAATAAGTCGGATCCCAAGGCAACCCTTTAGAAGCCGAAAAAGAAGCTTATAACTCACAGTTTTCGAGGATTTCACGGTCCTTGAAAAAACATAAGTTTTACAAGATGCACCAATGGTCAAAGAGAAGCTCTAAAGGTCATAGTGTAATCTCGCAGGGAGAGCGAAAAACACTTATATTCTCTTTTTCGGTAATTCTCCAAAGAGGGAAGATAAAAGGTATTAGAAGCCTAAATTGACCATAGGGGCATTGTGTAATATTTTTGGATTTTTTTTTCTGAGACCACAAAACCTTCAAAAAATGTGAATTACAACCTTCGTTTTCGGATTGTTGAGGGTTATCTCGGGATCCTTGTTATTTTTGCCTTGGTTTTTTTACCACGTAATCTGGGTCAGCGTAGGACCCTCCACGGTTGGTTTCAGCCTCTACAAACTTGTTATCATCACTCTTTCCAAAATATATTGGAAGAAAGGAATAATAGCCTTTTCTCTTTTCTCATAATGTTCTAATAACCTTTTTTAAGAGAAAATAGCCACTCGATATTCCTATTTTGATTATAGAGGCACCCTGTCAAATTTTAAGGATTTTTTTTTCTATGATCCCAAAACCTTTGAAAACTGTGAATAACGTTTGTTAATGGCTTCTGGAGGGTTATCCAGGGCTCCAATTTATTTCTACTTTATTTTTTTACCAAGTGTTATAGGTTATCACATGACTCCCCACGATTGGGTTCAGCCTCTAAAAACTTGTTATCATCTTTCTTTCAGAGACATGAGGAGCAATAACTTATCACTCCCCTTGGAAGTTTTTTATGACCTTTTCAAAAAAAAAAAATTAGCTTTTCAGGATTCCTATTTTAAGCATAAGGACACTATGTAAAATTTACGAATTCTATTTTTTTTTTTTAATTCCTAGAACTATTAATTATGGTTTTCGTTTTTAGCTTCTAAAAAATTGTTTCGAGGTCCGTCTTATATTTTTAAGAGGTGTTGGAGCCTACTTGGAGTTGAGTCAGGTGACCATAGAAGACGTCCACTTAAGTTTCCTAAACGAAAAAGCTACGCAACGTCATATGTAATGATAAAAATTAAGAATGTTAAGAAGCAGAAGATTTTGCTAATTTAACTCAATATTACGTTGAACTAACACTGCTCAACAATCCAGGTTTTGCTACTTAATTTTTTTACTTTCTCCATTAATTTGTTTGTTTGATTAATTTGACTAAAAATCACACCTTTATTTCTTTGTTTGTTATACAGTAATACTAATTCAAATTGCTGAATTTGAGTATATAAATTTTATATTTAAGCATAATGCATGTAATTTGCAGATGAAGCTGTGAATTTGGTGAACAAAACATGGGTGATAAATCAAGATCAAAAGAAATGAAATCCCAGAAATTTAATTCAATGCAGAAATCAAAAAAGCCCACAACTTTATTGGAAAAAGCTAATCAAAATTTGTCTGGGATTTTTGCTTTGGCTCTTCTTGTATTTGATTCAATTCTTGTGTTTCTCATAATTGCTTATGTACCATGTAAGTTCATCCAAATTTTTTATCTATTGTTGTTGTTTATTTGATTGTTTGATTTTTTGGGTTTGTTTTTTTTTCTGAAAGATTTCAGTTGTTTTGTTTGTTAGATACAAAAATAGATTGGGATGCTTATATGTCACAGGTGTGTATGATTATAGCATTGAATTTGGTGCCACTATGATTTATGAGTATGAATTTTGGTTGATTGATTTATATAATGGTATGCCATTGTTGGGTAGGTTTCTGAATTNGCCGAAAACATATGGTTAAAAATTGGGACGAAAACAAGACGAATCCAAAGACAACCCTTTGAAAGCCAAAAAAACAAAGGCTATAAGACTATAACCACTCAATCACTCATAGTTTTCGAGGGTTCCCGAGTCCCAGAAAAATGTTGCCGAAAATTTTATGTGATGATCCTATGGTCAATAGAGGGTCTTCGAGTAATTTTAAGAGTTCAAAAGGTAATAACATGGTGCCGAGAAAGTGGAAAAACAAAAATGTTCTCTTTTTTGGTAATCCTCTAAATAGGGAATATGACAAGGTTTTATAGGCCAAAATCAAGCGTGGGGCGTTCTGGTGTCACCTCCAACATGTGGCAAAGATTAGGGCGAAAATAAGATGGAGCCCAAGATAGCCCTCCGAAAGCCCAAAATAAAGGCTATAACTCATAATTTTCGAGGAATGTGGGATCATAACAAAAAGTTGCCAAAATTGTTACATAGCGCCCCTATGGTAAAAAAAATGCTCTCCAGTAACCTTAAGGGGTTCATAAGTTCATTAGAATACGGTTACAGGTAAGTGAAAAAACTTAAGCTCTATATTTCGGTAATTCTCTAAAGAGGGCATATATCAGGGTTTCAGAAGTCGAGATCAAGCGTGCGACGTCCTTAGGTCACTCCAACATGTGGTAAAAAATAAATCAGGGGGAAAATAAGTCGGATCCCAAGGCAACCCTTTAGAAGCCGAAAAAGAAGCTTATAACTCACAGTTTTCGAGGATTTCACGGTCCTTGAAAAAACATAAGTTTTACAAGATGCACCAATGGTCAAAGAGAAGCTCTAAAGGTCATAGTGTAATCTCGCAGGGAGAGCGAAAAACACTTATATTCTCTTTTTCGGTAATTCTCCAAAGAGGGAAGATAAAAGGTATTAGAAGCCTAAATTGACCATAGGGGCATTGTGTAATATTTTTGGATTTTTTTTTCTGAGACCACAAAACCTTCAAAAAATGTGAATTACAACCTTCGTTTTCGGATTGTTGAGGGTTATCTCGGGATCCTTGTTATTTTTGCCTTGGTTTTTTTACCACGTAATCTGGGTCAGCGTAGGACCCTCCACGGTTGGTTTCAGCCTCTACAAACTTGTTATCATCACTCTTTCCAAAATATATTGGAAGAAAGGAATAATAGCCTTTTCTCTTTTCTCATAATGTTCTAATAACCTTTTTTAAGAGAAAATAGCCACTCGATATTCCTATTTTGATTATAGAGGCACCCTGTCAAATTTTAAGGATTTTTTTTTCTATGATCCCAAAACCTTTGAAAACTGTGAATAACGTTTGTTAATGGCTTCTGGAGGGTTATCCAGGGCTCCAATTTATTTCTACTTTATTTTTTTACCAAGTGTTATAGGTTATCACATGACTCCCCACGATTGGGTTCAGCCTCTAAAAACTTGTTATCATCTTTCTTTCAGAGACATGAGGAGCAATAACTTATCACTCCCCTTGGAAGTTTTTTATGACCTTTTCAAAAAAAAAAAATTAGCTTTTCAGGATTCCTATTTTAAGCATAAGGACACTATGTAAAATTTACGAATTCTATTTTTTTTTTTTAATTCCTAGAACTATTAATTATGGTTTTCGTTTTTAGCTTCTAAAAAATTGTTTCGAGGTCCGTCTTATATTTTTAAGAGGTGTTGGAGCCTACTTGGAGTTGAGTCAGGTGACCATAGAAGACGTCCACTTAAGTTTCCTAAACGAAAAAGCTACGCAACGTCATATGTAATGATAAAAATTAAGAATGTTAAGAAGCAGAAGATTTTGCTAATTTAACTCAATATTACGTTGAACTAACACTGCTCAACAATCCAGGTTTTGCTACTTAATTTTTTTACTTTCTCCATTAATTTGTTTGTTTGATTAATTTGACTAAAAATCACACCTTTATTTCTTTGTTTGTTATACAGTAATACTAATTCAAATTGCTGAATTTGAGTATATAAATTTTATATTTAAGCATAATGCATGTAATTTGCAGATGAAGCTGTGAATTTGGTGAACAAAACATGGGTGATAAATCAAGATCAAAAGAAATGAAATCCCAGAAATTTAATTCAATGCAGAAATCAAAAAAGCCCACAACTTTATTGGAAAAAGCTAATCAAAATTTGTCTGGGATTTTTGCTTTGGCTCTTCTTGTATTTGATTCAATTCTTGTGTTTCTCATAATTGCTTATGTACCATGTAAGTTCATCCAAATTTTTTATCTATTGTTGTTGTTTATTTGATTGTTTGATTTTTTGGGTTTGTTTTTTTTTCTGAAAGATTTCAGTTGTTTTGTTTGTTAGATACAAAAATAGATTGGGATGCTTATATGTCACAGGTGTGTATGATTATAGCATTGAATTTGGTGCCACTATGATTTATGAGTATGAATTTTGGTTGATTGATTTATATAATGGTATGCCATTGTTGGGTAGGTTTCTGAATTTCTTAATGGTGAAAGAGATTATAGTAACATAGAAGGCGATACTGGGCCGCTCGTTTATCCGGCTGGTTTTCTGTATGTTTATTCAGCTATTCAGTACATTACTGGAGGACAAGTTTATCCTGCTCAGGTTTTTTCCTCTCTATGTTATCTGAGTCAATAAGTTGCTGATCGTGCTAGAATTTGAGTGTTTAGTTGTAGTTCAAAGATTAATATTTGCTCATTACCTTTTCGTTTAGAGAGTATTATGCTTAAAATAGCAATTGAGCATTTGAGTTTGTGCAATGTAGCAATGGGGTTCAATGATTCTATAATTTGAAACTCCTTTCTTGATGATTTCTTGTTTAGGGTTTGATGTGCAACTTTAATTCGACTCATTTCTTGATTGTCTTTGCAGATTTTATTCGGTGTTCTGTACATAATTAACCTCGCAATTGTGTTTCTAATCTATATCAAAACTGATGTGGTATGTTTCTTCCTCATGTTATATGCGTTTTTAAACTTTGCTCTTCTATGTCCTGATGTCCATTTTGCATTGGCTATCGTAATAGTATATACTATATACCTATAGCCTATAGGGAGGAAGTTTTTCTTAGTAGTAAACTGGTTAAGTACTCTGAAGTATGGATGCCTCACATGATTTGTGGCTGTAGTTTATGTGAAAGGAAAAGAATCTACAATTTATGTTGGGGTAATAGCATGCGTTTACAACTTCCATGGGGCTTCTCGGCCCCCGTCTAGTTTCTGCTCGTTTTTTTACCAAGTGTTCTAGGTGAACCTAGAACCCCCTACATCAAGTTTTACTCAAAAATCTTGGTGTGTTCCCTCTTTAGAGAGTTTATGGGAAAAGGCTATATTAATCTTTTTCTCTCTCCTAGGACTGTCTTATTGCCTTTTGAACTTCGAAAAGCTGTCCGAGGTCCCTATTTTGACCCTAGGGGCATCTTGTGAAATTTTTGGCATTTTTTTTTCCGAGACGTTGGAACCTCAACAAATGTGAATAATAGCATTCTTTTTCGCCTTCCGCAGAGTTGTCCCTTGCCCTGTCTAGTTTCCATCTTAATTTTTTACCAAGTTATCTAAATCAACCCGGGACTCCCCACCTCCAGTATTAGTCTAAAAAAACTTGTTATGTTCGTTCTTTAGAGAGGTTCCAGAAAAGGTCACATTAGCCTTTTTCGCTCTTTTGAGACCGTCTTATCGCGTTTTGAACCCAAAAAAGTTGTTCGAGGCCCCTATTTTGACGTTAGGGCACCATGCAAAATTTTCGGCAATTTTATTTTCGGGACCCTCGAACCACCAAAAAATTGTTGATAATAGCCTTTGTTTTCGCCTTCCAAAACGTTTGGTTTCAGCCTAAAAAAAACTTGTTATATTCCCTCTTCAGTGAGGTTCTGAAAAAAGGCCACATTAGTCTTCATCGCTCTCCCGAGGCCATCTTATAGTCATTTGAACCCCAATAAGCTGTCTGCAATCCCTATCTTGACCATATGGGCACCATGTAAAATTTTCGGCAACTGTTTTTCCGAGACCCCAGAACCTCCGAAAACCATGGATAATAGCCTTCATTTTGACTCTAGGGTCACCATGTAAAATTTTCGGCATGGACCCTGGAACTATTGACAACTGTGGACTTTTGGATCATATTTTAAAGACTCAATTTTACAGCTCTTGATGTTAGGAAACTGGACTTGAGCAATCCATCACCTTTTCATTGTTCATCACTGGTCTTTGTAGATTAACCATCTTCATTTATAGGGCTGGAGTGTATTTCATGCATTCACCCAGGCCTCCTATCTGGTTGACTTATGGAGAAGCATTAAAGGGGTATCCTTGGCCCGTAATCCTACAGACGTCGCAAAATAATTCAATTAGTTGATTTTAAAGTTAGTTAGACGTGGGGATTAATGGAGTTATGTAATAGAAAGGGAAGGATAAGGAAGAAAGGGGATTGTAATTGATTCAATCTGTCTTAAATCTTCTGTCTCTCTATATTTTATTTCTACGTTTTCTAGCTGCAATCTTATTTTACCTTGTCTGTTCTGCTTGAGATGTAATGCAGGAGTCCTGTTTGTTACTCTCTGTGTGGGTGTGTGCATAGCAGAGAGAGATAAAGGATATGCATCATACCTATGTTGTTTGGGACCTTTGGGTAGTAATTTGGACAATTGACACGTATTGATCCTTGTGTCATTTTATGGAAACCTATTACTTGTCAATATGAAGACTTCTGCAGTTTTATGTGCTTTCAATATTTCAGTATTTTACTTGATCCATTTGCTTCTACCGGAACACAGAAGCATACTGGGATTCTTCTGCATTATATAACCTGATATATATGACAGACTGAACATAGTTGAATTATGATCTGATTATAGAGGCCTTCAACATACCTCTGAAACAAAATTATATCTGAGTTAAATTCCGAATGCAGTTTCCTGTTGGTCACTTGGTCTTGCAATAAGTTTAGTTATGTTGAATCTCTTGCTTGCTAGTGGGCATAAATCCTAAAATCATTCGATAAATTCTTTGAAAGGACTTAAATTACTAGCCGATTTCAAGCTTATTGATCTTGGAAGGAGCTGCATTTGATGTGTTGTGGGCCTGCGGCTTGATCCTTGACATATAATTTTTATCAGTGAATTTCTAATCCTGGATTGAATGGGGATGAAGCAGTGTTGGTAGCAATAAAATGTTTTATACAGGTCTAAAAAAGAAATGAGTTATTTGCAATTAGTTTACATCAGGATATAGTAATGTACATCATTAGGTTAGTTGTCTGTACTATACCTAGGCTGACTATAATTATTGGAAAATGTATTTTCTTTGAATTTATGTGTTTCATGTTTCATCTTGCATCTGTTTTATTCAATGATGCATTAATTGAACATAATAAAGGTTTTTTAATTTTTGTTTTTGGTATTGAGTTCTACTTGAAGATATTTGTGACTTAAGGGAAATGTAATTTTAAAATGAATTTGCACCATTTCTTCTTTGCAGCTTCCTTGGTGGGCTCTTACCCTACTTTGTTTGTCAAAGAGGGTGCATTCGATATTTGTACTTCGTTTATTCAATGACTGCATTGCTACAACACTTCTTAATGCTGCACTTGCAACACTCCTTTATCAGAAGTGGTGTTTGGGGCTGATAATATTCAGGTTGTATTTGGACTTTGAAATTTGCTAATGCAAGGCTATGTTTTGAGCTCAGTTGATTTACCGTGTCTTTTGTGTTAATGCAGCTTGGCTGTATCAATAAAGATGAATGTGCTTCTGTTTGCTCCTTCCTTACTACTACTCCTATTGAAGGTAGGTGCATTCCTTTGTTAGCTATTCCTTTTCAGATTGCGTGATGCTTAATAAAGGAAAATTTCTCCACAGGCTATGGACATTAGTGGAACAATAGTTGCTCTTGGAGGCGCTGCATTAGTCCAGGTGCTTTCTCCACCCTATCAACCACTGATTGCTGGAATTTCACAGTATTGATTGATATTAGGATTTAGTTATCTCAGGATCATAATTCTTAAATTTTTGCAGATAGCCAAAATTTAATTCTTTGTTGAATTTTGATAGTCCAACCAGTTAATTATTCATCAGTTGGTAATTCTCGTATTCTTTCAATATTTCTGTTCAAAAGGTTAAAGCTCTTAAAGTGTGCTACTGCCCAGAGAATTATTTTTCTCTAGGGTAAGCTAGCAGCTACAAATACATATACTAATTTACTTTGCTGATGAAATGATAAATGAAGAATATTATCTCAAATTTGGCCAAACTTTATATGTTTCCCTGCTTATCCTTTTCAGCTTTGCAAAAAAGAAATTCTTTATTTTTGACGAGATTTTGATATTTGAGTTGCTCCTTTTTACTTGGCTTTTTGTCTGTATGGTTAGGTAAGATGGCAAGTGCTGCTGCTGCTGTGGTAGTCGCATTGATTTCAAATTTTACATTTGTTGATGCCTCCATACACGTTCGTTATGGTTCTGCAGATCCTGCTGGGGTTTCCTTTCTTAATGTCATATCCAGTAGCCTACTTATCCAGAGCCTTCAATCTTGGACGTGTTTTCATCCACTATTGGTATCATATTTTCCCTTTTCTTTACTATAATTTCATGACCATTTACAAACAAGTGCACTCTACATGCCTAGTTATAAGCTACAAAATGAAGTTTGCCATGGGTCTTCAATCATTAAGCATGTTTATCATACTGTCGATCGTCAGATATGTGAGGATCACAAAGCTGATAGGGTTGTTGAGATGATGGCTAAATAAAATGGTTAATCCGATCATTATATTGATTACAAAAACAGTCTGGTTCCCTTGTTAAGCAAAGGTAACAAGGTGCCACAAAAATGGCCTGGTGTCAGCAGTGTGAATCCTTCCTTATGTGTTGTCTTTGTTCATGTAAAAATGATCTCCTGAATGCATGTATATCTGCTCCAAGTTTGAATGCGGATTAAGCTTTCCTTTTTTCTTTTCTGTTTTTTTTTTAAACTTTGATTTGCATGAAAAGCGCAACCCCCAAAAACCTGAACATTAAAGTCTTATCTCCATGGTGTTCTCTGAAATTTGTGGCTCTTTGAATCATAACAATTAGTCCTAGTTCTTTTATAAGCCAACTATAGTTTTCGTTTCTACCAAATTTTCCACTAATGTTTTCAAAGGTCTCTTTGAAGAAATTCTTCGCTTTAGTTGTTAGTATGAGATGTGACCATGAAACAAAGCTAGAAGCCAATTTCCGTAGAGTCGAAGAAGCCTAAGGGGTTACCCACAAGTCATAGTTTCAAAACAGGTTTACCTAAGCTACTTTTGACCTACGAGTTTGATGCCGAATTAGGATAGTAAACAAAAAATGTTGGGAAATTTAGGAATTTTTTTTCCCGGATATTATCTGCTTTCTGGCTTCATTTAGGCTTGACTTGTGGCTTTGCAGGGCCAATTCTTCTAGGTATGTTGCTAAATTATGCAATGATAATTAGCTAGCACAAGAGGCTTCCCCATGATTACAGCTAAGAGCCTTGAAAGTGTCTCACATACAATGCATATTCTCTCCTTTAGTTGTGCAATAAAGAATTGGCTACTTGGGATACTAAGAGTCTAAGATGTCATCAGTTTAGGCAATTCTAGATGATGCCAATACCCTGTAGGCCCGTAGTGTTTATGGTCGGGCAATATGGGGGTGTTATACCTTATCATAGTATTATATAATTATTAGTAGATTAAGTGATCGTAGATGGCCTGAAAAAGCTTTCTTCCTAACCTTTCTTGTGCGTTGTGACTATCCTTTTACTTTCAGTTTACCTTCATTAGTTAGACCTGTATCTGTCCAGCACCATGAATTGTATGTCCAATGTTGTAGAGTATATATTTAGGTGGATTCTGTTAGTTTCTCTCTCCTACCTCATTTCACTATCAATCTACACGAGCACTATTATAGAGGCCTTGTTTGGATCCCACTGCTGTGATGCATAGCCATCAAATTGGGGTTTGCAATCTCATATTCACTCATGATGGAAAATATTATATAGGTGAGGTCAGATGATTATTTATTTAGGGTTCTAGGATTATTTGTCAAGCCTTTCTAGTGCCCTTTGTGCCTTTAGATTTCAGAGTAAGTATTGAAAATGTTATTATGGCTTCTATGACAATAAAGTTTGCATCTATCATCTTATACATTGCCGATGACCTGACCACTCTGCAATCAATTAAATGCTATCCCCCAATTCTGATTGATTGTTTTCATATGTTTTGGTAGTTACAAAGAAAATGGTGAAATGATGCTATGGGGATATCAGAGCCGTTTGGTTAAAATAGATACGATCCATGTTAACGATATCTTTGGACAATCCGACATGATTTGAGGCCTTTGTGAAAGAGGAATTTAGGTCAAGTATAGTTTCCTTTCAGTAGGAAGCTCTCCAAGATTTGAAGTGTTAAAAAGGGTTTATGGATAAATCCCATAAAGGGTCGAAACTCCAAATGGCCAACAGATGGATGTTTGGACATTGTTCTGTGGGTTCAAGATACTAGCTTTCTAAATTGTTTCAAAGTGTTGAGTGATATGGTTCTATCTCTGAAGTTGTAAATTTGTAATCTTCGGGAGGGTAAAATCTTATGGAACTGGAGTAAATAAGAACCTAGTGGCCAGTTAACAGTCTCATACTCAAATATTGTCAGAGTGCACAGAAATGAATGAAGAGAGAGAAAGTAACAAACTCAATTGTTGTATCATTACTGACTAACTAACTCTTTTAGTTGTAATTACATGCCTTTTATATCAAAGGTAGTTAGCTGTCATAATCAGCTCTAAACACTTCTACTATACTAAGAAGTATACAATACTAAGAAGTATACTAAAGGTATGCATAGCTGAATACTAAGGTATATAGTCAGATATACCAACATCCCCCCTCAAACTAGGAACTGATGAAGTCATTCCTAGTTTGGCTAGAAGATCCTGAAACTTAGCAGAAGGAAGAATCTTAGTGAAGACATCTGCCAACTGATTGTGAGTAGGAAGATAAGTAAGGTGAAGAAGACCTTCAAGGACTTTCTCCCTTGTAAAGTGACAATCCAAATCAATGTGCTTGGTACGCTCATGAAAAACTGGGTTACGAGTAATGTGCAAGGCAGACTGATTGTCACAATGAAGTGTGACAGGTTTAAGATCAAAAACATCTAATTCCTGAAGTAACCTCACAAGCCAACAAACTTCTGCAGCGGCAGAAGCCATGGCCCTGTACTCAACTTCAGAAGAACTTCTGGACACAGTGGCTTGCTTCTTACTCTTCCAAGAAATAGGAGAACAACCAAGCTGAACAACATAGCCTGAAATACTTCGTCTGGTGTCTGGACAAGCACCCCAGTCACTATCAGTGAAAGCTTGCAAAGTAAGCGTATCAGAAGCTTTGAGAAGGATACCTTGCCCTGCAGTTCCTGCAACATACCTTAAAGTATGTTGCAAAGCCTGGAAATGAGGCAAGCGGGGTGCATGCATGAATTGACTTAAGACCTGAACTGTGAAAGAAAGATCAGGCCTAGTATGAGTCAAAAAATTGAGCTTCCCAACAAGACACCTGTAGAAATCAGGCCTATTGTAGAAATCTCCTTCAGTTGCTGATAATTTGAGATTAAGAGGAAGAGGAGTTAGAGTAGAGGAGAAGGAAGAGATATCAGCAGCTAGCAAGAGTTCCTTAGTAAACTTCATTTGTGTAAGTGTGATACCATCTGGTACATGACATACTTCTATGCCCAAAAAATAGTTAAGCAAACCAAGATCCTTGATACTGAAGGTGGTATCCAAATGCTGTTTGATAGATGTTATAGAAGATATATCACTACCAGTAAGGATAATATCATCCACATAAACAGCAGCAATTGTTATATGTGGATGTGTTTTCTTGACAAATAAAGAATAGTCATTAAGAGATTGAGTGAACCCCTGATGCTTCAATTCAGTAACTAGCTTAGCAAACCATTGTCTGCTAGCTTGTTTTAGTCCATAGAGAGACTTTTTCAACTTGCAAACTTTCCCTGGAGAAGTAGATATACCTTCTGGAACCACCATATAAACCTCTTCATGGAGATCTCCATGAAGGAAAGCATTATTTACATCCAATTGGTACAAAGACCATCCTTTAGAAGCAGCAACAGCTATTACACATCTGACTGTAGAAAGTTTGACAACTGGGGAAAAAGTTTCCTCAAAGTCAATGCCATATTTTTGAGTGAAACCTTTAGCAACTAATCTTGCTTTGTATCTTTCAATTGAACCATCTGATCTTAACTTTATTCTATAAACCCATTTACAGCCTATTGGTTTCTTCCCAGTTGGTAGATCAATAACATCCCATGTGTTATTGGTTTCTAATGCTAGAATCTCTTTGTTCATAGCTGCTATCCAATTCGGATCTTGAGCAGCATCTTTGTAAGAAGTAGGCTCAGTAAGAGAGACAGTGGTAGCAACCAAACATTGTTGTGGAGAAGGAAGATTAGCAAAACAAACCAGATTACACCAGTGTGATGTCACATGTGTGGAACTGTTCAATGCAGATGTATTCTAGAGTAACAAGAGTAATCTTGTAAATAAGAAGGTTTTCTGTGTATTCTAGAGCTCTGTCTGGATGGAGGAATGGAAGGAATAGTAGATGGTAGAGGACTGGGAATAGTAGAAGAAGTAGGAGATGGTGTTGTTAAGGAAGAAGAAGAATCAGAAACAGAAGAAGTGGATGAAGTAGGGAATTGAAAAACATCAGGAATATATTCATAAGTGAGAGATGAAAAAGGAGTAGAAACAGGAAGAAAGAAAGGATGAGGATCACCTGTCTTGTAATGGAAAGGAAAATGTTTTTCATGAAACACTACATCTTTAGAGATGGTAATCTTATGAGAATTAAGATGAAGAACTTTATACCCTTTCTGACCACTAGGGTAACCAATAGAAACACAAGAATCAGCTTTGGGATCAAATTTACTTCTTTGAACTTTGGAAGTTGAAACAAAACAAAGACAACCAAAAGCCCTCAATTGGGAGATATCAGGTCTAATATGAAATAACTTTTCATAAGGACTAATGTACTGTAAACACTTTAGAGGCATTCTGTTGATAAGATGGACAGCACATTGAAGACATTCACCCCAATATTTAACAGGGAGTTTAGATTGAAAAAGAAGGGCCCTAGATGTTTCAAGCAAGTGTTTGTGTTTCCTCTCAACTACTCCATTTTGTTGTGGAGTATCAACACAACTAGTTTGATGAACAATACCTTTAGAAAGATAAAGCTGTAAAGCAGAACCTTCACATAGTTCTTTAGCATTATCTGTTCTAACAGTTTGAACAACAACATGGAATTGAGTAGCAAGGAAAGATAGGAATTGGTGAAAAATGTGAACAAAATCAGATTTATTTTTCATCAAATGAACCCATGTAGTTCTTGTGTAATCATCTACAATAGTAAGGAAGATATTACAACCTGAATGAGTTTTTGTTTGATATGGACCCCATATGTCTATATGAGCTTAGAGAAAGGAAGATGTCCCATTCTGAGATGCAGAAGCTTTGCATCCTCAAGCACAGTTAAAGAAACAGAAGAAGTTGAAGAAGATGAAGAAGAACCTTGCTGAAACAAAGGAGCAAAGTATAGGCCATTTTGGAAGCTACCAAGAAGAACTGGCTGAGTCATTGTAGGGTCCTGAAGGACACAAGTATCAGCAGTAAATGACACAGAATAAGGCAAATCTGATGTTAATCTTGGAACAGAAACAAGATTGAACTTAAAGCTAGGAACAAACATAACACTTTGCAAAGTGATATGAGCATTTAATTGAACAGTTCCAACATGTGTAACCTGAGCTTTGGTGCCATCAGGAATAGTAATAAATTTAGGAGAATGTAAAGATGTCATAACAGTAAATAAACTCTTGTCATGACACATATGATCAGAAGCTCCACTGTCAATGATCCAACCATGTGAAAAATCAGTAGATAACATGCAATAGTTACCTGCAAACATAGCCTCACCACTTTCTACTAGATCTTCCTTTTCATCAGATTGTTGTGCTTGCAACAAGTGCAAAAGTTGTTGCCTCAAGGACTACTCTGTAAGAGGGTCATCAGTAGAGACACTCCTCACAGAAGAAATAGGATCAGAAAGCTCAGTTTGAACACAATTAGCAAATCTTCTCATACCAGTGTTTCCCCCCTTAAACTGAGGTGGATATCCATGAATTTTCCAACACCTCTCAATGCTGTGACCTGGAATTTTGCAATGATCACAGTAATAATTGATTGTTCGCTTTAAACCCTGAGGTCTGGAAGATATGCATGTAGCTCCCCTGTCCATCTGAGTTCTCTCAAACAAATTAGATTTACCAAAATTTCTATTGAAATTCCTTTGACTAGACCTTTGAGCTGAAAAAGCTAAAGGTTCTATGGTAGTATCCTGCATAGAGCTCAGCTCTTTGTGTCTTTGTTCTTGAAGAACCATTCGATAGACATGAGACAAAGTAGGTAACTCAGGCATCATCAAAATATTAGAACGCACTTGTTTGTAATTAGGATGCAATTTCATCAGAAAGTGCATAGTTCTAGCATCACTCAACCGTTTCAGAAATTTTTTAGTTAAAGAACATGAACAATTCGCACAAGTGCATCGAGGAATAGGATCAAGACTATCATATTCATCCCACAGTGACTTCAGCTTAGTATAATATTCAGAAACATCTAGATTATCTTGCTGAAAATCAGAAATTTGCTGTTGAAGTGAAAAGAGTTGAGCTAGAGAAGATTGACCAAACCTTTCTTCAAGATCAAGCCAAATTTCACGAGCTGTATTGAACCAAATGACACTCTTTGCAATTCTTGGATCAAGTGCAGCAATCAACCATCCCATCAACATACTGTTACATCTATCCCAAGCTCTATAGGTTGAATCACCAATATCTGGTTTAGGCAAAGAGCCATCAACAAAACACATCTTGTGCTTTGCTTGTAAGCCAATGATCATAGATCGACGCCAATCACTATAACCGATGCCATTGAAGAGCTCAGAAACAAGCCTTTGCTGAGTTGTATCTGAAGGATGAATGTAGAAATGACTACTAGGATCTTGAGTAAGCTCAAGTGTGCGAGGTTGAGATTGAGGTGAAATATGAAAAGAATCTGAAGCATTCATCGTAAAAGATTGAGATGAAGAAATGTGAAGAAGAAAATCGATTTCAATCAAAGAAACCACTGAACAAAACAATAAGAAATTCGCTTAAAGAATTTCCAGAAACGCAAAGAAATTCGCTCAAAGAATTTTCAGAAATTCGCAAGAATCATATAATCGCTCAACTATTTCCAGAAAATCGCTCAAATTGCTCGAAAAATGACAAGAAATTCGCTCGAGTTTTGTGTATTTGATAAAAAAATGTCTTCGCTTCAAAAAAAAAAATCACGCACAAAAATCAACAAATTGTTGATGATAATTCAAAAATTGATTGCTCAAACATACGAAGAAGAAGATGAAGCTTTGAAGCTTCAACAAATTTGTTAATGGCGGAAGAAAAATGGTGGCTCTGATACCATGTCAGAGTGCACAGAAATGAATGAAGAGAGAGAAAGTAACAAACTCAATTGTTGTATCATTACTGACTAACTCTTTTAGTTGTAATTACATGCCTTTTATATCAAAGGTAGTTAGCTGTCATAATCAGCTCTAAACACTTCTACTATACTAAGAAGTATACAATACTAAGAAGTATACTAAAGGTATGCGTAGCTGAATACTAAGGTATATAGTCAGATATACCAACAAATATACAGTACAATGCTAATTACTGTTGACTTGGCTGTAGAATACTAGCTGGTGCCTTGTATTATCCCTACTTCCCTTTTCTCGGTTGTAGCTTCCTGATGGAGTGTGAAGTGTTGTGTTTGCTGTTTTTTCTAGATTCTAAATCCCCTGTATCTGTCTATTATTATTATTTTTTTTGCCAACTTCGTTGATCTTCTGCTTCAATTTCAGGTCTGTTAACTTCAAATTTGTTCCAGAGCCAGTCTTCGTTTCGAAGCCTTTTGCAGTTTCTTTGCTGATTATACACCTTGGACTTCTAGCTACATTTGCTCACAAGAAGTGGTGCATGTAAGGAGCCCAATTATTGTTTTTCTTTAAGAAATATATCTACGTAGTTATACCCCATTGATCCTATGGGATGCTGTCACAACTTTCTTTAGATGTGATTGTGTATGGATCAAGATATGATATGTAAGGTTATCATGAATTTCTAACAAGTGCATAGTTTGATTAGTTAGGATAACTGGCATCATAATAACATAGAAATACAGCAAAATGGTTCTAAATAGAGTGCAGAGCGTACATTAGTCCTGAAAATCATCTCCTGTTTTGCAGGCATGAAGGTGGACTTCTGAAAGCATTGCATTCTGCATACGTCTCCACTCTAAGTAACTTTCCTCTCAAGCAACTTTATGCATATGGAGCTACCTCAAAAACACTTAATAGCGAACGTAAGTTTTTTTTCTTCCAGAAACTCCCTCTTGGACCCTCCTTATCTGGACCCTAATTATCAAAAGTGTTTTAATTTCAGATATTGTAACTACCATGTTTGTTGGGAACTTCATTGGTATAGTTTGTGCCCGTTCACTACATTATCAGTTCTACTCCTGGTAAATTTCTGCGTACTTAATATTTCAAGAGCATGTTTGTCTATTTAACAGTATATAACTTATTCTAACATAATCTTCCACTGCAGGTACTTCTTCAGCGTGCCGTATCTGTTGTGGAAGACACCTTTTCCTACATTGATCCGGTAATATATCTGCAAAATTTTGGTTTGTTTGGTGATAAGTTGGGTCAAAATTGTACTAATTATTTTATTTTCCTTTTGCAGCATAGCATTGTTTGTGGGAGTTGAAATTTGTTGGAATGTTTATCCATCTAACAGCTACTCATCCGCTTTACTTCTTTGCATCCACCTGATAATACTGTGGGGACTCTGGATTTACCCGCCAGGATACCCTTACATGGATGATAAGTCATCCGCAAAACAGAAAAGAAAATAAACCCATTGTTTCATTCACAACCAGTTCATAGATTATTTTTTCTTCTTAATTTAGCGACAATTGTGGTATGGTCTAAATTAATGTAGAAAAGAGAGTAGCAGAGTTGAGTTTTTTTCACATAGCTTGTACTGACTACTGAGGCAATTATCACAGTTTTGGAGGAAAAAAACTCTATTGTAACTTTGTTTTTTGTACTAATATGCAGTAGTTAGCTGGTTGCTAAGGGCAACACCCTATCATCTGTGTTTGCAATCTTTATATGCTTTGCAATTCCTTCATTTGTATTATTCGAATTGCGATGCAAGCGATCAAGCTCTAATTTATATGAGTGCATTGTTAGAATATTTAGTTGATTCTTTGATCCCTATGTAAGATGGGGTAATGCTTCCCTGGGGCTCAGAGACATGTTGGTAGAGCACCTCATCTCAGAACTTTTTTGGCAGCACGAGCTTTATGTTTATTCTAATTTGATATATGGTTATGGAAAACAAGGGTAATAAATGCTCCATAAAAATGTGCTAGTAATGTGAGTACGCAGCAACAACAGCAACCACCACAAGGTAAAAATAAATTGCCACGAGTATTACTCCATGGTGCTGGAAAAAAGTACTCCGTAAAGCATTTGCCATGATAAGTAGATTCAAACACCATTAAAAGAATTGTATTATCAGTAAGATACAACAAGATGCACCTGTCTTAGGTGCAAGCTATTTACAACATAATGCAGGCCTTAAATTCAAAGGTTAACTTATTAAAAGTTTACAACATAAGACGCAATCATAACATCACTTCATTAGTCTAGATTGCATACATAAAACATATGTACAGATATTCATCAGCTCCACCTAAAGTACGCGCAAATCCACCAGAGAGGTTAACAGGAGAATTATTCTGACTGCTCCACCGATTGCCAAAATTACACCAAACTTTCAAGCAAGTCTTACCACAGCTTTGCACAAATTAATGTAAGTTGAGGCTTTTTACAATTTAACAGCATGAAATCAAGTTCATTAATTTTTGCCAAACATAACAAGTATCGAAACTGAAAGGGTTCAAGTGAACATGATTTACAAAAGAAGCCAAGCAAAGTATGCAAGCTTGTTAGGGTAACCCCTAAGAACCAACAGGGCAAAGAAAAGGGAATGGAAAATCAGGAATCAGCACAGAACCACAGAGACTACATGCTGCAGCAATGCCAACTAAAGTGACTTTTAGTTCTTTCCCTTTTCCAATATCCCAGCCAAAACGACAGTCCGATTACAAGCATGAAAAAAGTTTCAGGAAGAGTACAACATTTATGCTAAAGATGCGATGCTTATGGAAAAAGTTCGCACTCCTAGCTACATGATTAAAAAAAAAAAAAAAGAAGATGATGCATAGATGTAAAATGATCATGAGTTCCTGAATCTAAAATAACATAATATTTTTAAGATAAAAAGAAAAAACAAATCAGGATAAACTTCTATTGAGGTTAAAGCCCAAGTTAATAATATTGCATAATTGCATCAAGCCTAACAAAGCACATCAAAGTTATCAGAGTATGCAAGTAAAAGTTCTGTACCAAGAAAGCATACCTAGTATAAGTAATATGATATTGAAAAGCTATGCATACAAAAGACAGATAACCACATAAAAGAGGATAAATCACACACCCCAAAAGAAAAAAGGAACTCACATATAGAATCAACAAGTGAAGGGGTTAAATAAAGATTTAACGGCTAATACATTTTTAATTGATAAGTCCAATTTCTTAAAGGATATAATTGATTGAATTTTTCAAAAACAGAACTTAGTTTCATGCGGGGAAATATAGAACAACCTCGTTTTCTTTCTGTGATAGACTTGCTTGACAATTTAGCAAAATTTTAATCAAGAGCCAAATCGGATAGAGTACCATAAAATGTGCTAGCCTTAATATGTCCATATTGCACCTGAGCTCTGCTTGTCCATTAGTAATCAAACACTGAACTTAGTTGTTCAACCGGTAAAACAAATTATTGGATAGCTGCAGCATGAGAGGCATCTTTACTCCATATGCAAATTTCCAACTTAAGTTTGCCACTAGGCCCGCAACCACGATAGAAGTAACCTGGGATCAGAACATAATCCACAGAAGGGGGATCACTGAACTTACCTGTGATACAGTGTGTGAAAGACTGAAATTTTAGAGAGGTGCCACCTCCGTTTAATACAAGATTGTAAGCAAATCTCCCAGTTGACAGGCTTGGGTCAATGCATCTAATTGCAATTGTGTTTCCATGGTTCAGGATAAACAAAATGCCATCTCTCTCTTCCAAAAGGACAATAATGTTTTCATCTCTTCCCAAAGAAACAGAAAAGAGAGAGTTGTAACGGAAGCGTTTCACAAGATCTACATGCTCTTTACATATGTGGCTTGAAAGCCTCCTAGGTGAACCTCGAAAGAGGCAATCCGGGAAAGGACATGAACATGGTGCATAGATGCACTTCTCCTCATGTTCATATTTTTGACAATAACTGATAGTTTCTTTACAGCCATATCTTGAATAACAACATGATACTAAAACAGATTCAATAACCTTCTCAATAGCCCGACAGCGATTATTGCCAATTTTCCCACAGCAAGAGGGACATTTGTTGCTGAGGTTGATACAGCACGAAGAGCATGCTATATGCCCATTGTCACACTACAAAAAAAAAAGACTAATACTGTCAAATTTAATGAGTATGTCCAATAGCACTAACCCAACCAAAAAAAAACCACATAAAAGAGAACAAAAATGTCATAGGGACTGTCCTATACTCCTATTGTTGTATTCCACAAGTCTGCCAAGTAATTAGTTGATTACTCTACCATAACTCCAATCCATAAAGGCCAACAAGCCAACAAGCTATAGTAAACAGAGACGATCAACAGGTCACTTCTAGTCTAAGGACCCATTTGCTTTCTAGTGGACCATCTTCGTTCCCATTTTGACATTTTCAATAGATTCCTCCAATTAACTTGCTTTCTGCCTTATTCTAACTAAAAATCAATATAGCCGACACACTATAGGATCCATCAATGTCACCAAAACTACACAAAAATGTGCATTAGGTCAGTGCAGGCTGTCCAGCAATGACCGGCATACTAAAAATCAAATAACCAAGTGCATCATGACATCAATTCAGTGCCGAAACACCATGGCTTAACTAGGCTACACATAAACAAAAATGCAGAAATACAGTTGTTTGGATAACAAGTTAAGAGAGAAAGGAAGGGAAGGAAATAAGAAGGGGAGGGGAAAGAAAGGAAGGGAGAAGTGGAGTTATAATTTCCTTTCAAATCTCCCCCAATTGGGAGAAATGAAGGTTCTTAAAGGAAGATGGAAAATAAAATCTTTCCCTCTCCTTACCTTTTCCTTTTTCCAACCATTTATACAAACGAGGGATATTGTCCCCTTTCTTTTCTATCGACCCGTTCCTTCAATTTCTTCCTATCCAAACGAAGGGTTAGACTGAAGCAAACTAGTGCACCAATTACAAAGTTGTAAAAGGAAGGAAAAAATAACTACATCACAACACAAAGCATCAACCAATCACCTTAGCATGTTCTTGTCTAAATTCAATGAGTTTTACCATTCAGCTATAGGATATAAAATAAGAATTCCTAAGTCCGGTTCGTAACACACAATTATTCGGAACTCAATCCAATTCCAAAGTTAACCATCTCCAATTCTCATATAAACTTCCATAACAAACAGTGGTATCTCACTATCACCACAATATCTTAAATCACAATATTGTAACCAAAGTACCATACTTTATAAATTCCAAACACCAAAATAATGCTTCCTCAAATCCTCAACCGTAGAAGGACACACCCACAAATGCCACATTCCACAACAACCAAATTACCAATATATCATATACCACCATAAGTCCATAACAATCATACTTAGTACTTACCCTAATCACTTACAATTAAATTGTTTAGTACCTCCTTAAAACCCAAAATAAACATTTATATTCCTAATTTCATGAAATAAAACACACAATTTCAATTTCACCCAATTTCCCAACAACCACCCACTAAACAAAACAACAAAAGATCAAAAATCCCATCTTTTCAAACCCCATCAAATAAAAAACAACAACAACAAAAAATTGCAAAAATAAATGATCAACAAAAACAAATTAACCCCAAAAAAATAAATTAAAAAGTCAAAAGAGAGTTACTTGAAAGACAGGGATAGTCAAAGGGTTGAAGCAAATGGAGCAATCCAACACATCCGGGTCGGATAAAATCACTGAAATGGATTCACCCGATTTAGTGGGTCCCACAATTGAATTGTTTACATCAACTTCTGATGATGATGATGCTGATGATTGTTGTTGTTGATGATCAGAAATTGAGGAGGTTTGAACGGTGAAAGTTCTTCTTCTTTTTGGAGGATTATTATTTACGCTATAATCTTCATCATCTTCTTCTTCATGGTCTCTTAACATTGAGAATTTCGCCATTTTTTGGTTGATTTGATCGCTTGTTTGTAACTGTAATTTTTAATCGCAATTCTCAAAAGTGTAGTCGTTTTTTAGGGGAGGAAAAAGGAAAAGAATGCGTGGGAAAATGGGAGTAGGGTGGTGGCAGTTTTTTTTTTCGGTGGTTAGAAAGCCACAAAGACGGGATGAGAATCGATCCTAAGATTTTTTGGAATAGGAAGAGAAGTTCTAATCACTTGAGCTATCCCCACTCTCAGGGTGGTAGCAGTTATGCTTGCACGTAGCACGCTCACTTGAACGTTCGTTTAGGTTGCTAGTGTATAATGGACTAATTGGTTTAAAGGAATCTTGGAATCGACTCTTATCGCTTCGTAGCACACAAAATAAAATGTCCGTCATAAAAAAGAAAATGAATAATTGTCAAAGCTATAGTTATCAGTCTAACTTGTTTGATCAAATGTTGATGATCGAATAGACGTTCGGAGTTGCTATTTACGTAGTATAAAATTCCTTAA
Source organism: Suaeda aralocaspica (assembly GCA_016808085.1). NCBI lineage: Eukaryota > Viridiplantae > Streptophyta > Magnoliopsida > Caryophyllales > Amaranthaceae > Suaeda > Suaeda aralocaspica. The sequence continues at coordinate 195,376 of PYUH01000062.1, read as the reverse complement.
ACTATGCACTAACTTCGAGAATACAAATGACTTATTCGGATAGTTAGTTGGGCTAACCTAAAGAACAAAGAATGAATTAGCAAATGAAGCTAATCCATATTACAATTCAGAACAACAATACTATAATAAAGATTAGGCCAAGTGAGTTATATTCGACTACAAATGTCAAAGAAATTTTTACTTAAAGAAACATGAAAAATAGTATACGTTATGAAATAATTCACATCTCCTAATAAGACCTGAGACGACGAAAACCACATTCAAGTTCAATCAATTTTATACCTCAAAATGATTAGTGATGCTCTTCTTTAATCTTATAATTATCAGATGGAGTAACTATGGAGCATAGGAACTTCTATGACCTATAGTTTCAACGTTTTTGTTGTTTTAGAATCTCAAATACTCGAAAGTACTTTGTAAACTCTTCGAAAACATTTTTGAAACTTAATTAAAAAATCGCAAACTTCCTAAAAATTACTCAAAGTGACAAATCTGCCCCTAAACATTCACCTTAATTACATAAAAATCACAATCAATTTCACAAAATCAACTCAAAAACACCTCTCTTGATTCTCCTTTCAACCTCAAAATCCTCGAACCTCAATCTTCCATTCTCCCCCTTTTGTCTCTATACCCTTTTAACTCACACATTCAAACCATGGAAATAAGCAGCTTAACTTCATCTTCAACCCCATTAAACTTATTCAATCACACAAACATAAAACCCCAATTCAAACCTTCAATTTTATCAACATTCTCTACAACAAACACTCTAAATTTATTCAATCAAAACTGCAAAAATAGTAGATTTAATAATAACCATGTTAAACCAATTAAAGCTTCTTCATTTGAACGTTCTACTTTATCTTCAAATTGGGATTGTAGTGTTGGTGTTGGTGCTCCTTCTCCTTGGTTACCTAGATTTGAAGAACTTGATACTACCAACATGCTTCTTCGTCAACGAATCATCTTTTTGAGTTCACAAGTTTGTATCTTTTTAATTTTTTGTTTGAATTTCTGTGTTTTTTGGGGTTTAATTTTGGTGGGGTTTTTGTTTTGTTCATAGTATTGAAAGTTGGTGATTTTTAATTTCAGTTTTTTGTTTGATAAATTTTTGGGGTTGGAATTTATTGGAGTTTTTGTATTGTTCATTGTATTGAAGTTTGGTAGCTTTTAATTTCAGTTTTTTGTTTGAATTGTTGTACTTTTGATTAAAATTGGGGTTTGATAATTGGTAATGAAGATTGTTTTATTCAAGATATTGAATTTATGCAGTTAGGTTGTTGTTATTTTTGGTGTTGAATTCTTCACATTTTTGATAAATTTTGATACTTCCATCAACTGAAAATTTGTGGGTTTAATTTAGTTGTGGAGTTTAAGATTTTGGTTTGTTGATGAATTTTAGGGATTGTATTTGGTAATTTGATAATGGGGTTACATTGAAATGTTTGATATAATGTTGGAAACTTGAAATTGAGTGAGGTTAGTGAATGCTAAGGCTCTGATTGAATTAAATTTTTGAGCTTGAGCTCCAATTTGTTTTGTGAATTCACTGATAATTTGGGTAAGAAAGATAATATTGATGAAATTCTATAAAAAAATTATGTAGGTTGATCATTTTTTCTTTTTCGTATGACGGTTCACAGATTGATGATACTACAGCAGATTTTGTCATAAGTCAGCTGTTACTTTTGGATGCAGAAGACTCCAACAAAGATATTAGGTTGTTTATTAACTCTCCTGGTGGTTCAATTACTGCAGGTATTACTTGTTGATCAACTTCGCAACGATTATTTTTCGTCTAAATCATACTCAAATTGAGTTGCTTTTGTTCGATTAGCATAGTCGTCTCCTAGCCCTTTTGTAAATTGTAACACTGAACTTGCCAACTGATTTGAACACTGCCACAAATTACTGGCTCTACACCTTGGTTTTTCATCGTGTTTCGATGCATGTATACGGAGTCGTATGCACTTGCAGTGAAAAGAGTTTTTTTTGGGGTGTCGGTTTGATGCAGTATCTCTTTCGGATTTAAGTAATTATGAGAAAATCAGGTCAATGACTCAATAGTCTGAGAAGATATCTTTTCTGTTAATGAAAAATGCTAGTCCGTATTTGTTTTGAGGTTATTTCACCAACTGCAACATTCACTTCTTTTGCAGGGATGGGAATTTATGATGCTATGAAGCAGTGCAAGGCAGATGTATCTACTATTTGCATGGGATTAGCTGCATCCATGGGAGCATTTCTTCTTGCTTCTGGCACTAAAGGAAAGCGCTTTTGTATGCCAAATTCAAAAGTGATGATCCATCAACCACTTGGAACAGCTGGTGGCAAGGTAATTCCGCATTTCTATTTAGTTTGGCCGAGTTTTTAAGAATTCCTGTGAAAAGAAATGCTCTACATGACTGGGAAATGCAATCTTGTTTATTTTTCTTAATAGTAAGTTGCCATAAACTTTTGTGAAGCTTCAACTTTTCCTCCAAACCCCCTGAGGCCTGAACTTTGAAATACTTTTTTATTGCCACCGTTAGAATATTGGATTTTAGGTTCTGGTTGCATATAAGATAAAATGTTTTGTCTGCAGATGTAGTGTTTCTGATTTTGGTTTGCAATTTGAGCTTGTAGTAGTCAAAATGTTTTACGTCAACTAGTTTCCAGTGTAATAGATCATTTAGAGAATGTGATGATTGTGTAGAGAGTTGAATCTCAATTTTGGACTGCCATTGTTTTTGACAATCATTACAACGGGGTGAATGGGTGATTGCCAGTTTGCCACAACAATATTATGGAACAAAACCTTTGAAACACTTCTCTGTCATTCTGCACATTGCACATTTGCATGGACGTTCTTCCAATTATGGATCAATTCTCCTCCAGTTCATTAATTTTGATTACTTGAGATTTTTTAACTATGTTAAATACAGTGAACATCAACAACTCTGTATTCAACTTGTGAAATTAGTACGCTAATGACATTATCATATATCAATACCAAGACTTGTGGTTGGATACTTGTATATGCACGCCAACCGTCCAACCTATGATGAAACTGCCATGAGATTTAGATTAGCATGATTACAAATTTACTACTAGCTTATCTGATTTATTGTTATACTCCGTATGCCCTTACTCCTGTACCCTATACTAGTACCTATACTAAAATTTTCACACATACCTTAATGACAACTAGCATACAGACCATGGAGGGTTTGACACCATCAAAAGATGAACTTGTGGAATTCCTCAGTAACTTAATGATATTGCATTGGCGCAAGGAAGTGGATGACTGAGGTTTTACTAGGAACCATTGGCAAGCCAATGTAAAGGCTGCAACTCACTAGCTTTAAAACTCATTTTACTTTGAAACTAACTAGCTTTGCTGTAATTAACCTCTTGGATGATTGTTGGGTTATAGATGATTAATGTTTGGTTTTGTAGTAACCTTTTGCTTCCTGATATAGGTAGCACTCTTTAGAGTAGAGATAGTCAGATGCAAAGCTGCTATGATTATACCTCTATGCATCAGCATAGACATATATAGAGATAATAGATGATGCTAAATGTTCTGTACTTCTGTCCAACAGTGAAATGATACGAATCATGATGTTATTGCCATGATTAACGTATCAGTTTTCTACTTGGACCCTTTCGTTTTTTTAAACATGATCTACACTGTTTGTCAGTTCTCGCTTGTTGGGATCTTCCTTTCATTCATGACATTCTATGGACTAAAATTTGAGAAATCTGTTTTTCATTCTTTAATTTTTTGAGCATTGATAATGCTAGCAATCGAATTTCTCTAGTTTCTCTGCTACCTTAATCTTGCTGTTAGATATTGATACATACTAAGGAGTAGTAGGCTTTTATGTTAGGTTGATGATGTATATGGGGTGTAATGTTGTTTGTGTACTTGTTTGTATTTCCAGGCAACGGATATGTGCATTCGTGTCAGAGAAATGTCATATCACAAAGTCAAGCTCAACAAAATCTTTTCCAGAATCACAGGAAAGCCCGAGAAGCAGGTTAATACCTATGTGAAATACAGTTCATCAGTTCTTTCACCCGTCACATCTAGTTTTGGCAAACTTATAACATGACTTTGATCTGTTGTTAACAGATAGAAATAGACACTGATCGTGACAATTTCATGGATCCATGGGAGGCAAAAGATTATGGATTAGTAGACAGTGTTATCGATGATGGTAAGCCAGGTTTGGTTGCCCCGCCTGGAGATACGAACCCACCTCCAAAAACAAAGGTGTGGCATCTGTGGAAGACAGATGGTAAGATTGGTGGCCGCAAAGATAGAAAAAATCTTCCCTCCGAGCAAAAGCTCTTACAGAATGGTTTCGCCGGAAATCAAAGCGAAGATGACAAAAAGGAATCGCCAGTTTCAGTATAGAGGGGGTAAATCCCAGATCTGTTTTATTAGCATAGGTGTACACTGTTCTCTCCAAATTGTGTTATCTATGTAAAACTAATTGAGATATACAAGGATACTTGTATTTTTATGGGAGAAATTTGATCGTAATTTGTTGTAGTTGATTTTCTCTGTTGCTATCGAGTCCACTGCTCCTAATAGAAGAAATCATGATACAAGGTTCTTATTAGCCCCTGTGTATGACATAAGTCTTATTGTGTATGGAGTTGTACATTATGGTTCCATTGGACATTTGGACTAAAGACCGAAGCAGAAAAGAGACTTTCCGAGGTAAGGTAATTGAGATAGCTAGGCTCCCAACTAGATAGAAAAACGTTTAACATTTCAGACACATTTCAATCCTAAGTGAAGATTTCATTGACAATGCCTATTGCCAAGTACTATCAATAGTACCAACTACCAAGAAAGAAGTGTATACGATCTTGACAATGTACACTACAAGTTTTAAAGTTGATAATGGAAAGAACTTAATTTTGTTCCGACTAGTATCTACTTTCCCCTATTAAATTACTCAAGACACGCATTAAGGAGCGAAAATATGATTCCTTCCAAACACATTTATGATAAGGCTCAAACTTCGGTTATGAGCCAAAAATTCGAGTGAGGGTGCCACTTTACCAAACCGGCATCTTATTTTCTTGACAACATTTGACCTCAAAATGATTTCACTAATTACATTAGTAACCTATCCAATGTAATAGACCTGAAAAACCGTTATCTCCGAAGAACAATTTGGCGCAAACCCAAAATTCCATTAACAGCCTACTCATCTATGTCTTCTTCTACTTCTACTTCTACCTTCCAATTTTATTCAATTCCCAAAATTCATTCCAAAAAATCAATACTCCATTCAAATTCACTGAAACTACCCTCTAAATTAACCATTAAAAAATTCAGCAAAATCAATTGTTGTTCAGAAAAACAAACCCAAAATCTAAGAACTTGCAAAAATTGTAAAACCCAATTTGACCCTTCTCTCAATCACCCTCTTGCTTGTCGTTTTCACACTGCCCATTTTGGAGGTACCCTCTTAATTTCATTATTTCAACAATTTTATTTTATTTTTTTTTCAATTTTGTTTGAATAATGATTAATTGTTGAATTTATTTTCTGGGGAATAATTAGATTGATTTAATTTAGTTAATTGTAATATGTTTGGATGGTCAATGAAGTAAATTTGACAGATGATGTTGAGGTGGAGTATTTGATATGATTATTATTATTAATATTAATTTGGTGTTTAATTTTGTTGGAATATATATAAGATGATGTTTTTTTTTTTGATTAAATTGTTTGAATTGAATGTAATTATAGATTTGATTTTCAGTAATGATGAGGTTTCTTGTAAGAAGTTGTTGCCGTTGCTTGAGAAATGTTACTTTGTTGCTTAAGAGAATAACACATGATAAGTTGATGATGCAAATTTTTTTAGTCATTGCTTATTTAATTTTGAATGTTTACTCCACCTGCCTGTGTTTATTACCAGCTTGAGTCGAGAACAATCATCACGTTCATATGGATTACGGAGTATTATGTTGGGATGCCTAGTGGAATTAGTCAAGTTCTTAGGCAATAGAAGTTGTAGGTTTGTGGATCATTTTTGGATTGCCTCACTTAAGTAATGCTGAGAATTTATGGTTTGCGTAATCGTTATCATGTTGATAATATGTTTTCTTAATACAAAAGGATGGGGAAACATGGTTCCAACTTCCTTTATTTTGTACAAATGAATTTTAGGATGTACAGTGTACCTTTCAAATGGATACCTCGTATTCCATTATCTTGAGTTTTGTTCCATTTTCCCGCTTATTTAGTGAGGGATTCCGACTTGCTAGCAAACACCAACAATAGGACTTCACTACACAGTTTCAGAATTAAGATCGGCCCTGTGGTATTGATTGAGGATCTGTGGCTGATGTCCTACTGACTGAACTAACATATAGCTGCCTGGAAATTTTCATAATCTTTTTGATGTGGAGCTACCGGACTGGAGAGTGGAGACCATAGGTGTTAATTAAGAGCACCTTCAACATTGTATCTCTTAAGTCACAGGACTGATCATCATTGACATATAACAAGGTCTGCCGAGTGTTTATGATTCTTAGAAATCAGAAACTGCTGTTGGTGTAGATTTCATTTCTTGTTAGGTGTTGCAAGAGTGCCATGTACCATTCACAGTGTCTAACCTAACTATAAAGAGAGTCATCTGCTTAAATGGTGGATGATTAGTGTGATCACTTACTTCAACTTCAAGATGAATGGCTTGTTTGGACATTAGGAATTTAGATTTTATTCATCAGTTTGCTATGGAGCGCAAAAAAAAAAAATAAAAAAAAAAATCTTATTGCCCGTCTCTTTTTGGAATATTACTTTCCCTTTCGACCTTAATACTACATCTACTTCCCTTGCTGAGAAATCACCATACCCATTACAGGTATGACATATTCCCCTCATTATCTCCTGATGTAGAGTTATTCCGTGACATCATACTACCATTTCAAACTAATAGGATTATATAATTTTGCTCATTTTAAAAAATTAAATAAATAAATAAATAAAAATATCACATTCTTTCTCTTGAGTTAATCAATTCTTGTGGATAAGAAGATTTTGTTTAATTCGTATAAGCAGAAAGAAAGGTAATTTAAACCGGCTCTCTGCTAAAAAGTTACATACAGAAGATGCCTCAAACCCTACTATCTATCATATCCACAATGGCAACAAGCTGTTAATTGTACCCTTGTTTAATCCTCATTAGTTACGAAGTGTGTGTGTGTGTGTGTGTGTGTGTATGTATGTGTGTATGTTGGTGTTGGTGTCTTGCCTAGCCTAGTGCAAGGTCCTTACAGATCATGAAGGCTCTGCATTTTTTGGTCAAAGTGTCATTGCCCAAAGTGTTTCCTGCTACTACTGGATTCTGAATATGTTCTCTTCATCTTAATAGGAGAGACAAAGAGGAAGTTTGAGAGTGTGTACATAGGAGGCACAATGAGCACCCCTAACTCCGGCCAAGTTTTCCAATACTGGCATTGTTGTGGATCAGAAGATCCGTTTGATCCTGGATGCACATCAGCTCCACATTCATCTTATGATGATTGATTTAATCATAGTGCATTTTTTATAGTATTTATGTTGCTACTCAATCTAATCTCCGTGCAAACAAATACATGTTCGCCTAAAGACCAAAAAAGGTGCTCGTTGTGTAGACTGAGAGGCGTCAAAGATGTCATGGCATCATAAATTTGCTGTGGCAAAATCTTCTTTTTCTGCAACGGACGAATGTGTCCTGTTGGGTTTGAGATAGATCAACAAAATTCTGTGAAGATTTTCAAATTTCTTTTTTGTAATAATTCAGAATTGTTTAGATTATCGTTTAATTACTACTCCGTATTATGGCTTAGATTCGTAGTGGTTATCTCTTGATAATTACATAATGCATTTAAAATAGTACGTATATATACTTCTTAAGGGCACATACAGTTTTACTTATATAAGAATATGCACAACAACACAACCATATCAAGTATAAGAGCACCACAATTTTGCTGGGTTATTGTTTTTACATCAATGATTCCTAATTGCTATAACCCACACAGTTTTTTATTTAAATTTTGCTATGATCAATGGACTGACTGAGAAAGTCGTCTGACTTAGCTCCGTTCATTGTTTTTATGAGTATGTTTTATATAATTTTTTATTTTTATGCAACTATAGCTAGCTCTACAAAAGTAAGTGATAAGAATCGATGTTAAAAATTTTCTAGAAATCGAGGTGGAGCTTTAACTAATTAAATTATTGAAGATACATTTGTTTTCCTATTATTTAAAAATGACATTTTCAGTTCTTTAATTGTAACAATGATATTTTCCTTTCCAAATAATAAAAATATTATTATTATTACTCCGTATTATTATTATTATTATTGATAAACAACTTTCATAATTGTTAAATTGTTTCTTCTACAATATCACCCCTCTTTTCTTCAAGACAATAAAATAATAGCCATCTGAAGAAAATTAGGAGGCTAAATTGGTAATTTCGTTTAGTTCCTTTTCCTTTATGTCTTTATTCTTGTATAATTTGACTAAATATGATAATGTTTACTAAACTTAATATTATGAGATACCAAATTAAATTGATTAATAAAATGTATTTAGCTTTTAATATGACTTAGTTAATTATATTACTCTTAATTGATTAACGTAATTGTTTTAATTGAATTTGATTAACTTAATTAACTTGATTATCACTTAATTACTTTTAATGACTTTTTATGGTACTAGTTATCACTGTCCTTCTACTTATATCATTAATAGTTCTTCTTCTATGTTTAATAGCCCACCACGCTTCGCAAAATTAATAAAGATAAAGAATTTTGATCGTTACCTGAACATAGTCGGCACTGTACACTCCGACGTTTCTCATCTTTCGGCTTTACAAAGGTAGCTAATCCCACCTTTTCCTCATATCAAGCACAACATAGATCTGTATCTTTCCCTACCTTATGTTGAGAAATTTAGAGTATATATTTGATTAAATCCAAGTTCTTAGATTGATTCATAAGGATAAGGTGGTTTGTATCAATTAAAGAATCAAAGCATAACAAAGTATAAACAGCAAAGCTAAGTAGTATCAAGGTTGAAGAAGAGAATCGCGAGCATTGAGGCAGAAGCTCGTCGCACCACGCGACAAGGAGCTCGCACCTCGCGAAGCAAGAAAACAGCCAACGAGGGACAGAGACTCGTCGCACCTCGCGAGCTTGGAGCGTTTTTGCAGTTACTTAGCGGTTTTGATTTGTACTTCGGAAAGTTTTTGCTGTTTATCTTTGTGTTCTTTCATGCTTATACATATAATATATATATATATGGTTGGATGGAGAAGAAAAAACATAAGTTCATATATATATTCTCTCATTCTTATGCATGAAAGTATATTTTTCTCTAAAAAGTTTATCACTAAAACTAATAAAATTCTGATTTTCATTGAATTACAAATATAGAAAGCATATTTGTAATTGTTCTTCATTGTATCTCAAAAACAAATTTCGTAAACCCGTGTTTTCTTGTAGGGTCGAAATATTAATTTTTGGATAATGATATCACGCCACGAAAGTTCCTTGTTATTTTTCATTTTGTGATCCTAAGTAAGCACCATAAATTTTCAAAGTTTTTCTAACACCTTAGACGGTAGTCTTTATTCAGACGGCAGACTTAGCTTGTACAATTACTTGTATGTTGCATATTCAATTCTCTTAAATCCAACGCTACGCGTTACGCGTATATGTGTACCACATAAATACATAATGATCTATTTCTTCAGGTATAAAGTATTAAAGTGTACAACCGTTGTTTCTCGGATCTTTGAACGTCATTGTGTCTTTTAATGATTGCTTGTTTACTTAATTTAATGACCTAATTTATACACTAATGCGGTAATGCCATGCCACCTCATTCGCCCCATCCTATATGAACCATGTAAACGAAGAAACTTCTACTTTTAGTTTGTGGAATAAATTATACAAGTATTTATTTTTAATCCATATTTGTCTCTTACATTTTAATAAAGTCAAACCTTTGTACCCCAACCATATGCTTAACTATTTTATTTTAATAAAATATTCAAAATCAGCCGTCTTAACTGCCATCAACTATATATATATATCTAAATAATAAAGGTTGTCAATGACTGATGTTGGTTTATTGTTTTTAAACGACTAAAAAAAACTAACAATTATACATGAAGCATGTGCCATGTAGACTAGTTAGATTGGATCAACTTATTCACATCATAGTCCTTGTTATATAAATATGGACAACTCCTGCCAAAGAAATACTCAATCAAACAACTTCCAAATTAAACCTCAATAAACTTGTTGCATCATATCAAACAATTCCCAAACCTCAAATATTTGCTACATCATTAATCAAACATTTCATATATATATATATATATATATATAGATATATCTTTACCATACATGAATACCATGAACCATTCTACGATTAGAAAACCACTTCACCAATTTTCTCCACTTCCCAAAAACTTGAGACCCAAATCAACAAATAGAAAATTTGTGAACGTAGTTTCGGCTCTTAGAAGGAGCAACTCTAATGGGTCTCAATTCGACGGTCATCTGGTCGACGAAAATATGATCGTCTTAAGAAAAAGGATCCATGAAATGAAAGTTGTTGAGACAAACTACGAGCCGCCTAAGGAGTGGATGGAATGGGAGAAGCAAATGTATGCTCATTATGATGAGAACATTTGCATGATTCTAGGTGTGCTTCAAACTCATTTAATGAAAGCTAGGCCTAGTGTTGCCCTTGGTGCATTGGCATTGGTTACGTTGAGTTTGCCTACTTCGATAATTTTGCTTGCTCTCCGTTTTTTTTAATTAGGTTGCTAATAATTAATAAGCAATAACATCATCTTAATTGTAACATTCATTATTAATTATATTGTACGAGTAGATGTTTAAAAATTAAAGATATTGTATATTTATTTATTTATTTTTTGTTTGTGGAGTTGTTTAATGTACAGTTTAATGGAAATCTCAGGGAGCCCTAGTGAGACGAGCGGGAGGGTGGGATCATAGAAATCTCAGACGAGTTAGGAAGAGACCGAATATGACTTGGTGGGAAAGGGTTAGAAAGGATATGAAACTTTTAGATTTACAGGAGAGTGAAGTTCTTGATCGCAAGGGATGAAAGAGGAAAATTTATGTAGATATCCACATGGAATGATTAATAATTTGTTGATGTAGACGACCAAATTTTGAGATTAAGAATTGATTGATTGATTAATTGATTAGTTGTCCTTTCTCCTGTCATGTCTTTGCTGCTCTTGCTCCTTCTTATTGTCATGTCCCCTTTTATGATGATAATTCTCCTTTGGTAGATAATTTGTGCTCTATAAAAAATAACATTGGTTCTACACAATTTAATAAACTTACTATTTCATGGTGGTTTATCTAATTTTTTTTTTTTATAGAGATTCTCTAGTTTTACATAATAATTATATACTAAAGGTGATCAACATTAGCCTGGCCCGCGAGTTCGACCCGACCGAAAAATGTGGGTTTTGGGCATCGTATTTCCGGCTCGACCCGATATTTGAAATTTTTTCGCGGGCTTTGACGGCTTAAATTTAAGAAGTTTAGGTAGTTTTTTGGGCTCGGCCCGAAAAAATCCGCTCCAAAATTTCGGGCTTTGGACAGCAAAATTAGGTCCGAGCCCGATCATCAGGCCTTCTTTATTGTGACAAGGCCAACCCGGCCTATGATCACCTCTACTATGTACCTACTCAACAAGCAATTTATAAAGCTATTAATTTTTATAAGAATTGGACAAGGTTTAAGTGATCAAATGCTGATATTCTTTGTTATCCTCATATATAAATTGAACAAATATAATCTAGTCTTACGTTCTTATTACTAGCACCTCTCAAGTCTTGATTTTATTTCCTTACAAAAAAAATATAATAAAGCTAAGGATCGAATTTATTAACAACTCTAGTTAAATCTGCCGACGATGGTATTATAGACATGGCATCCATCCTTGTACTGTGCATGTCGCAGAAGTATATATCGGCTTTCAAGATACATATACATGTATTGGTCTGGGTTCATCGGGTTAGTTGCGGGTGTTTGTAGTACCACCATCAGCACTTTCTTATCGGTTTCTATAAATGGCGAAATCGAAGTTTCCGAGAGGAGGCAATAACCACCTCAGAATAATTCATCGTTGATAAAGCCGGGTTCGCATACTTCTTTGGGATGATAGTTCCTATTTCAATGGATTTTTTATTAGAAAAGGATTGTGTCAATAATGTTGGCCGTAAACGTGATTAGGATCCGTTTAGGATGGCTCGCCCCTTTTCTTGGCGAATACCCTCCTCAAAGGTTTTTAATAGGAGATTGATAAATTTTGTGAGTAATTTATTTATTTAGATAAGTTATTTGATTACTTATCTAGTATTATACGTACCTAATGTTACTATTAGGTGAAAAGTTATTATATTTAAAAATACAAATTATTATGAATCCTATTTTACATTAATATTCAATTATCAAAATATTAAATTACTTTAAAAAATTCAGTATTGATAATTAATGTGTAACTTCTAAATATGTGCATATATAGTTGAGGCAATATATTCCGAAGGGGTTAAAAAATTGATAATACAAAAGTTTTTTATATAAAAATACTAAACATTGCAAATCATATTTTAAACAAATATCAAATTATCAAAATATTAAATCATTATTTTGACTTAAGTAGTAGTAATAATTAATGTTTACTTTTAAAATTGTATATCATTGAAGCAATATATTAGTTAAAAAGATCGATAATATATAATAATTTATAATATTATAAAATATATATTATCAATTTTTAAAACTAATATATTATCATAATCACATACCTAGTATCAAAACTAATATAATGTTTTCCCAACCATTAATCCCGACCTCCTCGGAACTTGGGAAGACATGGTCAGGAAGGATAAACTAAAATGTTACAATTTACAACAGTACTTATATATCTACAAAGATACATTATACAAACGACTTTGTTACCTGTAATTGACTGGCTACAAAGTCACACTGTCGAATGTTGATTTAAGCATGCATTCAAGTATATAACTTGGGTACGGTGTGTATTATATCATGTTCATCGACTTGGTTGAAGGTGTTTGTACTACCACCATCAACACCTTTTTATTGGAATCGTTGGATTGCAAAATCAAAGTTGTCGAGAGGAGGCAACAACCGACTGAGAACAACTACCTCATCCTTAACAAAGTCGCACCCATTAGTAATGGTATTGGTAGCAAGGTTTGCGTACTTTGTCAATGATGGTTCTCATTTTGACTTTTTTTATCCAAAATTATTGGACGAGTATTGCGTGAAGTTGACCGTATATGTGGTTTTTATCAGTTTAGGACGGCTCGAATACTTTCTTGGCGAGGTACCCTCCATGAGAACTCCTCGGAGGTGTTTAGTAGGAGCTTAGGAGAATATGAAGATAAGATATGTGATTAATAAATTTGTTAGATGATGTAATTTGTTTAGTAAACTAAGTTAGTTGATTAGGTTTTGTTTTTTTATATAGTTAATGAGAAATTAGCTGATTACTTAATTAGTAGATACCGTATATGAAAGTTCTATGGGTTTTTCTAAGCTATACCGTCGAGGTTTTGTTTTTCTAAGGTGTGCCTTATGACTTTTTTTTTCCTCACATGTGCCCCTCAACTAATTATTTTTAATTAGCGGTATCCTACCTAAATTTTTTTCCTAACAAACGTTAAGTTTTATATTAAATCTGTTTAATAAATGCAATTTGTTTCTAAGTTATACCCCCGTGATTTTCACTTTTCTAAGGTGTGCCATAAAGCTTTATTTTTTCTCAGGTATACCCCTTAACTATTTATTTTTTATTAGTACTACCCTTTACCTTTTGGAATAGTAACTAATGTTATGTTTTCTGTTTACTACTTGCTTCTCCTCTTAGTAACCTTTACCATAAAGTAAATCTGTGTTTCCATGCTTTAATTTACTTATCAAATACACTACACACTGATCACCATCGAATCGACAATTATGAAATCATCAATATTCACACATCTATCATCATCACCTCACCCTCAATTACTCACTCCAACACCCATTAACTTCAAATAACGTGAAAATATTTAAAGCTTGATAAATTTTTTCAAAACCCTTCATCTTATTCAAAGTTGTAATTTGGTTTGAGACTACAAATCAATTTGTTGCCAAACATAGTTGTTGAGGTTGATTGGTTGAGGTGTTAGTACCGTGTTACAATGTTTGACGGAATGTGTCAAAGAAAATGGATGAATTTGTTCATGTACTTGTTAGTTAAATATTAGGGATTGTTGTTGAGAGCTTAATATCCTCTATTTTGGCTTTATTATTACCTTGCAATGGAGGGTTAATAGGGAAGTTTATACAGATAAAAAATAATTAGTTAGGGGTATACCTCAGAAAAAATAAAACTTTAGGACACACCTTAAAAAAATTAAAACTTCAGGGGTATAACTTAGAAAACCCCAAGAATAAATTAAGAAAAATCAAAAAATTAGAAACTAACGTCTACACTAACAGCTAATTAACGGACATGTTAGTGTTGATTAAAACTAATTAGTTGAGGAGTACAAGTGAGAAAAAAACAAGTTATGGGGCACACCTTAGAAATACAAAAACCTCGAGAGCATAACTTAGAAAAACCCAAGTTTTATTTTTCATGAATGTGTATGAGTAATATGATCTTTAGCTAGTGAGTAAGGGCTTGTTTACTTCAACTGAAAATAGCTGAACTGATTGGAGCTGAACTGAACTGAAAGTTTTTTTTATGAAGGATTAATGAATAGCAAAATAATGGAAAAACTAAACTGAACGGATTTTAAGCTGAAGTAAACAGACCCTAAGTGAGGAAAAAAAAATATATTATTTCCTAGCCAATGATGCTTATTCATCTAAATGTTGTTCCTTTATCCTCGATCTTTCTAATTGATGGTCAAAATTTCCTTATTTCACTCAACATCATTGGTTCATTATCTTTTAAACTTCTAAAATAAAATGGGCAAAAATAAATCAATGGTTGAGCATATGTGACTCTTAAAACCTACTATTTTTTACAAATCGTACCACCCTTATAAAAACCAATCCATCTTGAAACAAATTCAAATAAAAAAACATAACAATTATTTTACTAAAAAAAACATATTATTGACAAAATGATCAACCAAGTAAAGATAGTAGGCGGTCTAATCGTCATTAATATGCTAATTATTCTCATGCTTGATGTTCACAAGGTTGAAGCAGGGATCATAGAAGGGTTAGGCCTGGTACAAAAGCGCGACGCTAGGGTTATAAATGCACTAGCCCAAGGAAAGGACCTCGTAGTACATTGTAGATCCAAGGTTGAAGATTTCGGAAAGCAAACACTAAAATATGGGAATTATACGGAGTTCAAAATTACGGAGCAAACAGAAAGTATAGAATGTGGGTTTGATTGGGATAAAAAGATACGTATATTTGAAATTTATAATGTGAATAGGTACAAAAATGAATGCGGTAAAAGATGTTGGTGGATGATCAAGGAAACTGGTGCATGCTTGTTTGATATGGCAAGTAAAGCACACACTTACTGCTATACATTCAAGGATGCATGATGGTGATGGCGATGGCGATGGCGATGGTGGGGCAAATACGGTATATTTTGTATTAAGCAAATGGATGTATGCATGATTAGCATACTAATTAAATTGAGGTTTAGCACTTTCACTAATTATTTTTTCATGCGTATAATAATTGACCTTATTTAGGTCTTTATTATTGTCTTTAAAAAGGCATATTATTTCATTTATGCTTCCATGCATTTTCTCTCAATCACTTGATAATCAATTTATATATGCACATATTTTGTATTGAGTGATAATCAATTAAAAAAATATTGTATTAAGAGTATGGATCATATCTACCATTTTAAATTTTTTTGTTTAATTCAGTTGATATTGTTAATATGTCAAATAATACTCCGTATTGTAGTTGCATAAGGAAAAGCTAAGTTACAACTTATTAAAATGATTAAAGAATTAACTCAACCAAATAAATTACAACATTACACTATTACACTACCATAAGCCAATTTTAATTATAATAGAAAAAATAAAACTTTATAAATAACTTCTTTACTTAGAACCATTAATACATATACCTGCATTGATTATTGTAGTTACCTAATTTTAATTTTGTTATTCTAGTTTGTGTCACTCCGATCCAATTTTCCTTTTTTTTGTATTGTTGATCATAATATCCATTGACATTTTATATAAAAAAAATCTTAATCATGATAATTTTACTAATGTATTGAGTAATCACGCTATATAGGGTATTATACGTACATTAAGGAAATATAAACTAATAACATTAAAAGATGGGTAATATTAAGAAAAATTACTCAATTAGTATTGAGTAATATTATATTCATTTTACAACTTGACACATTAATAATAACTTAAGTTTTGTGTACGGAAAAATTATATATTTGAAATTTTGGATAATAAAATGTCAAAGTACATATACGAATAATGTCAGAAGTCAATACGTAGCAACTAAAAAGAGATGGATGGAGTGATAATCGAAGTTGTCTTTAACTACAAGTAGTAATGTGTGTATATACTAGGTTGCACGGGTTCAAAAACGGGGTCAAAAACGGGGACAGGGACGGGGACGAAAAACGGCAAAATCAAAATTCCTAAAAACGGGGACGGCAAGGAATCGACAATTAAAAAATCACAAAATAATTTAAAATACAATAGTCTTTAATATTTTAATGTAACAGTGACATAATAGTTAATTCATAAAACGTTAAAGTACAACATTATCATTAATCGATTCGTGGTCGTCGTGGTCTCCCTCAAACTCGTCATCGTTATCAAACTTCACCTGTAATTCAGTCCAAGTCGCTGTTGCCTGACACTTTTTATTTGATGATTTGATGAATGTCGAGTGAAAAGAAAATCAAATAATGAATGTTGAGGGAAGAAGTCAGATTAAAAGAGATAAATGTTGAGTGAACAATTAGAGAGAATTGAAAGAGACTAGAGGAATAAAAAATTCAGTGAAGTAAAAGGAATGAAAGAGATGGAGAATTGAAGAGGACTAGAGGAGTAACTGAGTAAGAAGGTCGGTGAAGTAGTTTATCAAACAATAAACCCTAGACTTTGATTTTGAGTGGTATTTTAATAATGTTGGGCCTTGAGCTCTTATTTGCATTTGGACTTTTGTCTTAAAAAGGCTGGGGACTTCTATTTTGTATCTAAGCCGACCCCGAAACGTCCCCAAAGTAGCACACCCGTCCCCGCCCAATTGATGCCGACCCCGAAACGTCCCCAAAGTAGTACACCCGTCCCTGTCCAATTGGTGCTGACCCCGGGACGTTTTTCAGGCGTCCCCGCACCGTCCCCGTCCCCGAAAAGACCCCAGTACGGATTCACCAAGTTTCCAAAGGTACCCGTGCTTCATAGTGTATATATATGTTATTTCTCTATAGAGGGAACATAACAAATTTTTAGAGTGGGTCCGAAATTGATTGTGAAAAAACATGTGCCAGAATAACTAGCAAAGAAAGGGAGGAAACAAGACAGCATGAGATGACAACTAACCCTTCAAAAGTTGAAAAATAATGAAGGTTAATTCATAGTTTTTAGAGGTTTTGAGGTCCTGCCATCTCGGGAAAAATAAATTGTTGAAAATTCTACACAATACCTTTATGGTCAAAAGAGGAACTTTAAGCAGATTTTTGGGGTTCGAATGGCCATTAAACGGACATGGGAGTGTAAACGAAACTATTATGTCCTTCTTCTGAAATATAATCTCTCTAACAAATGGCTGATAATAAGTTTTTAGAGTTGGAAATCGATCGTGGGAAATCTTGTGGTAACCCAAAACACTTATTAAAAAAATAGGGGAAAACACATTAGAGTTCAAGACAGCCCTCTAAAAGTCAAAAACGAAGGCTATAATTCATAGTTTTCAAAGTTTTGGGGGTCTCGAAAATGTTTTTGCTGAAAATCTTACACGGTGCCCCTATAATCAAAAGAGGAACCATTAGCAACTTTTCGGGGTTAAAAAGGCCATAAAACGAACTCTGGAGAGCGAAACCTATACCCTTCTTTTGAAATTTCTCAGAAAAAGGGCCGATGATCAGTTTTTAGAAGCTGAAAGCGTTCGTGAAGTGTATTGTGGTCTCCCATAACACTTTGGTAAATAAAAGGATGGGTAAAAGACAAAGATATAATTCACAATTTTTCAGAGGTTTTGGGTCGGGATCCCGGAAAAAGGAATAAATTACTTAAAAATTTTACATGGTGCCCCTATGGTCAAAGAGGAACCATAAACAACTTTTTAAAGGTTCAAAAGGACACAAGACGGATCCGAGAGAGTGAAAAAGACTACTATTTTCAAAATCTCTCTGAATTTAGGCTAACAGCAAGTTTAAGAAGCCAAAATTGGTTATGGGAATAATGAGAAAACCTTTGGTCATTCAGAACATTTGGTAAAAAAAAAAAAAAAAAAAAAAAAAAAAAAAAAAAAAAAA